>OY783230.1:1200000-1691450 GCA_963678685.1 Patella ulyssiponensis
AATTTAACTGTATAAAATAAAATTTTAAAAACACCAGAGAATTGTAAATGATACATTATGGTGCATGGTGGACTTTTGTCACAACCATGTTGTGTTGTGGTTTTATTTCTATTACATCCCACCCACCCGTCCACCCCCACTCAACTCTCGGTCTGTCTCAGCTGGATTACTTACTACAAGTAAGACGGTAAACTCCAACTCGTTTTATTTGATCACATGGCCATGATTGTCGTCATCATTCCAGTTGGTTTGGACAGGTAGATCTTTAATTCCCATTTCCCTTCGTTTAGTTGTACCAAACAGATATACTCCTGGAATACATTATTACCAGAGTTATGTCCACTGGGTGTCATCTTTTTAGTGGTTTGAATTATATTTTGCAGCACATCCGCATGGAATACGTTCTGGTGCTTCAGGGTGTCGACTGATATTACTGCCATGTTGTTTTATGGTTTGATTTTATATTAAACCATGGTCCCAAAATGGCCTAGTTTGTGTCGACCCAAGTCCTGAGATGCGATTTTATTTGGTACAATATAAAATAATGAACAGAAAACAATCAACGGTTCATGGACCAAACAAAAACACTCTCGGTCTTCGCATATCGGTCATATTCTTGCCCTTTGTTTTGGCACAGATGTCGACAACATGTGATTTCATTTCTTACCTTATTATACGAAGATTTATGGTACTTTCCCTAAAAAACACATAAAATTACCTAGAATTAAAGTCAAAGTTTTGATAATTAGTGAGAACACGAGGTAAGACGATTGTGGTGGTTTAATTACCGTCTAATTAGCCATTTAAAATGGCGTCATGGCGAGCCAGAAATGTAACGTGATTTAGAATATTGTTTAATGGTTGTGCGTTTAAAGTGAAACTAAGAATCGCTTAGTTGGTAACTCCTCAGGTAACTCAGAAGTGGCACGGGTTGTTCCAGATAGATATTTATCTATACATTTGTCAGAAATACATGTTGTTTTGAGAATAAACTTTAATAACGTCCTACTGCTCTGCACCAACCAGGCTAGTATGGGTCGAGGAAACACCATGCAGTTGACTCTGTGATCTTATCTCATCCCACTGACAACGGGAAGCCACGTATGGGAATCCCGAGGAAGCTACTGATCAGGGAATCAGCGCTATACTCATGGTACGAGCAAGGTAATACAATGTATAAATCGGTCGTAACTGGGGACTATAACCAGGAGTCCAAATTAAAAGTTGGAAATGGCTATAAAAATCAAAGTGCATAATTTGTCGAGAAATGTTCAGCAAACAGAAAGTAAGCTTTTATATATAATGCAAGACTTTATCTACCCCAGTTGATGATCTCTGCGAAAAACTCTCCCGACGTAAACCCGGGTTTATTACATTACAAAATTCTCTATAAGCTCAAAAGGTATATGATATTGCCAGAACTCTATATTAAGAAGTAATATAAGATTTTGTATTATTTAACTACCTCTAGATGATGTTTCTACAGTCCGTTTATCAACTCAGAGCTAGATGATGGACTTAAAGACAGTTTGAGAACTCTTTCTCCTGCATATAAACATCGCGTGACAGTTATAGGCCTATTTATTGACGAGTTGATATTTTTTCCGGGCCATTTCCCGTCTTGAAATAAAAACAAAAACCGAAAAGAACAAGAAAACAGGTAAAGCTTAGATTAAATGGCTCATAGCAACCACTTACATACTGCTGTAATACTATCTGTGTTGATACAATTGTCGTTTATCGTTTATATACAAATACCCTAATAACTCTGCCTTTATTTCTTAATTCAAGAAACATCGGTCGAGAAATTATAATAGCTCAGTTCTTGTGCGTCTCTATTTGCGGCTTCCAATCACACAACATGGCGCGAAACTGGGCGTGACGTTATCGCGCCGCCTATCAGTAGTTAGTGAGTGTATTCCTCCGCCGAATAAATAAGCGAGAGTTAATATCGCTGGCATCTGATAAAGATTTTGTTTGGGATCAACGGAGTATGTGTTGTCACTGGCAGTGTTAATATCGACTTTAGGCTTTATGGGACTTTAACAGTAGTTGATGGCATTCTCACGTGTTCTATCATTATCATAATATTGATAATTTGTCACATCCACCAGACGACTTCAGGAAGTGGGATTTTTATGGACTAATAGTTGTTTACAGTCTGTCCAAGATATGGATCAGCGAGTCTACGGGATGAATGCTCCGACACTTCATCATTATTCACATAATTTGACCGGATCCTACGGACTCGGACAATCATTTCATAGGCAGGCGCCGTTCTCCAGCATGTATGGATCGGGGAATTTCCCTAGTGCAAGTTTTGCTTATCCAGGACAATCTTCGGAATGGTCATTCGCAGCATCGCATTCGTCAAATATCGGAATGAACAATTCACTCGGAAGTACCTCGTCAAATATTCTATCCCGGGACAATGGGGAATATTTTTATCAAGGAGGTGTGCAGGTGCCCGGTGGTTTGGGTGCCATGAACAACTCCCGGGGCCTGATGGCAGCAACCGGATCACCCTACTGTGACGTTACGTGCTCAAACTCTTACAGTCCGCCCTTTTCTTCCTCCCCCTGTCAGTCGGCCAGTTCATCCCCTGGGTCAGCTGATAGCCTAGATCGAACAAGATTAGGAGGTAGGACATATTTTATTTTGTTATTCCTAGAATTGTTGCTCTGTTTATAATCCTAATTCATTTATCTTATCAAATTGTCATCCACATCGAGATCATTAAACATACGTTCCATTCAAATGTGGTCTAGAATAAGTATAAACTAAATAGAAAGATTAGTAGGATACCAATTCGGACATTGGTCAGTTGGTGCTCTTAAACAAAACAGAATATCGGTTCAATTAAGTTATTACAGTAAAGGGAATATAAAGATTAGTGGGATACCAATTCGGACATTGTTCAATTGCTACTCTTAACTTACACCAAAACTGAAGACTGATTAAAATGTCTGCAAAATAAAAACTAAAACATGATTATCAATATACAAATATAATGGCGTTTTGGTATACGTTGTAATTATATAGTTATAATGAACATTAAATGGCATATCGTAATGGAAAGATTTAATAATTAATATTCTTTTACTGACATTTCGTAATTGGATAGAGTAATAAACTATGCACATACGTATGGAAAACAGCCACTGGTTTATTTAGGCGACGTTTCGAAGAGTCTGCTCCCAGCTTTTTCAAGCTACTGTGATACCGAGAGAATACTCTTCGAAACGTCGCCTAAATAAACCAGTGGCTCTTTTCCATAAGAATGTGTATAATTTATTTATAATTTAAATTATTTATCTATGAGAGTAAATCAATACATTTTTATATTGTAATAAACTAATGCTTATGACAAACTTTAAATTGTAACCATGACATTTAGTAATTTCATGGACGCAGGACACGGTGCTGTTGATATCATAATAAGGAAAGATTAATACTGAGCGACAGGCAAACTACTTAATGTTATGGTTATAATTTTAAGCTTGTCATAAGCAATATTTTATTACATTAGAAAAATCAAACTTCTTAGTTTAAATTGACTATAAATGAAATAGTACCTAATAGCGTATTAATCGAAACTACTGTATTAGTTTTTGATAAGTTTTTCACATGAAGACAATTAACCCATCAGACCTTCTTATTGAATTCTCTTAACGTAATTAATATCATAATATCTTTGTTGAGTGTTATGTGTTCTGCATGTTGTATTTCTGTTTAGACGATAGACATGTGATATGATTTGAATGAAACTCATTAGCAATGCTAACCACGTCATCATCATCATCATAATCATCTCACGGATCACGTGGTTCATACAACCCTTAACATTATCCTTTATGTTAATGATCATCATCATAATCATTTCAATCATTAAGTCATCATCATCATCATCGTCGTCAACATGCAACGCAATCGCTAGTTCGTTACAATCGGCGGATTAATGTTACCGCATTCTTAACACGTAGTAGTGTAGCATTTATAATTTAATCGTTCGGTCCTTCTAATCACTGAAAAGAACTACTGTTGCCCAGGTATTACAAACATTTCGGTTATCGATAATTGTTACGTTACATGTTTTTTTAATGAAATCAAATAAATTTTCATGTGTAGCTATACATATCTATCTATAATACAACTTTCAGTGTTTGTCACGTTTTGTAATACTTTGAGAAATACTTAAAAATAATTAAATACAGTAAATCGTCAATATTGGTAAAGTTTTAGTAGTTTTTGTAGATTACACCGATTACTGAATTTCACATAAATATATTTTAATGTTAATCTCATGTGGTGGTATAAACATTTGCTCCGATTAGGAGATGATTTGAACTATTACTAGTGCCAATCCTGTAAAATAATGTGGAGACTTTCACCTTGGTTTTTAAAATTTTGACTTTTGTGGTAGAACAAAAACATCAAATTTTCCCTTTTATTTTGATAAATATTGAATTTCAGTCATCAAAATACTATTGATTTTTAAATTTATAAATTGCTTAATTTCTTTGGAAACACCGAATTCATAGGTGATTTCTTATCGGACAAAATTAATGTCATTCATTCAAAAATTATTTGTCAAATCTTTTTTTGACAAATGATTTACTTCTTGTAGTATATGCTTGGAGTTGGGAATAGGTTTCAATTATCCGAATAGTATTGATAATTAGATTTATGATTTAATTCTTTTCTGATTTAATAACTTCTTCTTTAATTGGCATTTAATAATTGAACATATTAACACAAGGTACAATTTTATGGATACACAAATACTGAGTTTAATACTAAGCGACGTTTCAACGAGGATACTCTCGTCTTTATCAAGAAAATAACTTGCCTGGATTAAGAACTTCAACAGTAGGAACCATTTCATACAGTATTGTAAATCATATCAGAATTAAATTTCGACAGCGCCCCTTTAACTTCTGATACACTACATATGGAATAAATTTTACATTCCTGGTCTGTTCCACTTAAATATTGTAAATTTACTGTTAAAAGTTGTATTGTTTTCTGACAAATATACAACCTAACAACAGTTTTTATTTGACTCAGTCCAGAAACTCGAGTGATATTAATGATTCAACCATTGATTGTATTACGACCTTTTATTAACTAAGGCATTTCAGGAGGAACATTTATGCCGTAAGAAGTTTTAAAAGGCCTGCCATTTTTATATCCTGATCGAGTTTTATTCTGGTGAATTATTTTTTCAATTCATTATATCTTTGGAAATACTGATCGGCAATTAACTCTTTTGGACTGATATTACTTCTAGTATATCATCATGTACAATCTTGTAGGTTTCAAAAGATACAATAATTCCTCGAATGACCGATGAGCGGATTTCATACAAAAGTTTTAATTTTCATTTACAGCTATATAATTTAACTATATTCAATTTATTAAAGAGGAGTTATGTAAGATTTATATAGAGCTGACCGTTCTTGCTATAATAGATAAAAACCAGATCATTCAAGACTAATATATTGACAATTTCATTCAAATTACTTTATTTTGAGAGATGGCATCATTGTTGGGAGATAAACACTTCATGTTTCGCATTTAGAGGGGTGTTATTGTCCAATAGACATGTCCTGAGATCTAATGTAAAATCTCAGGACATGTCTATTGGACAATAACACCCCTCTAAATGCGAAACAGGAAGTGTTTATCAACATTGTAACATGCTTTTTTTTAGGATTTTTAAAAGACATTACTAAAACAGAGGGGTGTTTTTGTCCAGTAGACAGTGTCTAATTGACCAAACAGAATGCAAGAATTACCCTTAAGCATGTTACAATGGGAGATAACGCATAGATTGTTTATTATCGTTGCAACAGTACTCGATTATCCATTCTAAAACCCTGTCATTCTATGGTCTACAGTTGGATTAAAACCTAGTGTCATTGAGTCAACTGGCGTAGTTTCGATTCCCCGGTTGTACGTGACAAGGAGTAGGATCGCCTGACCACCCTCGTGGGTTTTCTCCGGGTCCTCAGGTTTCCTCTAACTGCTAAAGACCACTACGCGCAAATGTGTCTAGTGTAGGTTAAACTGCCTCTCTCCCTCTTTCTATCTGTCTTTCTCTCTCTCTAAAACTAAGTTTGTGTGTCTAGTGGCGGTTAAACTCTCTCTCTCCCTCTCTCTCTCCGTCTTTCTATCTGTCTTTCTCTTTCTCTAAAATTAAGTACGTCTTCATTAGCAATGTGGTGATGAACAGTAGGATGTTAAAAACCTAAGTTCTTGTATTAAATTTACGAATTCTCACGAAACTCTCATTCAACTGTTATCAGTGCCACATCCTCTACGCATTTACTTCCATAGTTATTTTATACGGCGTTACAGAATTAACAGAGCAGCTGCGACTATAAATATGTACAAGAAAATGTGTTCGTTTTTGAAAACTATCCCAAAACCTAAGATTTGGCTCTGGTACCTCGTCGAAATATCATTGCAATGTATTTAATGCTAATAACTCTGAATGTGTATATACATTTACCGGTCATTTTGTGGTTAATGATTATGAATTATGTAACATTTGTCCGAGTAAATTCAGATCGTAAACTCTTCATTTATTTAAAGCAAGAATTAAACTTGAGAAACAAAATGTAAAGTATGGTTTGGGAAGTGAAATGGGTAACGCCACCCCCCACCCCCGCCTTTATTATTAAATAATAGTAAGTATTTCTTATTGTATTCCTTCGCGTCGCCTTGCCCGGGGGACTGGAAACTTGAGTGTTGACTTTCTCCATTTAGAAAGAGATTAAGACGTTAACATCATAGCATACACTGTTTTGTGCACAAAAACCAGAGAGGATTACAAAAAAATAAAATAAAATTTGTCATCGCGTTCCAAACTAATATACCACCATCATTAATCAATAAACACGCAGGGATAATATGCAAAAACCATCGCAGTCATATTTATTGTCATAATTCACAAACGCGCGCACATGTTGACGCACATGCATCACACGAACATGCACTTTGCAGGAATAAGTAAATCGTACACGTTGTTGATGAAACAATAAACAACACAAAATAAATAATCATCTTTCATCACTTGTAACTATCATTGGGTGGCGAACATTCTTTATAATGACATAATTCAAATAAATATCGAGAAAAAAATATCGTAAAGCGAGAATAAATGTGTGACAAGTAGGAAAGAAAAACATATAAATTATAGAAAGATGAAACGTTAGTTTTTGATGTTACTTATGATAATATTCGTTGTATATCGTTTTACCTATTTTTATCTTGCAACTGTTGATGTTAGAATTGATGTATAACCTAATAAACCGATACTGTGATAATCGAGTCACTGACATTAGTTTCTCGTACATCAGGGTTATGCATACGTTGCGTCGGTACCATCACATTTGGAAAGTACCCACACTGATTGCTGTTGTTCGATTTTGTCAATGTACATCCCCCATCCCGCTTTGGATTTCTAAAGTCTCTAATTTGATGTATTTTGAATTCCTTAGCAACCACAATATCGTGAACGTTGGATCTCTGAAAGAAATATCAATTCGTTCCGAATTTACCAAAATGTGATGAAATGAAAATGTGTTAACTGCAGACGATATGTAGTTAAGGAAAGTCAAACACCACCTCATGTTCAAGAAGCAACGTGGGTGAATTCTACAACATCGAGCTTGATAAAGCCCTGCCCACAACCCACCGCGGGTGCTACTACGGGTAATCTACGGGGGGATTTTAGTAAACTCGTGCGTGGGACTTAGGCGCCACTTGCGTGTGTTCGGCACGGTATCGCAGACTGGCCGCAGAGACTTGTGAAAAGTACTGTACATAACCCTGTGCATGCGTTATCCACTAGATCATCCAACCCCCTGCGTCGTATGCAGTCCCGGAATTAGAATTAGATAAAGAGATGCTCAATGTCATTCCTCGCAATGTCCCACTACTAGAACAAGATGAAAGTATGTTTAAAACACAACTGAGCAAAGTTAAGAAAGATAACGGATGATTGGTTGATTGACACATCGAGTTCTTCTAATCTAATCAACCAAACATTAACATTCTCTAATGAACTTTAGAGAATAGCACTGATGTTGTCATCATAATTTGGAATTGCACCCTGTTTGCTTAAGAGATACTAAAATTAAAGTATTCTTTATGATTTTATTTGGTTCTGTTCAGTATGAAAAACAAAAGCAATTACAAAGGAAAATTTCAGTTATTTTCTTTTTTATAAACTGGAACCGGTTTTATACACATGGTATTCATGGTGCTGTTCTTGTACGATCCTTGGCAAGCTTGTTTCCCGGATAATCCCGCATCCGTTAACAAGGGTATATGTTGCAAAATCTTTCATCGTCACAATATATTTTGAATTTAATAATAAAACTTAATTCTTAAATGAAGAAATTTTATCAATATAATATAAACTCACAACGAAAGTTTTCGTTCAAAGCAGGGTGCTGTTTCTCGAAATCATAACTAAAGATACTTCAATTTTGATTGGCTAAACACTAAAATCGGTCTAAATTATCAAATCAAATTACTAAAATTACTAAAATTTGAAACAGGCGCCTGATCGGTATTAACAAAATGAAGACCATGAATAACACTATCCCAATGATCGTCGATTTTAAAATCTAAGGCTCAATGTTTGGCAGTCATCATGGTATGTAAACAAACAACTTTCCTCCCGAGTAATTCACAGATTATTGTTATGCGGAAGCCACGAGATTAGATCTATATTTTGATGTCTGTATTGAAAGATCAACTTTTTCTCATAAAGAGAATTCCAGGTCTAACAAGGATAAGATGGACTTCATTTCGTTTTCGCTGTCGTGTTCCGCGAAACAATCACAGAGATTTTAACTACATAGTTCACTGAGCCGTCAATATAACTTGTTTCTGAGATTCGTTTACTTCGACATGAAGCATATCCCGTTACTAGCAAGCCATAGTAATATTGTTTGAAGGTGTTGAGATGTTGGTAAGCAATGATTTGGAACATGGAACAACTTAATAATGGTGTCTCTGCTACGAATGAAAGATTTCGATTGCTATTTTGGGGTATAACAGCCACGCATACACCCGTTAATTGTAAATATTTCTGGAAAAGTACGTAAAGCAAACACATGCAACTCAACGTGTAACATGTAAATTTTGAATTGTGCTGGGTCTGTTTTCTGTTGATATATCGATGGGATCAACGACGTTCCTTCGTTCGTTTCTGTAGTTTTACGTCCACTTCTAACAAGTGGGCTATCGTAGACAAGGTACCTTTAAATCTTTTTTATGCGGATTATAGGGGTGATGGGTGTATTTCTAGTCGATCTGGTGTTAGCTGGTGACATATAAGTAAATAAAGCCATCATTCTGTCGGGTTTTATAGTCAGTATTTAACCACCAGGTTTTCACATCCCGTCTTTCTGGTTGAACACACAAGGTTATCATATTCTCGTCGATATCTCTCTCCTATATCAAAATGACTTTACAATATGGCCGACAATATGGTCGACAGGCTCTAGACGATCGGGTGTACAGGTCCGTGTTCAATTAATATCATAAATTGGGTTTCACAGCTTTGCTTTCTTTTAGAGGGCCGAACTAAGTTGAGTGACAAAAAAACTTTTCAAATCCACGATATTTTGACTCCATTTGACAGAACTACTTCCAAAAAACCCCACGATATTTGGACTTCATTTGCTAATTATACATTTTTACCATGTAAAAATACACGAAACTTGTATATGTGAAGCAAGCATGTCGAGAGACGTAAACTCTTTATTAAAATTGAAAATATATCAGAAACATTAAATAATTTTGATTTAACTCTTAGAGGGGATGGCCCCAACCCGTTGGAGGAAAGCCCCAGGACCGTCAACCCGTTTCCATCCCTGCAGGTCACTGATTGGGTAGATGGTTTAAATGGTTAGGTCTAGAAATTCAACGGTCGAAGTAGAATAATCTTTAACGTTTAAGACTAGGGGAATTGTAAAAGATTTGATTGTTGACAATGTGCAGCACATATGATGGAGAATAAATCAGTTACCGCTTCTAGCTCATTTTGGCTTTGGTGAACAAAGTTTTAATACATATACCAGTACAACACGAGTTCTCTCAGTTTGGTTTCAGGGGTCGGAAAAATCGCCACAGATTCACAAATTAATTTGAATTTAAAGAATAGGCGTCTCGCTTTTGTCCTTTGTGCGGTTGCAAGTCGTGCGTTTGATACGGCGCCTTCGGCAGATTTACTGTTTAGATAACATTTTACGATCACAAAATACTCTTTATTCCGACTGAGATAAAGCTGCGTGTAGATATACCGGGGCCATTGGGAATGGGTACATAGTAAGGCAGTAAAAGGCAGGTATTTGCCCTCTTGGTGTACATCATATCGTATTGTGTCATCGTGTATGGTAGAGGTTATCTACAACACAGTATTCTGTATGAATAACCGTTTACCACACATGATTCGTGTTTGAAGATGTGCTCGCTAGAAAAAATATATATTACAAATCTTCTTCGTGGGAAAGAACTGGGAATAGAAAACATTGTTGATGGCAGTACGAAAATATAAAAGAGGGTTATGAAATTAACATGATTTTTTTGTTTAAATATTGGCCAAGACAGATAAATAAATGTTGCCTGCAAGATAACATGAGTTAACCATTTTCATGGAACTTGATTTTTAGATTTAAATAATAAGTGTTATTGGCGATAAAAATGTCCAGCACACCCTTGGGGAGGTTGATAAATCCATGTAAACAGCCATATTGTGAAAGATGAATATCTAAAAGGAATATTAGTCCGCAGGCCCGCATCCAGGATTTTGTCGAGGGGGGGGGGGCATACATTGGAACAAAGGTAATACGTTGCGACCGTGGATTGCTTGGGTGGAGACAATACCAAAAACATGTTTATATCGTCTATTAAAGAGCAGATATGTGAACTACAACAGTAAAAAAGCAAACGAAAATGGTAATCAACTATGTCACTGCCTCCCCCCCCCCCTGTTCCGAACATTGTTAGTATTTATAAAGATATTATGAATTGTCCACTTGGCACAAACTAGGTCATTTCGGGAATAAAATATTTCAATAATTCGCTTAGAGGACTTTGGAAGGAGTAAGAAACCAGGGGACCCGATGAAAACCCACGAGTTGGACAGGCGACCATGCACCTTGGCATATTGGAGCGGGGATTCGAAACACGCCACATGACCCAATGACAAACCTTTTGTATAAACGCGCACGCGTTAAACAACAAGACTACTCCCCTTCCCCATGGTATACGAGTTAAAAAAACCCAGCGCCATCTTTTGGTGAACATCTTTTAATCCGATAGAATCCAAGCCGGCAAATTATCTGCTGTTGATTGTTGATATGTTATTCTTTTAATTGCGTACACCTTAATGTAGTTTAAGCCGTGGATAATTTTATATTTTAAAAAATAAAATCACAATTGGCACATCGCCTACAACTAAATACGAAAGAGTTTATTTTTTCTATTCATTAATCATTCCAAATCAAATGGAATACTCGGTGATCGAACGGTGAAGAACTGACAACACGGGTACAAATCACGGCGTGATTGTTTAAAATTTATCAATATGGAATGAAATGGGGTTTAACGTCCTACTCTTACGCACCTAACCTGGGCTAATGGAAGACGGAAATATTTATCAATAACTCAAATAGCGTTTGTTTACAGCGAGCGGTATCAATATAAACCAGCACGGGGAAAGGATCTTGAGGCGGTGGGGGTATCGCAGAAATGAAATCCGTTAGAATTATTAGCAAATAGAAGAGGGAAAGGATCTTGACGAGGGTGAAGTTATCTCGGGGATGAAGTTTTGGAGAATTATGAGCAAATAGAAAAGGGAAAGGATCTTGAGCGAGGGGTGGGGAGATCTTCTGGGATGTAAAGAACCGGTCTATTGACGACCAGCAAGTCAATGATAAACAGGGATCCTGTAAAAATTTGGAAGGTTGTTTTGAAAATGTGTTCCATTTCCGTTGCTCTCGGCTAACCCGGCTACAATGAGTGCATAGACTTTAACTACCAGAATTTAGTGTTGATTCTAAAAACACCTCAACTCATTTCAAACACTCGTTACTTTAACCTGACGCAAGTTTACACCCCGGCTGCCTTCCAACCAACCCGTGTCGGTCGCGAGAGTTGTATCAAATTTAGGAAGTATGTAAAAATTTGGGAACCCATTTTCCGGAGCGCAATAAAACATTAACGGCCTCTTAATATTATTTTTTAAGTGCAAACTGTTACGCATATAACTCAACAATTACAAACGATTCTAAACGGATTTTTGATTTTTTTTATCAAACATATTACTGAGGTAATCTGCACTTTCTTTGAAAAAATAAAACAATGGTCGAAAAAATTCAATATTCCTTTAAAAAATCACCATACCCTATTGTTGTCGTTCTTGCACTAAAAAAAAAGGTTTCTTTATTTCCATAAACGACAGATGCATATGTAAGAAGCTAACTTTGGTAAACAACAGAAATGATATTCTCGTCACGAACTACGCAAAACATAACATGGCATGTATATATAAAATAGAAATTTATACGTATATATACGATTGTGTCTATTTGATATTCAGAATGGTTATATAATATATTTTATTTGTTTAAATGACATTCTGGTCACATATTTAAGTTTTCTTCTCCAGTTTTAACACAGTATATTGGATTTTAATACAGTATATTGTTTTGTGTCTACTGTATTTGATATTCAGAATCATCGTGTCTGTAAATTATATTTTATTTATTTAAATGACATGCCTTCTGGTCACCTATTTAAGTTTTCGTCTCCAGTTTTAACACAGTATATTGGATTTTAACACACCTTTTGTTTCAACAGAGTAAATTGTGTTTCAATGGAGTATATTGTGTTTCAATGGAGTATATTGAAATTTGACACAGTATATTGAGCTTTAATACAATATATCGAGTTTGAATATCATACATTTAGTTTTAACACAGTATATTGAGATTTAATACCATCCTGATATTGAGCTGCACCGCAATACATGGAGTCTTAATATCATACTGTTTTTATACAGTATGTTTAGTTTTAACTCAATATAGGGTGTTTTAATATCATACTAGTTTTAAAACACAGTAATGGGGTTTTAATACAGTATACTGAGTTTTGATACAATATATTGAGTTTTAACATAACATATTGAGTTTTAACACAACATTTTGAGTTTTAACACGGTATATCGTGTTTTATATTGAGTTTATAGTTGAATTACTGGTATGGTTTTAATATTGAGTTGAAAGTTGAATAAGCACTTATAAATCAACAACAATGTTGCTACTTGTTAAATGTCGGGGTTAGGTCTGTTTCTACACCGTTTTGTTTCTCGTATTGTACTTAACGCTCTCGACCAAAACAAGTCATCTTTCTTTTATCAAAACCATAAACACAAATATTTTCTTTAATGCAACACAATCGTTATTTTCTACAGAGTTTTGTGTTAAAACAATCACGATGCATCTTGTAAAAATTATCAAAATAAATAAGAAATATTTGCCGTCATATCAAATTTTGTGTGGCTTGATTTTCCCAAGAGTGTCCAAGCTGAAGACAATCAACACTGGGAATATTGGCACCGCTTTACCCCAAACAAAAAACTACTTTCAAAAAACTTTATTAATGCGATGCGACATAGTTTTAGATATCTTGGGTTCCATGCGGCATGGTCAACAATCTCCAGTACTATTGTCATCAAATATCTTCACCTGGCAAAGAATAACTCCGCTTTGTGCGCATGTATTGTTCTTTTTTCAACTTCCGGGTCATGTCAGTTCCCAGTAAGTCGCGTCTGAAGAAGGTAAATGCCGAGAATTCGCCGCACATATGTAACACGTTCGTTTCAATCGCCAAAACAGACGCGAAAATGTGAAATATCATATTTTGATTGAAAACTTCTGACGCCGACTAAACTTATCTTTTGATGTATATGTGTATATTATTCAATGATTGTAAACCGCGGTTTCGTATTAGACAAATATTTATATTGTTTTCCACCAGATTTGTTTCGTTTCGTTTTATCTGGGAGTCACATTCACGCGGTGAGATATTTTGAACGATACCAATAAATATTATGTTGGTATCAGTGTAATTTCTCGTGTGATTTGATCGTGAAATAAAAAGATTGGAGAAGATAGCGGAACGAATTAGCAACCTATTTGACATCAGTGGTGTCGTTTACCGAATATTAATACTTGTGTTTAAAATTATATATTCATTAGTATGTTGGAGGGTGGGGTGTTAGTGATGGTATCATTGATGTATGTTTATCACAAATACAGGAATCAAACAACATCTGATAATGTCACAGATTCTTTTCTTATGCCAAAGAATGAATGTTAAGCATGCTCATATTATAATGAAACATTGAATGACGTTTATGGGAATACGATAGTTAAGTAAAATAAAATAGGGGTTAACGTCCAATGTTGCTGCACCAACTGGTCTAATGATGGACAGTTTGCCTGCACAGCGCCACTAACAGTCCACTACTATATCGAAATCCATCTGTCAAAGTTTTTTTAACGTCCCATCCGAAAGACCCATCTGAAACTTACAAGGGATCCATAGAAACAATTTTGAATGTGCGATCAATATTTTATTTTTAGGTTTTTTTACTTAGAGGAATAACGGAATGAAATGAAATGGGGTTTAACGTCCTACTCTTCTGCACCAAACCTGGGCTAATGGAAGACGTGGGGGAATAACGGGGTTTCCAACATAGAACCTACCTCCCAATACTTTAAAACTAACGATTATAGAAACACACGGAACGGGTAGAATTCATGTCTGTAATTCAACAATATTATTTGGGAAAATGGCCAAATAAAAATATTTATTTACGATGGTAAATTTGAAGATTTTCTGCTGCGTTTCTTGGTTCTATATATTCTAGTGGCATTTCGGCAATATATATATGTGTTCCTTGGTTCCACATATTCTTGATAATTGATATCCATACTTTATATTTCATATATCTCAACGAATAGCCACATTGAAACCAATTCGTAATGCACTGTCGTACTCGAATTACTGCAGAACTATTTAGTCTTCTATAACTTTATATCAGGTAAAAAATACAGGAGGGGTGAGGCTGGAATTACATTTTTTTGTTTCAAAAGTGTCTCAGTAACAGTCCCCGAACGCCATCCAGATTTTTGAAGTTGAATTTCTAACAGGTATTTACAAAATATGATGAATTCACACTTTGTCAATATTCGGCATCCAATCCAGTCGATATAAAGGGACGTGGTCACGTACAAGAACATTTGGCCGCTGGAAGAGATACGTAGACAAATCGCCACACTGTCGGGATAACGTTTTCCTCATATCCGTCGGTCTAGAAGATTTGCACGACCAACTCCATTTCATTTTATTTTACTATTCGCACTTCCGGTTTCTTCCCATAGTTTGATCTTAGTAAAGACATAATAATTATCACAATATTTAGAAAATATCCAAATAATCTTCACGTTAAAGAAAGAAAGAGATAATTAGATCTACCTTAAAAGAAAAAGTTTTAAAATGTCTCGCTTTCTGCAAATCTTGCTGGCGGGTAAACTAGTTTTTATCATCGTGGTGATTTGGATTTTTTCATTCGGTAAAATACGATATGTGGAAGGTTTTAGATTGCGATAGAGGTCAATAACAGAGATAATTCAATATGGAGTTATCACACACGAGATTAGAATAACTCTAATTAAAGAGAATATGTTTTCTTCATTAGTCACACACCAAGTCGTTCTAGCGGTAACCTAATCTACCTTACCAAGCTTTCTTCATCTTACACTGTTCCACATTCCAACTCCCTTTTTTTCAATTCAATACTTTTGGGAACGACTGGTTTTCTAATCATGTATTTTCATGATATTTGCAGAACTTTTAAATTAAAAAAATAAACCCAAAATATTTTCTGCTAATGTACTTATTAAGTTGCTAACAAAAAAGTTTGTAATGCCTAATTGTTAAATATTCAACACGTGAAGGATGTCCTAATCGAGAATTCCCACTTTCTACAACCCTTAACAAGAAACTTGTTAATCAGATAAAATGAGGTGGGATTTTGCAAATGTCGTCTAAACATTCCGACATTAACAAATGTCGTCCAAACATTCCGACATTAACAAATGTCGTCCAAACATGATACTGCCATCATTCCGAGATTAACAAATGGTAAATTTCATTTATATATGTTGTCATGCGCAATATGAGGGGACGGCGACGTGTCCTTCTACTCGTCTACGAATTAGAATTCCCATGGCAAGCAAGGAGATAGTTTTGAAAAATCTCATAGGTCTTAAAGGACAATATTGGTGTCAGTCATGACACTAAATATATGTATAATAATATACAACAATAATAAATATATGTATGATAATATAGAGTAATGATAAATAATAAAGTAATAATAAATAATAAAGTAATAATAAATAATACAATAATAAGCAATATAGTAACAATAAATAATATAGTAATAATAAATAATATAGTAATAATAAGCAATATAGTAATAATAAATAATAAAGTAATAATAAATATATACAGTGTATATGTAGACAGTAAATCAAGTAAAATGTTTTAGCTAATCCCTTATATCAGAAACATTCTTTGATATTGAAAGTTTCTGATATTAGTGATCAATGTGCTGCAAATTTAAAATGTGTGTATCCTCTTATATATGCATCTTTATTTTGGATGCTTTAATGAATTATCTAGTAGTCAATAGGCCCAAAAAGTTCTAGCTTATGTTTCCTAATATATGCGTCTTTAGAATTTAAATACAGGAAAGTTCAATACAACTGTCGGAGAACTACGCGAGTATATGTAGCAACACCAATAATCTGTTACGTTGTCCTGGAAACGAGTATGGAATAAGGGGGGTTTAACGTCCTAGTCTTCTGTACCTACTGAGCTAATAAAGACGTTATATACAGGTATACTGAAATACTTGGGCTCTATATTAACGTGTATCGTGATGCCAGATTTAGCGTTGTGTTGCCAGTGTTGAAAGAAGTTTAGATATAGATAGGAGTAGCTTATTCCTCGGTCTGTCATCAGCAACCGACATTTCTACTCATGTTAAACATAGAATTAACCCCACTATATACCTTCCGTCTTGACAAGTCGACACAAAATACAAAACAAAATCAGAATAGTGTGTCTTGGATTCAGCGTTTTTCTAACACGGTGGTCGTTTGGTGGTAGTATATAACATGAACACAAGAAAACTCCTACATGATTTTAATGCAACTGAACAAAGTAGTTCAACTTATAGAATAGAAGGTATATTAGTGACATTTATAGGATTATACTTACTTTAAAGAACACTACGTTCGGTACACTCCGAACAAAATATTTTCTAATACCCATATGCCTAGATACATGTATGTAGTTGAGGAGAGAGTATAAACTTAGAAAAGTTGATTCTACACGATCTGAGCAACCTATGTTCTGGGATTCTAACTAAAAAACTGGGGCCCCTTGGACACATTGCCGTGGACACATTGACGTGGTTTGACACGAATTTGGTACAAATTCAATTGAAAATAAACTAAACTAAGCATAAAACGAACAGATCAATAGCGCGTTGGACAAAATTAATTTCCACTCCTTAGGAAATCAAAAGATTGAAAAAAAAATAAAAATAAAACAAAAGCAACCACCCAACCAACAGGTCTTCCGTTGGGACGTGGTTGGTGGTCTGGGTGGTGTTTAACCGTAATTGTCACCCTTATTAATACAGTCCGGGCATGGCAGAACCTTTAACATGGCATCTAATCTGGGGTGAGACAACCAGCGTCAATATCTAATAATAATAAACACCGTCCTAAACGTTTATTTGACAAAATTTGAACAGGGAAGTTTTGTAATAAAGTCACTGCTCTCTGTTTGTTTTTGCCTGTGGTTGGCATTTTAATCTTCAGAATTCGCCCCGGTAATTTGATATCCACATTGTCCTGCGTTTAATTCGAATGAAAATAATTTTAACTGGCAGGGAATAACATGGTCTGCTTTAAGAAAAAAAGTTTATTTTTCTTAGATGAACCAAGAGAAAGCTTCTCATACTGGTAATAGTTTTGCTCTATTTATAAAATTTGACGAAATGCGGCAGAGAGGAGATGGTGGGGGGTGGGGGTGATTTATCTAATAGTTTCGGTTACCCATACAGGAAGTGACATCATGTATTGTATTATGGGATTATTATTCATATACTGTGCTTTACGGAATATCCATGCATATCTTTTAATTCCATAAATCATAGCAAACAGTTTCTTCTTTTTTCAGCCTAATTTGTTTGGACAATTTGTATATATTTTGGTACTGTTCTCTCTTTAGTGAGGCTTTTGGTTTTTTTTCTTAAAAATTGGGGCCACATTGGATTAGTGACTATGTTGAATTATAAGGTTCTGAGGTGGGTTCGGGTTTGCCAATAGTGTGGGACAAGTAGTATCGAGTCAGATCCAAAGTTTGCCCTGTTAAAGGTCTCCGTGTTTTCAAGGTGGTTCCCCGCGACCAATAGTGTGGGACAAGTAGTACCGAGTTAGATCCAAGGTTTGCCCTGTTAAAGGTCTCCGTGTTTTCAAGGTGGTTCCCGCGACCAATAGTGTGGGGCAAGTGCCTGACAGGGTAAAGCACCTGGTTGTTCGGATGGATTGAAATACTGGAGAACACCTATGATAGTTTGACTTCGCCAACAGAGTGTATAGACAATTTTCCGGGATAAATTCCCTTCAAAGCACACAACATGGCTTCGTGAAAAGAAATGAAATGTGGTTTAGTATTCTACTGTTCTGATCCAACTGGGCTAATGTAGCTGGGATATATCCCGCAGTGTGCTTTGAGGGAAATTTTGCCCGGACAGTGGCGCCATCGCCTACTCTTTTTTTTCCAACCTCTAGCTGGCCGATCACCTCTGGCTTGCGGCTGTGGTTTCGATCCCTGGTGTGAGCGTATGTGGCATGGAGATAGGGGCGCCGTCTCAACCTCGTGGGTTTCCTCCCACTGCTAAAGACCCCTACCCACAAGCGAATTATTGAAATGAAATTAAAACCATACGTTAGTCCCAAAATGACCTAGTTTGTGTCGAGTGGACGTTAAACCCATTTCTCTCTATATATATATTGAATTTCAACCTTTAAGGATCTAGGGAAACCACCCCGGAATATCTCGCCCAACACAGGGATCGAACAGGGGACCTCGAGGTTAGCGATCCAACGTCCTACTCACTGAGTCACCGCGGTTTCATTCATTAATCTGACTAGTGTATAATAATCAGGCGTTAAACCCATGTCACGTGATTTTATTTAAATGAAGTATCCGGCATCAACCACCGGAACTCGTTAAATATACATCCTCCTTATTTAAATCACGTCTTGTAAAAAAATCTGAGTAATTTCACACCATTTAAATCCTTAATTAGTTTTTATTTGGTCTATTAACGACATCCATATCACCAAGATTTACAAATATCCGTATTGAATTTAATACCCAGTTGATTAAACATGCTGCTAATTATAACACTAAAACCCTATAGGTGCTGGGCGGTTATTAGAAACCGTAAACATCGCATACGCGCATCATAAATATACAAGATATGAGTCTAAAAAAAGAATAAAGGCAAAAAGCGGTGGTAATCAAAGAGAAAGGTCAACCAGATCAAAGAATCTTAGTGGAAAGAGTTCGACTCATCTTTACGACCATTTTCTGTGAATTTGGCCGGAATTGACCTCTGTGAATCACGTGATCTGTTTGATCCAGCTCGGCAGATGCGTGTCTAGCGATTTATTCTATAACAACAGTTACTTGATGCTGGGTTTCCGGGTGATGTCAACGTGGGGGCCAACTGCTGCTACACCGCCCACATGACTTTCTCGCCAGAATTAGCCTTCACGCTGTTTGATAATTAGCAACACGGCACGGAGGCCTCCGGGGCCATATTAGATTAAATATATGGGTTTCATTAGATACTGTATCTTTTCCACATATTATTTTGTTTTCTACTAATAATAAAATTCATGAGGGATAAACATGGCATGAAAATTTGAGAGTTTTCTAATCTGTGGAAAATGTGACTTTTCATCTCTCCATCATTTGTGAACCATGGAACTAATTTGAACAGATGCGTCCCTGTAGGGCTGAATGGCCATGGTAATATTTAACTTATAAATCCTAGAATTTACGAAGAACACACATTATGTTTTTGGGATGTTTTTTATGGCTAGAATTATCTTTTAAAAACACTAATTGAATAAAAGAAATGGCTATGATATTTAGTGGGGCGGGTTGGGGGGGGGGGGGGTATAATGTAATGAAGAATCCACATTTTAATACATTTAGAAATAACACATATTTGTCGGTCAAATTAATACCAATTTAGTTATAATATGTGGGGAGATAAGTTCAGGGCTTGTATATTAATAAAATAAAATTAATTCAAGATTTAGTGTTAGGTAGGGATGGTTGAGGGGATTAATGTAGAAGACACGACTAAGCAATAATCAATAATTTCTGTCATAATTATCCTGTTCAGAATATAGTCACTGTCTTAACATAAAATAATTTATTAAAAGTGAAGGTTTGTTCTGTTTTATTTTTAATAAAGAAGACACGTCTGTAGAAAACAACATTCTTGTTATTTGCTTTAATAATTAATAAAATATCATAAGCAGGTGATGCAATAGCTTTGGCTGATAATTTATACGTTAAAAAAAAAACATGGTGGTTTCCTATCATCGTTTACGTCACTTCCTACAGTACCGGTAGATGTACCATTACGTCACTTCCGACATTTTTTAAATTGGTCAGGTGCTATTGGTTAATATAATATATTTCTTAAATTGTTAAATAATCTATATTATGTTAGACAACATGGCGATGCCCAATGATCTTCTTACGTAACTAACTACATTATTTAAATTGCCAGGTACAAATGAATTATATACTATATTTATTTAAATATACGTTAAAGATTAAAATATAACAGGTTTTAACTGTCCTTTTGAACCGGTTGTACTATAATGTATTCATTATTCAGGATACCAAAAGAGAGAGAGAAGTGGGATTTAACGTCCACTCGACACAGAATTTTGGGACTAACATATGGTTTTAATTTTATTTCAATAATTCACTTGCGCGGAGGGGTCTTTAGCAGTGGTAGGAAACCGGAGTACCCAGAGAAAACCCACGAGGTTGGACAGGCGACCCTTCTACTTGCCACGTACAACCGGGGATTCGAAACCACGCCAGTTGACTAAATGGCAGGCAGTACAGGATACCAAAACAAACCACGGGAATAATATTAATCATGTAGGTACAATTAAATATAGATGCGTTAATTATTTAATAATACTTAAAATGAAAATATTTACTAAACTTCGGACAGCTTTCTGTCCAACAAAAATTTGGGGAAAAGTTTTGCGTCGGGCGACAAGTCAATGTCCAAATTAATAGTCTGCATTCTTTATTACTTTATCAGAGTTATCTCCCTGTGATTATTCAATTGCCTAATAATTAGCTTTTAATTAGTAAAATACCTACCTTAAAAGTGTTTTGTTCATTATAAAAGACTACATATTACAACATAAACTCGTCACAAAGGTTGTTGTCTAATATTAAATTTGATAAACTCTAGTAAAAGTCAAAACAAAATAGCAGTTATCCCCCCTGATTACAATTTGAACAATAACTTCACGTGCTAACAGAATGCGATGCATGTGTCAACATGAACTAATTATTAAATTTTTCACTCAAGTTAAATTAAAGGTTAGTCGAGCAGAAAAAACATCAAAAAAAAAATTGTTGTGTTACATGTGGATTTTAAACAGAAATAGGTGCACATGTGCATGTGTTGATTGCTATATCTGGGCCCTACACGCATTAGTGGTTTCTCTTTGTATGTTTGTAAATTGTTAAAGATACACTGTGTTCTATATTTACTCGTATTTGCTATATGATATAATTATTTTATAAAGATAATAAATTGTTTTGGTTTATTTTTCGAAATGAAATTTAGTAGATCATACAGTAAAATGCATATGTTGTTTTAAAAAATTGGTTGACACTTCTTTTACGGGAAGGTTAATATTCTCTTTATGGTCATTAGCTCAGATGTAGTTTTAGCCCCCCCCCCCCTCATCTTCACTTTTGATTTATAAGATCTATATAGTATCTATTAACGATTTTTTAAAGCAAACACTAGCAGTAATTAGGCCTATATGACGAAAAAACGATGTCTCGAGTAAAATTTTCCGTATAGCATATTGCATGTACGCGTTCACTGGCCCGTCTAGCGCATGATGTATGTCCGTTTTAACTGGCCCCTCCGGTGCAAAAACATAGGGAGCTAAACCCTATTTCATTTCCATAAATTCGTAACCGTGAAGGGGTCTATTATATTGTTCCAATGTTGTCCACCCATGATCGTTTATCTGAGATTTATCCTTGGTACTATTTATTCCCTTTACAGGTAGGGTACGATTGCACTTCTCTCTTATTTATAATAAACAAAAAAAAAAAAATCCAACAAATCTCGCACCTTGATAAGAAGGTGGGTATAACCCCTTTAAGTCAACTGTTGTCACTTCCTTTCTCGTCTGGGTCGTATAAGACTCTTTCACTGTGTATTCCAGGTACACACGGTGCAACGACTGCTTGTACCCTAATCATTAAACTCTCTCGGGTATTTATCTAGAGCAAACTGTCGGAAACAAGGTCTCTATAATCTATGCTACACGTTATCCTTTCTTCACGACACATCTGTGAAGGGTGTACTAAAATACATAGGTTAAAATATCCCAAGTATTTAGAAATCGTTTCATATAAGTTGTTTTTCGACAACAACTGGAAAAGGTTTAGCAGATATTGACTGCAGGTAGAACGGTGCATGCTTTCAGTGCAACCACCTTAGCACCACGAGCACGCTTTAACTAAATATCAACGTTAAACATCTGTTGCGGGCTTTTAAAAAGTTAAATTTTAAAAAAGTCCAAATCGTGAACAGTGGTATCAATGGTCGTTAAGGTGGTGGTAGTAAGAAGCTCTGAAAAGACGGCGTGGTGCTCCATTAAAGAGATTGGATTAAGACGTAATTGACACGAGTGGAGATCTGGCACTTTTTTCAATCTTGTATCGATATCTAATTAAATCGTAAAGGAACATTCTTGACTATCCCGATCCAAACTCATGAAGGCGGGTTAACTCAAAGTAGAGGAGTGGTGTGTGTATTTTTCCTATCACTGTGTCGATGCGGCCTAATCAGACGCGATATTCGATAGGTTATTTTCAGCTTTAACATTTAAAGGCACAGGATTTTGAGTAGTGTTCACGAAGCCAAATGACATGTATCTCTTTTCAATAATCAAACGAGTCCAAGAATATTTTGAATATAATGTTTCCACAATTTATTACATGATCTACTTAAGGGGAGGGGGGTTGATGGTGATGAAAACTAAAGCAATCAGAATTCGGATCGGAAAGCGACTTACAAATATGTTTTGTCTGGGGAGTTCCCGGGTTCGATCCAACCGCCAAATTTACTCATGTGAGGGTAGAGATCTAACGAGGGAAAGCTTCTGGTCCCATCTATGCCAGTAGCGTGGACGTTAACGTACATTGACAGTTTGATTTCGAAGAAAACTAGGCGTAAGAAACAGCGTTGTCCGGTGAAAATGTCCTTATTATATTAACATTCAATCACAGTTTATGAGAAATATCTCTGCTTAAAAGTAAATTCCTAACTTAAGTCTGAGAATGCTTTGTGAACTCGGGGCCTGAGCTCCATTGTTCCACAAGACTGGGCTCGTGGTACACCCTTTGTCTGTTTCTCTTACTTCCGAACAAAACCAACCAGAGAAGGAACGTTATTATATATATAGACCATAGAAACTACGTCATTATTATATGTAGATATATAGACATTAATATATGCAATTCTAGACGATGACTGTCTGCACGTGGTCTGAAACTTGAGACTAGGAACCAGTGTAAGATAAATATAAAATATCCAGTCAGATCCTCTTGTTTGTTGATCTAGCGTCTTTACCGTATGCTTTTGTAAGTGGGTATTACCAGAAAGCATGTGAAAATGTTTTCATATTGCCCATACTTTCTGCTCAGATGACAATACAATGATACCGTCAGATGGCGGCAGTAGTCTTCCTTTATAAACACGTGTTATTGTTTAAAGGTACAATATTCACATATTGTTAGCAGTATGAATAATATTAAGAACAACTGTTGTTTGGATATTGGACAGTTCCTTCCTCGTTTACTTTCTTTTCGATTGTAAAGATGGATACGCAGGAATAGTGCCTTGTATGTATTTTACGAACATGAATACAAGCTAGCTATACTCTTTGAGCTGATTATTAAAGTGTTAAAACTAAGGGAATCTCCCTATATTAGTTTTATATGGTTTAGTCTTAAAAGTTGTCGTTAAAACTAAAGATCCTCTTAATACCAAAACTAAAAACTATTCTTATATCAAAACTAAAAATCGACACACGAAAGATTATCGTATTACTAAAACTAAGGTTTATCCTTACATCAAAACTAAAGATTGTTCTAAAATCGAAACTAAAGATAATCTTATTATTAAAAAAACTAAAGATTAGCCTTTTATTAAAAATGCATATTATTAAAAGGGAAAATTATCCATACATTAAAAATAAAGATAATTATTATATTAAAAGTATTGATTTTCCTTGCATTCAAGGATTGGGATTGTCCTTATATTACATGTAGATATTGTCCTAGTTATAAAGTATACAGATTGTTCTCTATTAAAACATAGATTGTCCTTACATTAAAACTTAGGAATGTCCTTACATTACCAGATATCTCTTTATTAAAATTATGATTTTTGTCCTTACGTTACAATTAACAGATGATTCTACATTATGATTAAAGCGTTACTCCTTCATTAAAATTTATAGACGCCCTTGGATATAGATTAAAAGATGTACATGTACTTACCTCGTGTGGCATTCTTTCATTGCTTATGTAAAGACATCATACTATAAGGACATCACTCGATTCAAACACACGGGCATCTTTTTAATTTCAAGACAACGTGACCGTCTAATTTTAACATAGGGACAGCTTTTATTTTAACATAGAGACATCGCTTATTTTAATATAGGGACATCTCTTAATTTCTATATGGGAACATCTCTTAATTTTTATATGGGGACATATCTTAATTTTGATACAGGGAGATATCTTAATTTTAATATATCGACATCTCGTAATTTTGATATAGAACATCTTTTAATTTAAACATAGAACATCTTTTAATTTTAATATAGGGACATTGTCTTAATTTTAATATAGGAAAACCTCTTAATTTTACTACAGGGACATCTGTTAATTTTAATATAAGGACATCGCTTACTATAATTAAGAGAGGTCCCTACTAACATCTCTTAATTTTAATATAGGAGCATCTCTAAATTTTGATAAATTGATACATGAAAAATATTATTTTATTGGAAAATCTCGTTATTTGCCATGTTTTAATGTGAGGAGATCTATTGATTTTAGTATTAAAATATCTCTTATATTATGCTTTAAATGTCCGTCTCGATTATCCCGGTTGGAACACAGAAATATCACGTTAAACTTCATTCAATCATATATCTAGAGATGTCGCGTTCAATTCTAACGTAAGGACATCCTTTAATTTTAGTGTAAAGACGTCTCCTCTATTTTGATGTCCTTGCCTTGATCTTTTCCATACTTTAAATAACCAACTTCATTAACCTTACTGGAGGACAAACGTAGCATCTTAAACCCTGTCGCATTCATTCATTCATTCATTCGTTCATTCATTCATTCATTCGCGCGAGGACATCCCTTTAAATTTTATTATAAGATGTTATACGATTATATAAGTTTGTATATCAGAATTGAGCTGGGTTGCCTCTGGTTGAAAGCTGTGAGGAAATTCATCATCACATTTCCACATTTTACAACATAAACTGAAAACTTACATCACTCAAACACACAGGCGCAAATCTGCCACAAATATTGACTCAATTATGGCAGTTTTAAATTGGCCCACTTAGTCGGAATAACGTTTTAACATTGGCTCTATTTTTTTTATAAACGAATGAAAATAAACACATAACAAATATCTGAAATATTTTATTTTAAAATTATAGATGTCCACAAATTTGTAGAAATCGGCTGAAAGGGTACGAAATATTTTGAATAGTTTTTTTTAGAGAAAATAAATACCTCATTGACATTAAGTATTCCAAACATTTTCTAGTGAAACTTGTACTTGGTGTTTTCGTCTCCAATTTTCTGAAAATTAATATAAAATTTTATATTCAGGATTACTTTGTGTATTTGGATCTGATGTAGAGAGCGTGAATGTTTCAAAAGTTCATAGATTTTCCAGGGTGGCCCCCTCTTATAAACTGATGTAGGAAGGGGATCTGTCAGTGTGGTTTCCCCTTGCCCGCAATTCAGGGAGGAAGATCTGACACAAAACAGTGTCTTATCTTTCATTTTAATTTCTAATTATTATACTAAAAACTGATAAATGACAAAAAATATTCTGGTTTCATGGAATTATTCCAGCTTTAAAGATCTTTCAATTTTTTCTTAAAACTTGACATACCTTGTGAGCTTGATATCAATTTTTAATTGTTTCACATTTTTTTAGCAATAATTAAAATTGATAATATAAATATACGGAAAAGTTAAATCTTAATGTAAATCCGAGGATTTTGTGGAATCTAAACATATCGTCAAAATCGGTTGGTTTGTTCAGAAGTTACTGATTATTGTAAAAAGCTGCTCATTGTATTTATGAACTTTTAGCGGGAAAGGTTAAAAGGTGATTACTTATGTTCGAATATAACCTGTATATATTCTATTTGATGTACATCTATATATAATGGCACGTTCTATCAGCGCGAGACCGGAGCGGAAACACAAGTCGCGCGCCTCGGTTCTATCGTCTGCTTTCAATTTGGAACGTAATTAGTTTCTGGCCGTCGTCTACAAGTGGCTCACGGAATTTCAGATTCGTTTGTATTTCTTTTTACATTTTCCAAGATCCCACAGCCATGATTAGCCTAATGAGTGTATTTGTTCGGGGGAATATTTCTGTCACGTGATCACAGGCCACGCACGTGCATAAATAATAAACATCTATAATTGAGGACACGATTTGGAATGGGTGATTAGAAAGAGATTCTAATTAACACCCACATCTTAAATAAACAAAATAAAAGATGGAAAAGTTTATTTTGTTCATTACTAACAATCCTTCAGCTTCGCCCGCCATAACTGTAAACGTATGGCCCCACACCATCAATATTTATTCGTATGATGTCATTTGCCTAACCAATTAAATGGTCGTTGTTTTGAGTATTCGGTTACCATGGTTTTCATGTGTTTCGGGAAATGTCACTTTGTTTACATAATATTCTAACAGTTGTTCAATATTGTCGAATCCTCTGTTTTCATGGCGGATATAGAGTGTGGAGAGTTTTTGTAGCAGACGGCATTAAACATGCATGCTTTGCATTTTATCCCGATCCTACTATTCACCAACAAGAGTCAACAAGTGCTACGAAACTATTGGAAAACGTCACGGACAAGAAAAGATGTTTCATAAATATGCATATTCTACACATTATATCCAAAATTTTATTAATTTCATAAAAAATCGACAAAAGTATAAATAGTTGAAATTTACAATAAACAAAACTTTTCTTGTCGGCGGTTTAGTAAAACAGTTTTTCCATTTTTTATGAAATTATTCAAATTTTGTATTAATTTGATGTGAATAATATATACATCTATAACATCTTTCTTTGTTGGTGACTTTTTACAGTTG
This sequence comes from Patella ulyssiponensis, assembly GCA_963678685.1. Taxonomy (NCBI): domain Eukaryota; kingdom Metazoa; phylum Mollusca; class Gastropoda; family Patellidae; genus Patella; species Patella ulyssiponensis. Next base: position 1,227,911 of record OY783230.1, read on the forward strand.
CGATACTGAAAACAAAAAGGACCATCTTTAATGCAATAACAGGAACTTGAATTATAATTTGATTAGTTAAATATTTCTTTTAATTGTAAGCCGACCAGATAAAATACAATATTGTGTATTGTATCCAGGTCTTCCTGATCTCAAATTAGAGAATTTCGGACTTGTGGTTTTACCTGATTACAGGTTTTTTTTTTTGTTTCTATGATATTTAGGCCTTTGCTTGTCGTCATTTGAGGGGTTTAAATCCCTTTCAAGGCTGAATCTACTAGAGGAAAATTAGTCCAAAATTAGTTCAGTTCAGGATTTAATAGAAATGATGTATTTAAACCAGTCGGCGTCATCTGAAGATTAAGCAATCAAAGAAGTATTTTGTCTAAAAAATATATAAATATTGAATTCACTGAAATGAGACATATACTTTTTAAAAACTAAAATTAATCCCAAATTACTTTTTTAAAAGATGACATGAAAAGTGTCCAACTGATGCCGTCACCCATTGACGTCATATAGGGTTATGTGACGTCGCCAATGCCGTCGTGGCGTTCAGGTTCTGTGCTGAATAATGGAAACTGCAATAGTAACAGACCTCGAGTAATATACCCAAATATAAACTAGAATTGATAATTTATTTGGTCACAGTTGTGTGATTTCTAGATATTATATTATTTTCTTATTTCACTTTGTTTCAGATCCATCGAGTCCATCGTATAAACTAGATTTATCGAGTAAACCTCGTAAAGAAAGAACAGCGTTCAGTAAACATCAGATACGGGATCTAGAGAAGGAATTCTCCGTACATAATTATCTCACCAGATTAAGACGATATGAAATAGCCGTAGCCTTAAATCTCACAGAAAGACAGGTAAACTAGTCATAATCTTTTCATAGAATTTAAGGTGTCGGTGAGCATATTCGTCTCATAGAACGACAGGTAAATCGATTATTCCTAATCTTTTCACAGGAAGACGAGGACGGGGGTTGGAATGGGGGTGGGGTACAATCTTTTCACAGAAGGACAGAAAATCGATTCACAACATTTTCACAGATAGATTGGGCAAAATCACAGAACAAAAATAAATATTTTATTTAAATCATTGGAAAATCATCAACAGTAAGATTGAAAATAATTCACAATATTTCCACTGGAAGATAGGAAAATAATTCAAAATATTTTCACGTGAAGACAGAATCTCTTCACAGAACAGTAGTTAATAAACCTCTCACAGAAACAGAGTTCAATGCTCGATCCAGCATTGCCATTTTCGAGAAAACAATAATATATAATTTCTCACGGTTTAGTACCTGCTAAATATATACTTAGATTGAATATTGAACATTTGATTAAGAAAACAAATGGAAACACCAACTCTCGGCAAGGATTCAGCCGGATTGAAACCTTCGCCCTGTTTCTTGAAATCTTAACTAAAGATAAAATCCAAATTTTACTAGATACTTAAAGTTTGATTGGCTGAGCACTACAATCAATCTAATATCATCCGATCAAATTACCAAAATTTGTATTTTATTTTAGTTACAATTTCGTGAACCAGGCCTCTTGCCCATTAGGTGTCTTCGGCACCATAAAAAATGACGGTGTCTTGTTACGCGCGTGAAGCAGCAGTTTCATTTTATCACATTTAATGTGGGAGAGTGCTCCGAATCAACGAGGGAACCAGGTAGTTTTCCGAGTGGTTACCTATTTTCATTAGTGCAGGGTGGAGGCCTGGCACGGAACAGCGCTTATTTATTCCGATGGGACAAAAAATGATAGTGTGCACGCAAACAAACCGTTGGCTGTTCGAATTAGGCGGGAAGGTTGTACTTCGTGTAGGACATTAAATCCTATTTCATTTTCCAGGCAACGCTAGACATCATGGCCGCGTGAATAAAGATGGACCAGGTATTTTTGTTGGTTTCGTAGTGATGGAAGGTGATTGCGATATTAATGAGAATTTCTATGAAACATGTGTTTGTAGTAAAATATATTTTCTTTACAGGTGAAAGTTTGGTTTCAGAACAGACGAATGAAATGGAAGCGCGTGAAAGGCGCCCAATTGGTACGAGACAAGGTCACAGGTCAACTCAAACCATTGATGACCCAATGTGTAACGTCATCTGAGAACCCGTTTGGTGACGTCATGAAGGAAGCTAATATATGTCGCGAGCAAGACCAGGATTTAATCAAAGAAGAACCCAAAGATGGAAAAATGTCGTAAAACATATTTCAAATCGATTTTTGTTGGTTGTGATTAAAGAGTGGACTTGTCAGTAGAAATACTGCGAAGGAATATAGACTACCCGCGAGTTTGAACAATTAATCCGGGATTATTGCTTTCGAGTGGATAAAGGCAGCCAAACGTCCGTCCATAAATTTTAATGACGCTGAACTTTATCGGAACAAATTATGTGACGTTAAAATTTACATGTAAGCATTGGTTGACTAACTAAGTTTAAAAAATAACAATGTTTAAACGAGATCTTTGGGAGAATATGAGAGACTGAATAGATTCTAATTTTGATGAAAGCGGAAAAGAAAACGCACAGAGCAAGGTTGCAATAACAGAAGTGTCGACATTAGAAGCGAGATTAGAAGTGTCATCGAAATCTCAAATACAGAATCCTGCCCGCTGGACTAAAAGAACTTATATTTTAGTGTTTGTTTAGTTTTTGGTCGATTTATTAATGGCAGACGAAAATAATTAACTGATAAACACGTTGTAATTTTATTAACTTTATTTTGATCTCTTTGTTTGGTGACGTAATATATAAACTATACGCCACATACCATAGAATAGACTGGATAATCCATACGCTTCATTTACAGAATAGACTGGATAATCTATTCTATTTAACGTCAGATTTGTTGCTACGTCGCGACGCTCTTCTGACTTTTAAACGTGGCAGTATACGCCAGACTCGCTGCTGCTACGTCACTTCTATTCTGATTGTTATGTAATTTGAAATCAGAATCGATGACGTGGGAGCGAGTGTGACGTAGTAGAGCAGACTGTTCAGTCTAATAATAGAACTATGTTCTGGGATATCTCCAGGTCCCCATAACTACCCTAAACCGTTATACACTTAAAATGACATCAAAGTTTAATTGCAAAGATTAAAGGGAAAGGGTCGATTTCCAAATGTCGATACACATAATAGTAAGTGCAGGAGGGCCGCACTAATTAATCATTACTGCAAGTAGTGTTTACTTTCAAATACGGTATTTATAACTTGCAATATCTTTATTGACTGAAGTGAGTCAAACAGTAGTGATAATTTAGTTATTTAGTAAAATTGATTTTCGCATTTCGGATTCATATTAATAGTGTTTAAGAATTATTGCTAAAAAACAAACAGGGAATAAAAAGAACACCTAAAAACGAGATTAGGGTCTAGAAGATTTGTTATGATCTATGTATTAAAATATAACATTAGATGTATAAATATTAATAATAAAATATTGACGCATGTGTAGAACACGTGTTACTGTATAAAGAGTGTATAAAGTTTGTACTAGTACGTTAGTGTATTAAAAAGAGTGCTATTTTATTATATATACATGACCCAGTCAATATATCACAGGGGTAGCCTTTGAAGTTTGCCGCCCCATTATAAAAGCACGATATATAATAAAATTGTATATATATACGGCTGTATGTTATTGTAAAACGGGATTATATGTATTGTGAATACTACAATGATGTCATATCCGGTTATAAACAAATTTTATACTTACATGTGTAATATTTTATATATATTTCCTGCACGTGACCCGGGGCATGACATCATAAGAACCTCCATCTTGAAATGTGTTTGATGAACAACAATGCCAAAGTATCCATCTTTTTCGGTTATTCGTAATTTCCGTAGAAGTGAACCTCGGGGTCTCGAGCGGGCATTCTCCAAACTCAGATATATTTTCAATGTTTGGTAATTTCACCTTTTGTATTATTTTGAGCATTCGTGAAGCTCCGCACTCGGATGTTCGTGCTTAGTTTAAAAATAATGGTGATGTCATTGAACAAAACAATTCTTTTGATATTGCTATTTTTGTCATGGAGTAAATTAATAGAGGCCGAAGACGCCCACTGATGGAATTCAAGAAGCCAAACTTCTAAAGAATACAATCTCCATTCACTTCTTGACTTTTAAGTTTTTTGTTCTTCAAGTTTTTGTGACTAGAAATATGATATTAGAATTAAACAGAAAAAAATTCTAAAAAGAACATGTTTTTTAGGAAAAGGTACTTCGTCAGAAATAAGTGGTTACCTAGTAACATGACAATGTAACCAATCTTTAACAAATCCCCAAATATAATGAGATGGAAATGCCCCGACCCCACCCGCCATCTACTCGATCAGAAAGCGTTGATAACCTTTAGTGGACCCCCTCATAATCCCTATAGAAAATGCCAGATGTACCCCACAGCAATTAGAATTTCGTTAACTCCCATCTACCATACAGGCATCTATGTACCCGATGACTCATTTAGAACTTCGTGGACCCTTATCTGAAATCCTCATTGTACCCTATAACTTATTCAGCAATTCGTGTACCCCAATATACCCTGTCGGAATTATTTTGCACTTCGTGGACACCCATCTACCCTATCTGAAAAGATAGATGTGCCTCATCCCCAATCTATACCCTATTGGAAGTCCTACAAGTACCCCATACAATATGTAACACTTCGTGAACTACATCTATCCTGTGGAAAATCTTAGATATGCCCCATACAATATTTAACACTTCGTGAACTCCATCTACCCTGCCGAAAATCTTAGATATGCCCCATACAATATTTAACACTTCGTGAACTATGTCTACCCTACCGAAAATCATAGATGTGTCCCATACCATATTCAACACAATGAGCAATAAACGACCCAAGTTTTCGTCCCATCTGAACGTCTAGACACAGTGATCTATCTGGAGTGGGACAAAGTTAGCCAAGATAAAAGATTTCGCAGATTGGACGTTAAACCCTATGTCTCGATTTCGAATAGAATGGTGACCTCACAGTTGACGACGCACCAAGTTTGTTCGTTCGTTTCTGGAGTTTAACGTCCACTTCAACCATGGGTGATATTGTAGACAAGGACGCACACGGTCGTACACCTATCCTTATGCTGTCAACTAGCATTGCTAAAGGGAAGTAACTACAACAAAACAACAAACATCTGGATGCAGACCAACAAATATTCAAATGAGTTACGACGTGTAAATTGATTTTAAGATTATATTACTTACTTTAAATGTTTAAATAATATAGCTTCTGATTACCTATCAGAATTTTTACAACTCTATACACCTGGCCGAACATAACGTGCATATTTTAAAAATCCAAAGGTGTTTAACTGCTCTCTTATGATCAGCGTTCTTTCCGTTTCGATTGACCTATTGCACGTGACAAGGAGTAGAGTCGCCTGTCCAACCTCGTGGGTTTCCTTCGGGATCTCCTGTTTCCACTACTAAAAGACCCCTATGCGCAAGCGAATTACTGAAATAAAATTGAACCGTATTAGGTTAGTCGCAAAATGAACCAAAATCCGAGGTCCTGTGTACACTTTGGTGTGAACGCAAAAGATCCTCTGATGTGAGATGGAAGTAAGAGAACATCGTAACGCCACTGTCCGAGAAAAATGACCCTAAGGTCTATATTCCCCCGGTTGGTGCAGAAAAATTAGACGTCAAACCCTACTTGTCCGAGTAATATGTGTCGCCCATTTCGGTAAAGGTGGCATCTGTTGTGATAATAAAAGTTACGCTGCTTGTGCCAAATCCGCCTAGGTCAGTCGTACAAATTGAGCTACATATTGACTTTCTCAGTGAACCAAATCCTATGAGTTTGATAAAGGGAACAATTACGATTCTCATTTCGATACAAGCAGGGGCCTACACAAATATGTCAAACTCGACCGCTGTTGTTAAAGGGAGACAAGTCTTGCCAAGTATCTGGGTGCAGACCGACCAATTGCTTCATATTCGTGACTCGAATCAATCAAATTCGAATTCTTCTGCGCACTATAGCCAACATCAAGGGGAAACGTACACTTTTCCACAGCACAATAGACTGACGCTTCGGTCCAAGATGATTTATAGTCACAAAAGTTATCGCTTCATTTAATAGGGACCATTTAGTGGAGTTTGGGGTTAGGGTTTTGTTTAGGGTTAAGTTTATAAAACACCCGTGGCCAAAGCGACGGCGGATTCTGTCACAGGGGGAAAATCACACTGATCAGCAGAGAATATTCGCTAGGCCGCTACAATCACTGATAAAGATGACATCGACGCGACTTAATTAGTCCCCCATATTAACTTTTTTCTTTCGACAAATTAAATTCTAAAACCTTTTTTGTATGTATTTGAAAAATAAGTAAAGACGTTTAAAGTATTTGTAGTTAAAAATTATTTCTTATTTAGTGTAAATAGGTATTAAAATGAGTAAAAGGCATCATTTTGCCCGAGCCTTTGAGCCAATGATTGTGGCCGCGTGATGTCAATGCACGTGTTGAGGACAGTCATCTGTGAAAGAAATAATTCGTATGTATTTCTCTGTGAAACAGATTGGGGGGAAATAGAAACTTACAGGTTCGGGTTCCGGTTAGGATTCGGATATACAATCCTGAAAGGTCGCACATTCCATATGGCACTGTTCAAATCACCCTTTCCTACCATGTGTTGTTATAAAAAGGTAAACAAAGGTAAATCTAGTGACGTGCTGATATGAGATAAGATATAAATATGTTGAACGGAAATAGGCAAGATAAACATGTAGACTGTACTTACATTACCTATACGACACAGGTGAGTCATTGATTACAAATCACCTGTGTTTGGATGTTTTACCTGCTGTGGTGTTCGGAATTATATAACAGCCAACTCGGGCTTATTGTTTTAGTCCTTATTCTGTATTAGGAACGGAAGACTTTGTATTCGCTGAAATCATGTTTAACGGTTATATATTCCCGCTATTAGCATTACTGGTACGGTATTTATAATGGTTTCTTTTTCTTTTTAGACATTTATATTTTTAAAGATAACATCCTTTTGATGTCTCGCTGGGGAATGTCCAACCTCGTGGGTTTTCTTCAAGTCCCGCGATTTCCTCCAATAGCTAAAGCCCCTATTGCAAGCGAATTATTGAAATAAATTGAACCATGTATAAGTCAAACCGCATTTCAATGTTGCAGTAAACTGTTAATCTGAAACCAGACGTAGTAAAATATCGAATTGTATATCATCGTCAGACAATATTTAGAAGCATGCCCCATCATGATAAATGATTTAATTTGTTTTAGATTTCACTGATGTCGATGTCAATAGAACAGAAACATAAGGTATGGTATATTATTTAATATTATCTTCGGTGTCGGCCTTGCAGGGCCTGTGGCCTGGGTAGTGGTGCTACGAATTCCATGTATCAAAGGTTCTTTTACGTGCAGCTCTATGGGGGTGGGGGAAGTGGTCGATGGCCGAATGGTTAGCTCGTACGCGCTGTATCATAAGGTCTGTCATTGAGCCATCTGGCGTAGTTCCGTCCGAGTCCCCGGTTGTACGAGACAAGGAGTAGGGTCGCCTGTCCAACCTCGTGGGTTTTCACCGGGTCCCCCGGTTTCCTCCCACTGAAAAAGGCCTCTACGCGCAAAGGAATTATTGAAATAAAATTGAACCATATGTTAGTTCCGAAAGGATCTAGTTTGTGTTGGTGGATGTTAACGCCCCCCCCCCTCTCTCCCTCTCTCTTGTGCAGGCTACTGTTTACAAGTCGATTTGTATCACATCTGGTCCAGGGTATATGTTCAACACTGGTTGAGTATCATGTATTTTATCACTTGAAAGGTGTGGTGATTGCTAAAACTTTAACACCATGACGTCACTATAAGTCCCTGAATTCTGTTATTTGTATTTCAGTGTAAAGATGGTCGGGTTTATTATGTAAAGGACTCTGATTCAGAATTAAAACGTGAAATATGTAGTAAGTATTTATCTAATTTGTTCAAACAGATTTTGGGGTCAGGGGCCTGTTTCACAAAATATTAACTAAAATAAAATCCAATCCAATCACTATTGAAGTTAATACTAAAATTTAGATTTTATTTTCAGATGGGCCCTGAATATCACAAACTTACACATTTCGTTGAAATGAGATTATTTTCTTGGACATGGCTTTAGAAAGGTTTAGTAGGCCCCTGAATATTACAAGATTACAAGAAATACCCTTTTTTGTATATATTTCCAGTACCTTCACGATGTTTAGAAGAACAAGTTAAAGGACCATGTAGAGCACGTCATATCCGGTGGTTTTATAATACTTCAAGTAAACAGTGTGAAAAGTTTATATACGGTGGATGTAAGGGAAATCAGAATCGATTCCGCACTAAAAAGGAATGTGAAGAGACATGTTTGGTTGAAGAACAATACTGAATATGAAAATATAAATATATATATACTCTCGCCCAAGATTAACATCTAACCCACCCACCATTCAAATTAATCGATAACCCAACAAGCAATTCAGAATATATTTCCCTTATTGGCTATTAGTAATCAGAGATGACGAACACAAGACAGGATATGCCTGCTGTATTACAACATATTATACTGTCACCTATATTAACTGTGTGACAAGGAGCAGGGTCGCCTGTCTAACCTCGTGGGTTCAACACGGGCTTTGCTCTTTGGACATCGGTTACTCCACCCATTATCTCCCCTCCCTCTCTCTCCCCTCCCTCTCTCTCTCCCCCTTTCTCTCTCTTAAGTGAATGATATTTCTACTAGGCTTCTCTAGTCTTAGTCGGGAAATGAAACAATACATATATTATGTAGAAGTGAGAAAATTGGAACAGGACTTTAAAGATAACGAATCGTAATAACAGTTGTCCGTAGTGTCACTACTTGGGCAAATATTCCGGCATGGCGTAATCCCGGATGGCACAATACATTAGTACGTGCCTTAAACGGGCCTGTTTCTTGTTTTAAACAAAAGGCTGTGTGCCTATATATATATTGATCTACAAGGGACTTTCCGTGATTTCTTCATATGATCAATGAACTATAACCCCGGAAGCCGCCACATTCTATATCAGCTCCTGTTATGCCTTGAAAACAACAGGGTTACATTTTCGTTATCGCAGAAGTGTGACAAGATTACAGTAAGATACTATAGAACTCGTTTGTCCCGCTATCTTATACTAATTATCCTGATACTATAGAACCCGCTTGTCCCGCTTTCTAATCCCAATTATCCTGGTTGAAAGTGTAGTTCGTATTGAGTTGTAAACTAAGGCTTTAAACGACATTTCATTGCATTTCGTATTATGTGTACGTCAATTGTATGACGATGGGTTTGCTTTCTACGCCCCACCCGAACGGCTATTAGACCCGCACGCATTAACCCCACCCGGAATTCTTAAACCTAACTCACACTCGATATACTACGTCATTTGTGCTAAACCGTCTTCGATCTAGCGTTCTTCATGACATCAGTATTAATGTGACGTAATAAGGCCCAGTTTCAATCAACAAGAGTTACGGTGACATCTTAGATATATTTTATATGGTAACAAAGTTATGACATAAATATTACAATGACGTCATTATGAGGGTTTTATATATAAATACAATAAACTACACGCATCACTTACACACATAACATCTTGGATTTTTACAAATTAACAATGTTCATTTCGTTAACATCAGATAAACTACCAAATATTCACAAAATATAGGCGCATCCTATATGAACCAAGAAACGGTCATAACGACATCGACGTCATCTTGGATTTGTGACGTCATATCATGGGCGGGTGCTTAAAAAATAAGCATGCCTGGTATGTAACCATGGATATTGCGCAGCCCCACCGTCATTGCAATGTATCTATATCAAGATGGACGCTCTGTGGTCAGAGTGTTAAAATTTAATATCAACTGATTTGTGGATTTAAGTTGGGTTATTAGGGGAGGGTTAGGGGAGACTTTTATTATAAAATTTGTACGAAATGTACCATGGCCGCATCCAAACCGAACATTCTCATATTAGGATGAACATTTAACTGTCCTTATATCATGTTTGGGTTTGGGTGTTTGAGATGTGTTATTATAGGTGAGGTTGAATCCTACGGCCAGGGCTGTCACCCTTAACCCACAGCCACTGTAAAGCATCGGGTTCAGTTTTAGTTCTTTCCCAGAGACAGTTTAATTGTTAATTCTTTATATCCTGTCTTCTTTTAATAAAATGTTTCCTTTGTTCATTCACACGTTTCAAGTTTAGGAGCAACAATTCAATAGTTTATAATATAGACAATACAGAGACAATCTGGTCCGGTAGTTCTTAGTTACCACATACTTTCATACATTCGCTGTTGGTGTTAAAATTATTAGAATTTCCTTTACAGCCGCCAAATATAAACTCCTTACACGATTGACTGGCTTGTTCAAAATACCATCTGGGTTTAGCAGCACGACAAGGACCCGTTTCTTTATCTAAATGACACAACTTTTTACCTGTAAGAACAAATAATACAACATATTAATTTATCAGGTTGTTACGATATAATGTTCGTGGCAAGGATTAGGGTCGCCTGTCCAACCTATATACGCGCAAACGAATTATTGAAATAAAATTAAACCATATGTTAGTCCCGAAATGGGGGGTGGGGGGTGGGGGGTGGTTGGGATGGCCTAGTGGTCTAGAGTGCCGCGCTTCGACCTCTAGCTGGCCGATCACCTCTGACTTGCGGCTGTGGTTTCGATCCCTGGTGTGAGCGTATGTGGCATGGAGATAGGGGCGCCTTCTCAACCTCGTGGGATTCCTCCGGGTACTCCGGTTTCCTCCCACTGCTAAAGACCCCTACGCGCAAGCGAATTATTGAAATAAAATTGAAACCATATGTTAGTCCCAAAATGACCTAGTTTGTGTCGAGTGGGCGTTAAACCCCATTTAAAAAAAAAGAGTCCCGAAATGACCTAGTTTGTGTCGAGTGGACGTTAAACCCCATTTTTCTCTCACTTTACAGGTTACCGTGTAAATACCTTACAGGTTACAATTAAGCGGAACAGTGGCGTACTCTTGTAGTTAGTCAAACGTATTTTTTTTTTTTATAAAATTACATTCTTTTCCCGGGCTTTGTCATTTGATACGTGGTCATACGGTTTATGCTAGGAATTCACGTGCACGCGTATGGAAGTAAATATACTATGTATTAACCATGACAGTTTCAGTGATCATTGTGTGTTGTATTGTAAAACACTTAATCGTACTGGAAATTGTCAGAATTGAGTGATCATGGTACTATCCCAACAAAGGAACAATGGGACGAAAAATCGAAACTCAGCTATCAGGACATAACGGCCCAAAAAATACAGCATGGCGTGTGTCTAGAATGAAATGAGGTTTCACGCTAAGGCCTACTCTTTTACGTGCACCACAATGTGTACTCGGGACCTCGGTTTTTCGTCCAACACGAACGACTAGACTACTGGAGAGCCTGACAAGGGGAAACCACACCCGAAAATCCCGATGAACATTCTCGGCCAACACCTGAAGCGAACCCATGACTGACTTCCGGGCTAGCGAACCAGCGTTGTTTGGTACATCCCGTTAGAACAAACCCAATATACCGATAAGGGGAAACATTGCTGGACGCCAGAGCAAACCCAAAATACCAACAAGGGGAAGCCAGGCCAGACGTTAGAACAAAACCAATACACTTACTAGGAACACAAACTTGTTCACATTGTTTCTCTGTTGCGAATCTGTTATTATTACCGTCACATCCGGTATAGATAAACTTCTCACATTTACCGGAAGTAGAATTAAAGAAGAAATGTTCATAGTTATAAGTACATCCACCAATAACTAGAGGTTCACTACAAGATTCTATGGATTTTATTTCTGAAAGGAAGAGAAAATACACTCGTCAATATTTTATGATGTTATAACCATAAATACACACGAGATACAATTCTGTGGAATACAATTAGTGCTTTTTACTGTACGACGATTCAAATAGGATTTTTTATTTTCTTCAATGCTTTATACAAGCCAGTGAAACCCAGTCGCTCAGTAATAAACAGTTATTGTATTCCATGACTTGTTAGGTTATTTCAGGACAAATTCATCATAGAAACACCCAGTCACAAAGTTCTGATATTTGACAGACATTTTCCATCTACTTCCTAATTGATTTCTTTCTCTTTTCAGCTGAACGTTTTACTACCTATTTTATTAGCATTGAAGAATAATTTGATTTGATTCGTTGGGAGGAATCTGATTAAAAAACATACAGGGATGTAGCCAGGATTTGCTGAGTGGTGGAAAAAAAAAATTCCGAGCGAATCGAGGAAAAATTTTTTTTTGGAGGGGGGCGTGATCTTTTATGAAAATTTAATCCTTCCTGGTGTATTTCCAGAGCATCTGCTGCCTTTTTGTTGTATTTGCTTCAGTACAAATCAAATTTAGTCCTACTTAACTTTTATATTTACATATTCATCAAATTTTTACCAAATTAACTTAATTTCATCAATGATTCAATGATACAGAGACTATTGCAGGGAGCTAAAAACTTATGTAAATGGTAATTGGTATTACATATACCATTTAAAATTAATTTACTAAAAAAAAGATCAGTTTCAAAGATTCTAAGTCAAAAGCCTCTCGTAGTGGTAGTCGTACTTATATTAATTACATGATGTAGTGACTAACGTAATAGTGAATGATAAGTAAAACAGTACACTCGCCTTGCCGCCTAATTGATTTATTTTGTGGCAAGTGTAAATATAATGGACTGTAGCCTAACTGTCTCTCGGATTTAATTTAGATTCGGTAGAAACTAGAATTAACGCAAGAATGAGTACATTAAAAATTGGTCGTAAAACCGAACGTACGACACCATTTACGACATCCAACACTTCAACATTGAAATGCCGTAAATTGGTCTGGGTGGCCTATTTACGGCAAATATACAATTATTCAAAGACCGTATAGAATCAGAATTATAAATTGATGAATACTCCTTTTTTAAACTAATTTAGGATGGAAGGGTTTACTACGGCACACAAAATTAAATTATGCCGTGGCAGACATGGTTTGCGTCGGCTTTTACTCTATGTCTATGGCTTTGCCGTTTGCCGTGGTAAATTTCGAGCGATGAGTTTGTGTACGTACAGTCAGCAGAGTGAAAGAAGGATGAATCACGAATGGGTTTATTAAATACGACTGGGCGGGTTTCCTCGATATTTTCTTTGTGCTGGGCGGCAAGAAATAGTGCCGGGCGCAAGCGCCCGGCGCCGCCCAGCGTGGCTACATCCCTGAACATATTGTCTTATTTCGTTTCGTTTTTATAGTTCAAAATTTCATTTAACTTGTCGTTACTACACTAGGATCTGAAAGAGTTGATATATAACATGCATTCTAGTTGATGTGAAGAATTAGCCAATGTAACAGTCAGTTACGGAACTGTGGGTAAACCACTAGAAACGTAAACGCTGATTGATTAATCAATATCTGACGTCATAGGTCAAACGTCGCTCGTATGACCCTAACACGACATTCCACTATAGCCAGTCAGATATTCATGTAGTGTAGGCCATCGAAAGTATAAAAAAATGAAACGAAATATAGATGTGTATTTTAACCAGATTGGGGTGGAAGGTCGTAGTCGGGATGTAAAGAAATCAAGAATCCACGGTATCATTCGGCATACACTTAGCCACCATGACACCCCTGGTTACGATTATTGGATAATGTATACCATTTAATACAAGACAGGAACTAAAGTCGGATAATTCAAACTGATGAATAAGAGTAAAAGATGAATTCTCCAAAGGACCGTGTAAAGTAGACGGCCGGTTTACTGTCGTGCAAACTGTGCCTCGGGAACTACATCCACTATAACTTGCTACATGTAGATTATTTGGTATTAAAGAGATGTTAAGTTATGGTTGATAACAAAGACAAAGAGGAATTCGTTATATAAACTATACCTACTTTCACAAGCAGCATATTCAGGACAAGGTGGGTTCGTACATTGACCGGGATGAGAGGAACATAGCGTCCCTTTAGGACAAACCACATACTGAAAATTAAAGATAAATTATGGGAGATAATGTAAAAGGAATTTGCTGAAAAATTAAGTCAAATTGATCCAATCTGAACCGAGAATTGAGCGATGGAATTTTTGGGCCTTGTCTCGATCATTATTACTTAATTCGGTACGATTTTAAAACATAATCTCGATTATCCATATTTTAATTTAATTATGAATGGGCGTTGAGCAGCAGATTGGATTCTAATCCAGTCAATATCGCAGTCTGGTTAAATTTATTAATGTCTAATTAATAATTAAAATAACATTTCAAAGAGACCTACAATTATCAGATTTAGCTCTTGCATAATGTATGTTTAAATAATAAAAATTGTTGGTGCTAGGGTAAGATATTTCACTGTGCTTTAGGTCATAAGGTCTACCATTAAATCAAGTTGCGTGGTTTTCTCTGTGTCCTCTAGTTTCCTCGTCCTACTGCTTTGCTCCGACTGGACTACTGAAGACGGGCATACGCAATGCAGTATAGGACCGTGGCTCCCACGCCCACGAACAAGCGAATTATAGAAGTAAAGTTTGCCATATGATCTAGTTTGTGACGAGCGGACGTTAAGCCCCATTTGTCTCTTTCTATCGCATACATGACAATCTAAAGAAGTGAACCTCTCATTCTGCACAGAGCACGACCCATCTTAAATTACCACCATATTTAACAATGATTGTACTCTTTAGTTCTTTGCTTCTAAACCGTTTACTATTTTATGCACACAAAGACCACGTGAACATTTTAAATAATATTAAATATGGAAACAGAAGCAGGATATTGGACCGCTCAACAAGACCATATATCTTAGTGGGGGTGGATGGCTGAATGGTAAGCACGTGCGTGCTATATCATAAAGCCTGTCATTAAGTCAACTGGCGTGGTTTTGAATCCCCGGTTGTACGTGACAAGGAGTAGGGTCGCCTGTCCAACCTCGTGGGTTTTCGCCGGGCCTCCGGTTTCCTCCCACTGCTAAAGACCCCTACGCACATGCGAAATATTGAAATAAAATTAAACCATATGTAAGTCCCGAAATGATCAAGTTTGTGTCGAGTGGACGTCAAACCCCATTTCGTTCTCTCCCCATATCTTAGTCTCAAAATGGCTGACGTATAACGAAAAGCCAGGTCATATAGTATAAGCTTAGTTCTTAGTTTATTATAATAGAACTTACCGAACATGCATCTGCTGGGAGAGTGGCAACTTTCATCTTTTCTGTCGTATCTGACAAACGTATGGTTGGGTTTTCCTGGTTAGCCGCGGCTTGAAAGCCTTGATTAACAGGTTTTCTATCACCGGGATCAGTAGGGTCTGGTATGTTAGAGTTGGTATCTTGTCTGTCAGTGCTAGGCTGTTGTTGACTGACAGAAGCATGGTAGTCCTGGCCGTTTGGATTGAGTAGACCAAACAGAGGTGCCTGGAATCCCCTGAATCTTCGGTTCATCTGCCCAAAACCCAAGTTTCTTTGAGGAATGTTTTGGTTTTGTGGTTGGAACATTGGAGAAAATTGGTTGTGAAACGGTCGAAAGTTGGCCTGTAATTGACAAAAAGCAAAACAATGGTCTATAATTAATAACAACAAAAAACCAATAGGCCAATAAGTTGGCCTACAATTACGAAAATAAAATGAATGGTCTGAAATTAATTCAACGACTGAACCAGTAGATCTATTCGTATAATCTGTTCGAAGGGGAAGTCCCATTCGAGGAAAATGATGTTTCTATAACAAAACATTCTAAACACAATCGGCATATCTGTTTCCATGGCGAAGAGGGGGTTCGATTTGAGGGAAATGATATTGAATAACAAAGCATTATAAACACAAACGGCATGGAAACACAACGCTCACTATGATAGGCGTATCCATGGAAACACAACATAATGATATCTTGAGTGGCTCCTGAGAAAGAAAACTTGGATCTGGCGGACGAACAGAGCGCATTTCAGGTGGCGTGGTTTCGATTCCTCAGTTGTGCATGGCAAGGAGTAGGGTCGTCTGTCCAGCCCCGTGAGTTTTCTCCCGGTCCTCCGGTTACCTCCGTCTGCTACGCGCAAGCGAATTGTTGAAATAAAATTGAACCATTTGTTAGTCCCGAAATGAACCCTCCCTCTCTCTCTCTCTTCTTAAAGGATCAGCTGACGTATATTTAACCTCTTCGGTGGGCCGAGTGGTTGAAACGTGCAAGTTCCAATCACCCAATACAATTTTTTATCTTAAACCGTTTTATGAGATATACTCTCTCTCTCTCTCTTTCTCTCTCTCTCTCGTTCAAATGGTCATTTATACAAATAAGAACCCTGACTTTCTCTAATATTGTTAATTAAAAGATTTTGCTTTAAGACTATTTAATGCTTGGCCAGTCTAGAAGAATGTTGTAGCCCCCATTTTGTTTCATACTGCACTTAACTGACATCATGTAGTTCAAAGGAAGGGGTTAGGTCGGATTAATAGGGAATTCTCCAAAACGCCGCTTCGTGAACAATTTGACTGAATTTAGACAAAATGGGAACGTAATGATTACTTGAGTAGCGTATACACATACTAGTTTAAAATGGTGGCCCACCACGTGATAGTACCCTATAGTACCGTGTTTGTATACTATAGCTTAGCTTTGTTTAGAAATCATTATCAATAGAAATTTAACAACAGGTTTGTAAACATGACCTAACGAGAGACGGAGAGAGAGAGAGAGAGAGAGAGAGAGAGAGAGAGAGAGAGAGAGAGAGACGTCCACCACTCGAGACAAACTAGGTCATTTCGGGACTTATATAGGTCATTTCGGGACTAACACTGGGTCAATTTTATTTCAGTAATTCTTTATTCGTGGGAGGAAACCGGAGGACCCAGAGAAAACCCACGAGGTTGGACAGGCGTCCCTACTCCATACGGACATGACCTTATACGGACCTTTATTACAATTTACACATAATTTAAAGGAACTTAAAAGTTCTCCTTTCACTATAAACCTCAGAATGCCTCGTTCGGCATTTCTGTCCAAACGAGGTAAAGAAAATGCCTCGTTGTCTGCAATTCCGAAACGAGGTTTTTTTAAATTGCCCTTTTTTGGAACGAGGTATTTTGTTCAGAACGAGGCTTGGTAAAATGCCTCGTTTACTAAACGTGTTCTTTTCAAGATAGTTATTAGCGGTATATCTGCCAATTTGTTTAAATTAAAATTTATGTTATTTAATACGAAAATAAAACCAGTTCAAATTATATTATTATCAGAGAAATTGACAAGACAAGAATACACGCCATCGGTGGAGGTGTAAAACAATGGCAGACACACAGCTATACCTTGATTAATTGATTGCCCCCAATAAAATGTCACAACACCACAGTTGTTTCTTAACACCTATACCTGATTGGGGCAATAAATCAATCAAGGTATCTATGTGTCTGCAATAGTTTTACACCTCCACCGATGGCGTGTATTCTTGTCTTGTCAATTTCTCTGATAATAATATAGTTTGAACTGGTTTTATTTTCGTATTAAATAACATAAATTTTAATTTTTACAAATTGGCTGATATACCGCTAATAACTATCTTGAAAAAAACACGTTTAGTAAACGAGGCATTTTACCAAGCCTCGTTCTGAACAAAATACCTCGTTCCAAAAAAAGGGCAATTTAAAAAAACTCGTTTTTGAACTGCAGACAACGAGGCATTTTTTTTACCTCGTTTGGACAGAAATGCCGAACGAGGCATTCTGAGGTTTATAGTGTTTGTCAATGATGCAGGGCGGTGGGCCTGACAAGCGCAACTGTTAAGTCGTTCAGCTGTAACCAAAATCTGAGGTCCCGTGTACACATTGGGGTACTCGTAAAAGATCCCCTGGCAGTTGGAATTCAATATAAGAGTGGGACATAGTGCCGCTGCCTGGGCAAAATTTCCCACATTGCACACTGTATGAGGTATGTCCGTCTTCATTAGCCCAGTAAAGAAAGAGAGGGAGAGAGAGAGAGAGAGAGAGAGAGAAATGGGGTTTAACGTCCACTCGACACAAACCAGGTCATTTCGGGACTAACATATGGTTTAATTTTATTTCAATAATTCGCTTGCGCGTAGGGGTCTTTAGCAGTGGGAGGAAACCGGAGTGCCCGGAGGAAACCCACGAGGTTGAGAAGGCGCCCCTATCTCCATGCCACAAACGCTCACACCAGGGATCGAAACCACAGCCGCAAGCCAGAGGTGACCGGCCAGCTAGAGGTCGAAGCGCGGCACTCTAGACCACTAGGCCATCCCAACCCCCAGCCCAGTCAAGGAACAGAACAGTAGGACGTCAAACACCATTTCATTTTTATTTCTTGTTCATATTATGAAGGCCGAATAATTGTCTCAATGGGTTGAAACACAGCTGTAACTGTTCGTGTTGTTTTAAAAAGCGAAATATGAAGAAAATAGGATTGATACGAAGGCCAGATCAATTAAAAGATGTACCTAAGACAATTCATGCAGTTCAAAGATAAACAATGCCCAAGTTGTTGGTTGCTATTTTAACAAAAATCGTTCTACAAGTGGGCTATTAAAGAAGTCGAATTGATCCTTTAAAATGAAGGTCAGATTAATTAAAAGATTTTCTATCCGTGTCAAGAAATATCTGAAACGTTTTAAGGTCATGCTGATTAACCTGGTAATAAAACCTACTTTAGTCGGATACAATGGTGGAGGAGATTTACAGTCAATATATTGTTTAAATAAAGGAGGCGTGCGAAAATAACAAACAACCGTCTTTCAGATTTTAACAAGTTCGTGCGATGATTTTCATGGACAATTTTGTTGACCGACCATCAACTGGTCACGTTTATCACAGATATTTCGTCTTTATATGTATACAATACGTAATACGTAATATCTTCTGACGTTTTGGGAGTCGCCGTGGCCCGGTGTGAATGGCGCTGGCTTACCAATCAGGCGGTCTGTGTTCGGTCCCAATGTTAGCAGAGACAGTTTCTATGGGATTTCACTGTGTGGCTTCCCCTCTGTAGTTAATGATACTGGCTTAACGATCAAGTGGTTCGAATTCGACCCCAATGTTGGCAGGGGCAATATGTAGCTTCCCTTTGTCAGCGGGTCTAGTCATTCGGGATGGTCGGAAAATAAAACCAACAACCCAGTTTTTCCCCCCGAGGTCTTCAATTATAATAATTCTATATTTGATAAAGCGATTCAAAATATTAATAGTAACTATAGACTTATAAATTTATGTCAAAATCCATCAATAATAAAAGGCAACTATTAAACTTCATAAATTTACTTTAAAAATTATCAAAAATATTAGAATAACTATAACTAAAACCGTTAAACACATGGAACTTTAAAAGATACTATTAAAATTATTAAAACTTGTAATTGAAAGTAATAACTAAAACAGCTGGGCGCTTTATAGAAATTGAACTTTTAAACTTTAAAACTATTTAAATTGTAGATCGTAGAAGCAACCAAAACTTCACATTAAATATTTTCTAAAAAAAAAATGAAAAAAAAGGTGATATGCTGTTCCATACTTTATGAGCAATAGGTTTAAATATCGTACACGATAAGCTCTCGACGGTTGTGTACGGACAGTTGGGTATGTAAGTCTCTGAACGCGTTGATCACGGCACATACCCGTGGTTATTAGCACCATTGGCGAAAAAAAGTAGGACGTATACGAAATTATCTGAAATATACGCAAGATTTGAATAATACGCACTGGATATGAATTATTGTCGAGTTCACATGTTTCATGGGTATATAAGGTTTAACTTTTTGTCAAAGTATTGCAAATAAACGTTTTTCTTACTTTTACTTTAACAATTGTAAGGATGAGGCCGTCTCGAAGTTTCGTTGTACTGGATTAAAGATGAAAGACGTCGGGAGTCAATAAAGATAACATAGTAATATCATGTTTTAAAGATTGTCGTCTAATTTAGGTAATATTTATATTTACTTTAAAGGTGTTAACATTGATAAATACTTGTAGAAACACGAGGCATAAAAACAACTAATTAGTGATTCTTTTGACTATGACTTGACTCTGTGACTAAAGACGCGAACTCAAAATTAGCCAAAAAATTAACAGCAACGATTTTAACGGAGATTTAAATGAAAAGTACACAGATGATTCCCAGCATTTTTGTCCCATCCGAAAGGACTAGACGATTTTCAATACCTTATCAACCCCAACCCACCAACCGTCCTGTACCAGTGACAATGAAAACCCCGGTTAGAAATTCTTAAGGAACGTTCTCCATGAGCACCTGGATCGAACCAGCGTCACCGGGTTTCTGTGCTGGGGCCTACTCACTAATCCGCCGTGGCTCCCAAATTGGACAACTGAGCAGTGGTATCATATGTTGTGGAGATTAAGTGAACCTGCCTTTGTGCACGATACCCAACACTGATTATCGGGAATTCCCTGCCACACACAAATAAATCATACGAAGACAACATTTTACATAGTTTATAGATTTCAATCGAATCGATTATTGATTTCTATGATTGATTGATATATAATCGATAATATTATACTTACTGGTCGATACCATCTGTACTGTGCCTGTGACAAACCAACAACTAATACTAAAAATAAAACGCTGGTAATTTCCTGAGACATTTTCAACAGTTTGAATTTATCCAAAATATTTCTAACCGTAATTCGACCTCGGTTGTTTCGTTTCGCCGTCTGCATTCACAACGCTACTCGCTGGCTTTAAATATCCATTTAGTTGTGACGTAGTGTTTACATCCCGGAGATTAGTGTGACGTAAACCAACAAGTCCTGTTTATTCTCCGTTGCGGGTTACTTGTCTATCCTTTTGCAACAATGCGTAGAATCTTTTTTCCATTCATATAATGTGGACGTTGATTTTATTTTCTCATTTAAATGTGACCTTTGCGGGGGTAGATCTGTATCACATGTAGGAGTCAGGCCTATTGAATATTTCCCTAAAATGCACTCATAAATTCAATCATCCAACCCCTTGAACGTGATGTTATAAATATTACAGATCGAGCAGACGCGACCTTTTGATCTTATATTATTATTGAAGCAACAAAACGGATATGATAAATTTTCTAGGTAATCAAGTCGACGAGGCGTATTTTTAGCAACCCCCACTGACGAGGTTATTGGCATATCCTATTTAGGCTACACAACTCGGTTTAAAAGGTTATCAATCCAATTTTAAAATGTTAAACATTTATTGAAATGAAATGGAGTTTAGCTTTCTACTGCTCTGCTCCGATTGGGCTAATGAAGACGAACGAACATAGGCCTACGCCATACTGTGTTCTATGAGGGAAATTTTGTCCGGGCAGCGGTACTATGGCCTACTCTTATATCGAATTCCAACAAGGGATTTTTTACGCGTACGCTAACGGGGCCTTGGTTTTTCGTATCACCTGAATGACTAGACAGCTGTCCTTGTCAGGTCCTCCATCCTGCATCAATGATTAAAAGAAAACCACGTCTTACCCACTTAGCCACCGTGGCTGGAAAGCATTTAAAGAGTTCGAATAATGACTACATGCCAGTGCTAAAAATGAAAACTATTTTAAAATTGTTCAACAATTAGAAAGGTAAACAGGCTAATTGAATGAAGGCTAGTTAGTAGGACGTTGGATCGCTCCATGTATCGGGAGTTTCAAACGTGGCTCCCCCATGTCATTGGTGCAGAACCAAGGGCCTGAAAAGGGGCAACGTATAAGCGTTCGGGTGTGACGACAAACCTAGGCCCCGTGTACACATTAACATGCACATCAAAGATCTGTTGGCAGTTGGAATTCAGTATAACAGTAGGACGTATTGCCGCTGTCCGGGCAAAATATCCCTCATTGCAGAATCTATGGCGTATGCCCATCTTCATTAGCGCAGTGGGATCAAAAAATTAGGGCCTTAAACCCAATTTCATTTCATTAGATATTCATAGGCCCCATAATAGTCAGACGTGAAATTACATTTCGTTTATTTTTCGCATTTTATTAGAACCAAAATAGCAACATGATAAATCAATTGTCAAATGTCATAAATGTGTAACAGGAAACTATATTATTACACCATATCCCGACACCACGACACGATTTCAAAATCTGTGTATAATTAGTGACCTTATTAAACCCATGAGGTTACAAATTGGTAAGTAACAGAATTAGGGAGCCACAGTGGCTCAGGGAGTAAAGTTCTATGTTCTAGAATGTTCAACGGTTCCCTGCTAGAACACCATATGACATATGGCTCGGCGAGTAAAGTTCTTATTCGGTAAACAAGTTGTCCCTGTTCTAGAAAGTTTCCCTTTTCTAGAATGTTCAACGGTTCCCTGCTAACACTGTATGGATAGATTTTCCGGCGTGGTTCACCTTATCAGTGATGCAGAAGGAGGGCCTGACAAGGACAACTGCCCAATCGTTCGGATGGGACGAAAAACCGAGATCCCGTGTACACATTGGCGTGCGCGTAAAAGATCCTTTGGCAGTTGGAATTCGATATAAGAGTAGGCCGTAGCGCCGCTGTCCGGGCAAAATTTCCCTCATAGCTCACTGTATGGCGTATGCCCGTCTTCTATTATCCCAGTCAGTGCAGAAAAGTCGGACGGCAAACCCAATTTCATTTAAAAGGTTTTGAAACTAATCACGATTTCTGTTAGACAAACAACTTTAGATAAAATCAGGTCAATGATTCTAGGTTGTTTTTGTTTGTTGTCTTTTTGCACTTAAAATGATTGCTACATCAAACGGTATTAACAACGTCAAAGAAAGAATTTAACTTATCAGAATATTAACGAGTTTAACGGTTTGTAAAGACACCAGAATCGTGCAAGTCGTATTAAATACAGGCGCGTCACCACGATTTTAAACCATGTGAACTCTTCAATGAAATATTATGTCGCTCCAAGCCACGTGTTAAACAAAAGGGTGGTACGAGTGTCCCGGAGAGAACATATTGACTAGAAATGGGGGTTTAATATCCTGGGGCCTCTTTCACAAAATTTTAACTAAAATAAAATCCATATTTTAGTAATTTGATTGGATAATATTAGATTGATGTTAGTGCTTAGTCAATAAAAATTGAAATATCTACTAAAATTTGGATTTTATCTTTAGTTAAGATTTAGAGATACAGGCCTCAGGATATTAACAGAAGCAGAAATGCGGTTTTTTGAAAACGTCTACGATATAGGAAAAAATTACAGTTTTTAAAGAAAGTTCACATGTTCATCTGGCGGAATCGGTAACATTACTGCCATTTCGACAACGATTGGAGAACATTGACCATCACAACTGCTTAACGTATTTTTCATGTTGTCTGTTAATAAACTCTTTTGTTTTATAGAATTTCAGTATTCAGAAAGTATGTGGTAGCATTAGGTGGCATTGAACAGTACTGGGTGGTATTGGGTGGTACTGGATGGTATTGGGCTAGTGCTGGGTGGTACTGGATGGTATTGGTCTAGTACTGGGTGATACTGGATGGTATTGGGCTAGTACTGGGTGGTATTGGATGGTATTGGGTTAGTACTGGTTTGTATTAGGTGGTACTCGATGGTCTTGGGCTTGTACTGGGTGGTATTGGGTGGTACTGTTTTGTATTGGGTAGTATTGGGTAACTCGTCCTGCCCCATATCATATTGATTGGGTTATAAAGTTAATTTTGAAATTTAGCTCGTTATTGTACAATAAACTAGGAATTTAGATCATGTACTAGCGATATTCATGAACGTAAATATTTTGACCTGGTATAATTGCTACGCAATTTAAGCCCATCATATAATTCAATATTCCACCCTTCTGTTTTAAAATATGTTTTTGATTTTCATCATTTCTGGAATAGTTGTTTGATGTTTATCTATGATTGTTTATCATTTCCGGAATAGTTTCTGGTTGTGTATCAATGGTTGTTAATCCGACTGTCATGTTATTATGTGTTTATACGAAATATTTGGTTTTTTGCATCTATGTGGGGGGGGGGGTCCTAATGGTTAGCACGCGCGTGCTGTATCATAGGGCCTGTCATTGAGACAACTGGTGTGGTTTCGAATCCCCGGTTGTACATGGCAAGGAGTAGGGCCTCCTGTCCAACCTCGTGGGTTTTCTCCGGGTCCTCCGGTATCCTCCCACTGCTAAAGACCCCTACGTGCAAGCGAATTATTGAAATAAATTTAAACCATATGTTAGTCCTGAAATGAGCTAATTTTTGTCAAGTGGACGTTAAATCCCATGTCTCTCTCTCTCTCTCTCTCTAATTTGAAGAGATGTATTTAGTCTTTGAGCATGCCCAGTTCAGTATATTGAATACAATTCCGTTTTAACTAATTTTAACTGTAGTTTGATGTTAAAAACGGTATAGTAAATATGAGATTTAAATATTTTATATTTTGAAGATAACTTATGTAGGCTCATACTTGTTGTTCACTCTGATTCACATTATTGTTTAATTTTAAGAGAGTGATTGGATTTTATATTTTGTTGTTCACTATGATGCAGTAGTTTTTGAATAAGTTATGGCTGGATTTTAAATGACTGGTTGTAATTTAGGCGCAGTTTTACATCAGACCAATTATTGTATAATCATGAACACTGGAGTCATTGTGTTCAGGAGAGAAAAAACCAGGGACCGAAACATATTTCATATCCTTTGATACCTGTCTTAGATTGTATTAGTCGATAACCGCCTTATCAATTCTAAGTTTAAATCTACATTAGATCGTGACATAACGGGAACTCGTGAAGATATTAGTAAAATAGGTTTATTATTCATTATTTAATATACATAATACACAGACACGAATCAACAACACAGACATTACTTGACTTCAAATAGAAACCAGCGTCACATTCAGGTGTCATAATATCCAACCAACAAAAACATTGAATTAAACTCGCTGATGTATATATATGACATGATGAATAATATATTATGTACATAAAATAAATAATTGGAATGATTTGTTTTGGAAGAGTTATACAAGGTGTTTTATAGCTGAAGGTTATCGGACTAGCATCGATGTTAATATAAAAAAGGGAAGCCAACTGTATTTCATGTGTGTAGCTGTTCACTGAGATCTCGATCTCTCTCTCTCTCTCTCTCTCTCTCTCTCTCTCTCTCTCTCTCTCTCTCTCTCTCTCTCTCTCTCTCACACACACACACACAGATGTGACACTCCCGTTTCAATTCATGTAAATAGTTCTTGTGAATTATATACCGACCAATACATTTAAAAGACTGTCTAGCTACAAGCACCGACTCCCTTTCTATATATATTTGTTATATGATTGTTTGGAAAATTAATTCTAATTGATCAAGATATATTATATTGTTTTAGACAAACTAAGGCGCCATTAGTAATATGTCTCATTAACCAAAATTCAAAAATTATTATCATACATTTTAGCCACAACAAAAACAATATCATTGGTTTTAGCAATAACAAAATTAATATCATAATTTTAGCTATAACAAAAATAATATTATTCGTTTTAGCTAGAATAAAATTAATATCATTCATTTCAGCTATTAAAAAATTAATACCATTCATTTTCGACATAACAAAATCAATATCATACATTTTAGCTATAACAAAATTAATATCATTCGTTTCAGCTATAACAAAATTAATATCAATCATTCATTTCAGCTATAACAAACCTAACATCATACATTATAGCTAGAACAAAATTACTATCATTCGTTTTAGCAATAACAAAATTAGAATCATTCATTTTAGCAATAAGAAAATTAAAATCATTCGTTTTAGCTAGAACAAAATTAATATCCTATAGCTATAACGAAATTAATACCTTATAGCTATAACTTATTTTATATCCTACAGCTATACCAATTCAATAATCATTCATTTTATCTATAACAAAATTAATATCACATTTTTTATCTATAATAAAATTAATGTCCGAAGCAGGCAGTGCTAGTGCACCGCCACCAGGCTTATATACATTCCCCGACTCAAGCAGCCCGTACATCAGCATCGGGGCAGCCCCAATGTGAAAGTCAACCGTGAACAAGCAAATAGACCGCAACACATATAAAGATTGAAATTAGAATTAGTAAGTACACAAAATATTTTGGATGTAGAAAATGTAAATATTGTTTAATGTGACCAGTGGCTCGGCTCATATAGAGTTTTGTGGGTGCTGCCCTTGCGTCCATCGTGTTCCAGAAGATAGCTCACCATTTTGCAGGTTAACGATTGGTTGTTTGATTCTGGATCCCCAAGCACCACCGTCGCCTAGTTACAGCAATGTGTATATCGATGAGAAGGTGAAATCGTTGGTTGCCAGTGAAGACATGCCAGAACTAGGAGATCTCCACCGTATCAGGCGCTGTTTCTACATCAAATACTGATGAATCTTTTATAACGATGCCGTCTGTAATTATAATAGAATGGTTGTAATTCAATGTATAGAAAGCAGGTCATTCAATATACAGCTGTTATACCTAATGGAGGGATGTTGTTAAAAATAATAGAGGGCCGATTGTTATGCATAACCGAGAGATTTTGCTATGCATAATAGAGAAAGATTGTTTTACGTAATATAGAGAGATTGTTATACATAACAGGGAATTGTTGTTCTAAACAAATGGTTGTTATACAAAATATAGACGAGCTGGTGTACAAAATACAGAAACCTGGAATACATTCGGTGATCAGCGGTAGTAATCCTTTCACCGTCGTCTGTAAATTGATTATAGTGTACACGCCATGTATCAAGATTTCGACAGCATTGCCGGATGCTTAAACATTGCTCGATGCCTGAACAGGAAAATAGTGATGGTAAGCGTAGAGGAACATGTATTATAATATCAAGACAAGTAAAGTCATTCAAGGTACAGTTCAATGTGTCAAGGGGAGTTCCAAGCTTCTGATATTTCTCAGAATGTTCACACACATTGGTTAATTCCTGCAGGCCTAGTTTAATGATTTACAATCTCAAATCATTTATTTGTTGGGGTTTAAGTTGACGTACATATACACATTGAATTTCAGGTGCTGGTACTCTGACATTGCCCAAGAATATATTTATAATAATATTCACCTGACGCATCTAACGCTTGGTTGACAACGCCACTTGCCGAGGGACTAGCACTACTCTCTGCTGTGGCCGCCATTTTCTTTTTATTCTTCTTTTTGTCTGGTTTATTAGTTTCCCCCTTCTTTAACAGCTGCATACTCTGCCTCGTGGTACGGTTAAATCGCGCATAAATATCACTAAAAAATAAACATACACTGAATTAGTGAAAACATAATATAAATCTTTTATAAATCCAATGTATACACATTTTAATTTGTACTAATCTTTGAAAAAAAAACAAGGATTCAATTTCGTTTTGTTTTTCATAGTTTAAAATTTCGTTTTACTTGTCTTTACTACACTAGGATCTGGTCGAGTTGCTTTCATTGACGTGTTCTAGATGGTGTGAGGGATTAGCCAATGAAACGATCTGTTACTCGCCTTTTGATGCACGGAACTGTGGGTAAACCTCTAGAAACGTCAAAGCTGATTGATTAATTAAAGTCTGACGTCATAAGGTCAAAAGCCGTTCGCCCCCTCACCTGTGAAAGAATTGTTGACCATAGATAGTGTCCGTCAATTTTACAGCACCCCTGATAACACTTGCTGCCCCTTCATTGCTCTGAGCTAGTTACGGCTCTGGTTAAACATCAGTCATTTTAAACAGCTTCGACCACCTGTAGTAGTTTTTGAAACATGAAGAATAAAGAATAAAAGTAAAGATATTTACCGTGCTGTTATTTCTTGATTTCTGTGCATTATTTCATAAGCTATAAAAGCTATGATAATTAATAGGAATAACAACAAAGCTATACCCACATCTACAACAAAAAAATTATACAATATAAAACAATATCTATATATATATTCTAAAAAATTAAGTAGAAAGTACCACTAAAGACGTTTTATTTAAATGCCTACATGTTTCGCCGTTACGTTTTCAAGGCAATGATAGATAATGGCGTTATGTAGCGTCATTATGGAGAGATAGTTATACTAATTTTTCATATAAATTAAAATGAAATAATATCACCGGTTAAGTTTGGGTTTGAATTTGTTTATAAAATACTCTTCTTTTACTCTCAATTTTGTGATATTATTATCAGACAGTTTATAAAAGGAGGAAAATGTGAAAATGTGGCGATTTATTTTTAGCACACTCCGCGATATGCCCACTTAATGGGATTTTGCGGTATATTTCCTCTTTTATATGCTGTTTATGTACTGTCACACGCTTCCGTAATTCATCTGTGGATCCAATGTATAATTCATTACACCTGTTGCATGTTATTACATATACTACACATGTGACAGAACATGTCATACTATTATTTATCTTAAATTGACAATTATTAAAGTTCTATATATACAGCAACATACAAATTATATAATATAACACACTAGCTATATATATAGCAACATTTCGTGTGGCAGGTCAAAATGGCGCAGTGATTAAGGCGCTTGTTCATTAACCAGGTGGGGAATTCCATCCCGATGTTTGCCGAGTAAGTACATCAAAAAATTTCAAACGATGTCCCGTGTATACGTACAAGAACCCCTGTAAGTACACATGCCGAAGCATAAAATGGTCGAGCCGTTCTAATCTACTTAAAATCTGACCGATCCAATGGCATCGAGAGTTGTTTATGATCATGTGGTATTAATAAATGTCTAATCAATAATTCATATGACAAATAAGGCCTAAAGAAAGCCCTGCAATAGGCAGATTTAGGTCTTCAATAATGTATATTTAACCATAGTAAAACATAGGGTATAAAATCGTCTAGAATGTTTTATTGTCTCGCTCATTTCCTTTTCATCAGGCGGCGACGTTTTGACAAGTCAGTTAATGATTTATATTAGGATTTTATAGGTGAGTAGACATAACAATATGAGAGGGGGGGGGGATCTAGAACAAACTTCAACACGAATCATTTCTTTGGGAACTGTTCATGTATGGCCTCTAGTACTCCCATAACGAAAGCGGTCATTATTGTTCTTGGAGAAATTTGCATAATTAACATAATTGCAAGATGGGCGCCAGTGGACCAGAAAACGACGAAATCTCCGAAACGGTTGACTTCAATGCAAATAATTGTATAGGAAATTGATACGTGCGAGATGAAAAATGCCGTCATTTTTTTCCTACGACCCTATCGTAACCAACGCCCTGTATAGTGAGAGAGGGCAATGGGGTTTAACGTTCTTTCGACACAAACAAGGTCATTTCGAGACTAACATATGGTTTAATTTTATTTCAATAATTCGCTTGCGCGTAGGGGTCTTTAGCAGTGGAAGGAAATCGGAGGACCCGGAGAAAACCCACGAGGTTGGACAGGGGAATCGATACCCCGCCAGTTGACTTAGACCCTACGATACAGCGCGCGCGTGCTAACCATTCGGCCAACCACCCCACCCCACCCCTGTGTAGGGAAAGTAACGAAAACTCATTTCCAGGGACCATTTTGGGTCCCAACTATGACGCCATAAAAACCATGGAGCTTTATTTAACATTACAAAACATTTTATTTACTTCTTGCAGTATTATAGGCGAGAGGGATAACGTTTACCTTAAACAAATTGCAAAAGAAACCAATGCAGTGTCTTTAAGCGATTAATCAAAGGGAAATGTGCCGAAAAATCGAATTCGACAACATCAATTAAAAAAATGTATTCTTCATATCGTGCCGGACATTTCTTTCAAAATGGCTGCCAAATTTGGCAATATAATGCAAATTAAAAAAACTTAATAAATATGGTAATAAAAGGACCACGAGAGTCTAGTAATATATGACTTTTTCTATGTCTTATGTATGGTTATCGATGTCCGAATTCAAAAATAAATTTCGAATATCCAAAATCCCAGCAAAACAAATCGACAGATGTTAATTTAATCGTCATTTGTTCCTGTTGGATATTACCTGTAACATGTCATTTACACGCTTCTGGATGTCGCCGGGTTCAATACTGATCTCAAAAATTACCAGGGACGATGTTTCACGATATACCCTGTAGTTCGGACAGAGTTTAAAGTATGATGTACCCTATAGTTCGTATTGAGTCTCCAAACCATGATGTACCCTATAGTTTCTTAATCATGATGTACCCTGTAGTTTAAAAAGCGTTGCTAAACCATGTCTTTACTGTAGTTCGCATAAACCATAGTTTTGTGAATAGGAGGTCGATCGTTAAATGAATATGAATTGTGCGATATGTTAAACTCGAAATGACATAGTTTCTCTCAAAGGAATATATTCTTAACACGCTTTAAATATATGTGTTTGCCATCATCAAGGTGAGCTTGTTCTATTGTTCCAGTAGCCTATTCAGATTTGATCAGATGAACTTAGTATTAAAATGGCATTTTTCCAATAAGACCAGTGATAATTTCGAAAGATTTGACTTATACTATGTCTTTAAAATGATTTTCGACGTCTCTGTTTTCAGTAGGCAAACTATTCTTATCGGCTTTCATTAGATGGCTATAGATGAAATAAAATGGGGTTTAACGTCCTACTGTTCTGTTCAGACTGGCATATACAATACAGTGTGCTATGAGGGAAATTGTGCCCGGACATTGGCGTGTATGTAAATGATCCCTTGTTAGTTGGAATTCGATCTAACACGAGGCTGTAACGCGACTATCCAGGCAAATTTGCCCTCATAACAAACTGTATGGCGTATGCGCGTCTTCATTAGCCCAGTCCGGACAGCGGCACTACGGCCTACTCTTACATATTCCAACTGCCAAGGGAGCCTTAACGTGCACGCCAATGTGTACACGGGATATCGGCTTTTTCGTTCCATCCGAAGGACTATACCTTGTCCCTCGCCGAATTTTCTGTCCTGCACCACTGACATGAGGTGCCACGCCGTAAAATCCCGATGAACTTTATCGGCCATCGCTGGGATCAAACACTGAACGATGACGTAGAATTTCAGTTTGGGTGAAGATGTGCTCTTTTATAGAAATTGTACAGCGGTTCGTAGTTTCCAACAGCTTTTCGAGTGCAGTTACAATTTGATAATAATGACGTCACAACGTCGTTAAGTTATGCCATCAAAATGACGTTACGGAGTCATAAATAGGTCGTAGGTAAAAACAGATTCGGAGATTTCAGTTGGTACAAAAGGCTGATAGTTAAGTTTTTATATACTTACACTCCCATCTTGTTTGACAATTATCACCCGAACAACTACAAAAATAAAACACGTGAAGTAAAGTTTATTTATGTTTAATGTATAAATATCATTGTTATTCATAATTAATTGTTAGCCATATTTAGTCAATAAAATAATTCATAAATGGGAAAAATTATAGCATGAAATAATGGATTACTTTGCTGAATGAATAGTATCATTCTGAATAAGTTATTCAAGAATTAAATCATTAAATTCACGTAATAACAAAAATTACTAAATTAATTTTTTAATGTGATTAAAACACAGATCATATTTCGTTCCGTTTTTATAGTTCAAAATTTCGTTTTACTTGTCATTAGTACACTAGGCATGTAGTGTGGGGAGAACGCAAGATCGGAGACGATCCTACGCATATTATGACGTCGTATGTGGACTGTGGGTTAGGCTAAGGGTTAAGCTTGGTCCAGGGTTAGGGTTAGGGCCAGCCCTGTTTACACCTCGGGACTTTGACGAAATCTACAGATCCTAGCCCTTACCCTAACCCTAACCCACAATCTATATATGACGTCATATGCGCTAAATGCGTAGGACCGTCTTCGATCTAGCGTTCTCCGTAGTGCAGAAAATCGAAAGTATAAAAAGCGAAACGAAATATAGATGTGTTTTAATCGTATTGATGATTTTTAGAGGATATTTTCTAGAGTTGTTCCCCTTAGTTACAATATAAATAGTTTGAATATAAATACCTGTCACTGTGGGATTCTGTGGTGGTAGGAACTGAAATTTTAAAAAAAGATCTCGCATAAAAAGATAGGAGGTATGTGAGAGGAGGTATCACCGTATCGGATCTTCTAACCGGGATTATAATACTCTGTAGTACGTAAACCTAATGGAAGTTCCAGTTTGTAAGCTTTGACTACATGATAGAATATTAATCCCTGTTTAATAGCTACAAATCCGGATATTGAAATATATATTTAACACGGCAGGTAGCAATGAATTCATTTAGACCTGACAAACGAATGCTGGTGTCAGTGTTTCTTGGTGATTAGTAGAACCATTCATAATGACAATAAAGAGCGTCTCATCATCCGTGGTAAAAGATTTTTCTTTTAAAAAAAAAATGTCTTGAGAATTTAATGAAACGACCAATCAAATATAATGTCTATCTCCTCACAAAACGATCTAGTGTTTGAGTATGGAACTAGGGCCGTCCAATTGAATTATTTAAATAAAATTGAACCATATCGTAGTCCCAAAACGAAAACATGGATATTTACCTATACAATCTCTACCGGGTCTCTTTTCAGATTCCGCGGATACATCATCGTAAGCCGATTTACACACACACATAAAACTAGACATTGTATTAATACACCAAGCTTGACTACTACAATCACTGTACAGTGTCGTATTACACTCTTCAAAATCTGAAAACAATATTACATCTTTATCAATATCAGGGGGTCACGTGGGTAAGTGGGTAAGACGCTGGCTCGCTAGTGTGGAGGGCGTTTGTTCGATCCCTGCTTTAGCCGATAAAGTCCATCCAGATTTTCCGACATGGTTTCCTTTTGTCAGTGATGTGTGACATGGGACCTGACAAGGACAGCTGTCTAGTCGTTCGGATGGCACGAAAAACCGAGCTCCCGTGCAAACATTGGCGTGCACGTAAAAGAACCCTTGGCAGTTTGAATTCGATATAAGAGTAGGCCCAAGCGGCGCTGCCCGGACAAAATTTCCCTCATAGCACACTGTGTGGCGTATGCCGTCTTCATTAGCCCAGGTTAGGAGCAGAAGAGTAGGACGTTAAACCCCATTTCATTTCATTTCATTTGTCAATATCGACATTTGACGGACTATATGAAACTGATCATTGTTTAATTCACGCTTAAATATCTTTCCATTGATCATTCAGCATTTCACTGAGACAAAACAAATCATAGATAACCTCTTCCGGCTGGGATTCAATCGGCTTAAAGAGTACTCCATCAAGCGATTTTAGCTAAGACTTAAAAACTTAATGTAAGGCACCTCTTTAGTCATAACGGCCATTGAAAAACACTTCAGAACGACACATCAACATATAAGAATCCAATAGTATATTTAGATTTTTTCATAGGTTTCAGTCCGTTTTGACCCCATGTCTGCACAGGATGTCAATGGGTAGGATCGAATGCCTAACGTAAGTTAAAGAGAGAGAGAGAAATGTGGTTTAACGTCCACTCGACACAAACTAGATCATTTTAGGACTAACATATGGTTTCATGTTATTTCAATAATTCGCTTGCGCGTAGGGGTCTTTAGCAGTGGGGGGAAACCGGAGTGCCCGGAGGAAACCCACGCGGTTGAGAAGGCATCCCTATCTCCATGCCACATACGCTCACACCAGGGCTCGAAACCACAGCTGCAAGCCAGAGGTGACCGGCCAGCTAGAGGTCGAAGCGCGGCACTCTAGACCACTAGGCCATCCCAACCCTAACGTATGTTAAGCTTGGCTCGCTAATCGTGGGGTCCGTGTTCTTTCCAAGGGAGGTTGGGTGGCCCAATGGTTAGCGTTCGCGCTGTATCATACGGCCTGCCATTGAGTCAACTGGCGTGGTTTCGAATCCCCGGTTGTACGTGGCAAGGAGTAGGGTCGCCTGTCCAACCTCGTGGGTTTTCTCCGGGTACTCTAGTTTCCTCCCACACCTAAAGACCCCTACGCGCAAGCGAATAATTGAAATAAAATTGCATCATGTGTTGGTCCCGAAATGACCTGGTTTGTGTCGAGTGGACGTTAAACCCCATTTCTCGCTCTCTCTCTCTCTATACTTACCTGCTAAAACCATATTTTCATCATAAGGGGAAGTAACTCTTAATCTACTTTCTCCAAATTCACCCGATCTCCTACAAATATCAATTAGAATAATATTACAAGCCGGCCAAAGTAAACCAATAAATTTGTTGAACGTTGAACACTAAATATAAGCCCTATTTTCCATGAATCTTAATTCTTGTTTTTATAAATGTCTTAACAAATTCCCGTCATAGCACACTATATGACGTTTGTCCGTCTTCATTAGCCCAGTTCGGAGCAGAACAGAAGGACCCTTAAACCTATTTCATTTCATTTCTTAGCATAGTAAAGAAAAATTAACCCTTTTGGTAGGTCTTTGAAAATTAAGTTTCGATTTGAATTTACGGTTACATGTAGTTTACATCGGATGTGTACACATTAAATCGTTTCAACAATTGGAGACTCGTCTGTTGAACCACGATGACATAAATACATGTTTTATGATCCCAGTTAGCGGTTTTAATTCAATCAGTTTTTAAAGATATTAAATAGGTGCCGCTGAACACGGATAGTGTTTGTTTATATAAAATATCTGGAATATTGTTCAAGTTTGGACATATGAACAGAAAGTGATAAAGGGTTTCAATATCTGATTTACACAGAGGACAAGCGGGGTCAATATTAGGATTCCTTCTACATAGAATTGAGTTCAATGGTAACATATTTAACCTGAGTCGAGTGATGTTTCGTTTAAAATGTATATCAAGACTATAATCCAGATATTGTTCTTGACAAATGTTTATCTTAAACAACTTAAGTTCATTTAATGATTCACTAGAATCTAGCTTAGAAGACCATAAAAATAATACCAATTTTTAAGGCCTTTTAAACAAATTTGCTAATAATCTGCTTTTTTTAAAAACATTATGTCTTGAATACAAACAAATATATATTAACGCGTATTGAACGATTTTCCAAAAACAAACATACGCTATTAAAGATGATATGACGTAGTTGTAGAATACTTTCGGTTCGATGGGATTGTGGTAATCCTCTTCAATATGAAAGATGGCGGATACGTGAATACCCGGATTTAAATCTGTGATATTTAAAAGTTCGCTGTTGACAAATCGATGCGAGTGATTGGTTTTATCCATTATTTTGTTCATCTGAAAATAAAAACAAAAATAAACATAAATAAAAATACTTATCAAATATGGAAGATGGGCCGTCTTGGTTCTTTGGTTGGGACTATAAATGGGGGGGGGTCACGGTGGCTAAGACGCTGGCTCGCTAAGTGGGTGAGATGCTTACCTGCTAGCATGGAGGTCGGGTGTTCGATCTCTGCGTATACCGAGAAAGTTCATCCAGATTTTCCGGCGTGGCTCCCCCTTGTCATTGATGCAGGATGTATGGACTGTCTAGTCGTGCGGATGGGACGAATAACCGAAATCCCGTGTACACATTGACGTGGTCCCTTGACTGATGGAGTTTGATATAAGTGTAGGCAGTAGTGCCGCTGTCCGGACTGGGTTAATGAAGACGCGCATACGCCATACGGTGTGCTATGAGGAAAATTTTGCCCGGATAGTCTCCTGTTATATCGAATTCCAATTGCCATGGGATCATTTAGATGCATGCCAATGTGTACACGGGACCTCGGTTTTTGTTCCATCTAGACAGCTGTCCCTGTCAGGCCCCCGCCTCTAGCCAAACGTCCTAGATACGCTCCAAATGGGCAAATAAAGACGGAAAACACATCACGAATAGGCCTTGTCATCTTCGAATTGCAATTGCCCAGGAATCTTCAACATGGAAGCAAATATGTACGCGAGACCTCGGTTTTTGTTCTATCCGAACGATTAGAACTCTTTCTGCCAGGAAGGAAAAAATCTATAACAATGTAATATTCAGATACGTAAAAACAACCTACCCCTGAAAGTGTTATTCTATCATTCATATCGTTATATTGTGGGGACTGGGTGTCCGAGAACAAAATATCGTATATTAAAGGGAGGTAATCGTATTGACCTCCTTTTGTTGTAAAATTAATATCCAGTCTGTAGGTTTGAACATCTGAAATATATGAACGTAATAATAAATAAGTCATCACCCATGGCAACAATGTGTTCGTCTACCATGTGGACCAGGAACCCACAGGCACTTGAAGGGATTAAAATAAAACTTCTTACCACTGCTTGACTATATATATATAATATCATTCAAAAGAAGTCTGTATCACCCAGCCCCTTTATAAACCTATCATTACTCGATATGTGCATAGGAACTGGGTGATCAAGTCTCGCTGAACCGCGGCCTCGCTTCGTAAGTTCTATCACGCGAGACTTGATCACCCAGTTCCTATGCACATATCGAGTAATGATAGGTTTATAAAGGGACTGGGTGATACAGACTTCTTTTGACCTTATTTCGCGTTACTTCCGGGCTCGCCAAGTTGAATATCGACTAGTGATAGCTTTTTAAGTTTGATTTGTTATTAATAACGCTGTGAAAGGACCAATTTAATTACATCTGAATGTGAATAATGATCAAATAAAGTCTCGTTGGCAATAAAAATGACATGAAGTGTTAGAACTAGTGAGTATTGCGAGATGAAAGCAGACAATATATCATAAAAAGTCACAACAAAGATGTCGTCTGTCATACCTTGAATGATATTATATATATACTATTCAAAAAAAGTAGGGGATATTTGATTTTGGGGGCATAATACTAAAATATGCAAATGACTACGAAAAAGGTCACTATAGAACCTTACAGAAGAAACATTTCCAGTTACATGTGACGCCCAAACGCACCAATAGCTACAGCATGGAATGCAGGTGATGCTTGGGATCATCATGGGGGTCCAACCCAAGATTTGCACGACTCTAACTTTGAATGTTACAGTCATTGTGGCATTGAATTCCAGGGTGGAAACATCAGTTTAATTGTTTTAGTGACCAGAAAACAAATTTTGATATGCTTCGGCTTACCCAAAATGAAAGGTTACGTGCCCTTGGCATGCTACAGATCGGCACAACACAGGCGGTTGTGGCGCGGACGATGAATGTTTCTCAGTCTGTCATAAGCAGGCTATGGTCCAGATACCGTGATACACAATCTGTACAGGACAGACCACGCTCAGGTCGACCAAGGGCGACAACTCAAGCCCAGGATCGATTTATCCGTACCTTGGCCTTGAGAAATCGTGTCATCACAGCAAATCAGATCAGCGCTCGTCTTCAAACAGACACTGGTGTGAGAGTGAGTGGCCAGACGATTCGGAATCGACTGCATAGGGGTCACCTTCGCGCCCGACGTCCTCGCGTGATCCCTTGTTTGAGAGATCATCACATTCAGGCAAGACGTCGTTGGTGTAGGGATCGTCAACACTGGGATAATCGACGCTGGAGCAATGTGATGTTTTCAGATGAGTCAAGGTTCACTGTTGATTTTTTGGACAGACGTAGGAGGATGTGGCGTCGTCGAAACGAGCGCTTCCAAGACGTTAACGTCATCAGACATGATCGATTTGGGGGTGGTTCTGTTATGGTGTGGGGAGGCATCACTGTTGCTGGAAGAACGGCTTTACATGTTGTTGCAGGGCGTGTTACAGGCCAGTACTACCGGGACAACATCTTGGCAGTCCATGTTGTGCCGTTCGCACGACGTCATGGCCGCCGTTTCATCTTCCAGGATGACAACGCAAGATGTCACAGGGCCATGATCGTTACAGGTTACCTCCAACAACAGAACATCACCACATTACCTTGGCCAGCACTAAGTCCCGACCTCTCCCCCATCGAGCATGTCTGGGACATGCTTGGACAGAGGTTACGTCAACGTCAACAACGTCCTGCCAATGTCCAAGCACTTGCTGCTGCGTTGCAACAGGAATGGGACAATCTGGACCAAAATGACCTTAGACGTCTCATTAGGAGTATGCCACGTCGGATCAATGCTTGTTTGGCAAACAGAGGAGGATTTACCCGTTACTGACTTTGTTGTGATTCTGTGGTAACTTTGCTGTTTGACCCCGGGTATCATTTTACTCTTATAATGGTCAGTCTGTGCCTTACTTAGTCTAACGATCATTTGGAATAAATCGATGAATGTGAACTTCATTTCATTTTGTCATTTGTTTCTTCGTCAGTTTCATTAGGTGACTTTAATAACACTTAAAAATCAAATATCCCCTACTTTTTTTGAATAGTATATATAGTCAAGCAGTAGTAAGAAGTTTTATTTTAATCCCTTCAAGTGCCTGTGCAGGAACCATCCATGACGTTATCGACGTCATCTTTGAATAGTAACGTTATTTCTAAAATTCATCGAAGTCCGATCAATCATTGATGCGCAATTGTCCAAGGAACAAGCATGCAAACTTTTATGTCCATCGATTGTATTGAAAATGGCGCCTATTCTCCATCGATTGTATTGAAAATGGGGCCTATTCTTCATCGATTTCCAACTATAAAAAGTTCTCTTATGTATTCCAGTGGATCTCTTTTTTATCCGGTTCTAACGACTAGGCGCACTTAACGCGGCAGGCCGATGTACCGAACATTACATAATACCACTACTTACTACTTTAGTATTGTTAAAAACTAACATAATAGTCAAGGGAGATAACTGGAACATTGAGATATTGGCCACCACTTCTGTCGTACATTTTTACAAGTTTTCTGAGAATCAACTCAATGACAGGCGTTATGATACAGCATTTGGCCACCCAACCACCCTCTCTGACAAGCGAAGACCGGATTGAAACATGCCAACGATTTCGTTTCGCCCTACACAATATCCAAGACTTATTCGACTACCACAACCCTGGTTCAAAAGAACTTAGCACTCTCGTGTATTCATAATAGAGTTCTAAACACACCTTTTAAAATGATATATTTGAAATACAAACCTAGACATAGATGGTCTAAATGTCGTGCAGCATATCCCGGTATACATTTACAATAACCCGTGGTACCCGTGTCGCCGTCTAGTGGTACACAATGTTGTTTTAAATCACATACACCCGATGTACTGGTATCACATGTTACAGGGACACCTTCATGTGGTAATACATAAGGTGGTAACGTGGCACCTGAAATAAATACACAGTTCCTATATACATGTACCATACAATTCCTTCAAGGCTAATGCGCAAGTTTATAGATACCGTCTATTTTAGGGCTTTATTGTAAAACATTTTAAAATATAAATTAAAACTATGAAATTGTAGCTTTAAAGTTAATGCTCAAGGTGTATTTACCGTTTTACCTCTTCAATCATCACAAGATAAAATCACAATTGATGTTAATATGCGGTTGAAAAAAGATGAGTCTATTAAGACTGCTTCTTAAAACAGCCAAGAGATTGTGAATTCTAACAGTTAGCCACGTACGCCATAACAGCTAAAACCAGTAATTTAAAGACCAGTCTTATCTAGTTAGGCCTTGATAAAAGTTCAAAAGCAAGACTAGTCTCTGAAAAGTATTTACGATAGAAGTTTTTTTTTTTTTTAAAAAAAAAGTTTTTTCCTCATGTGGAGCTAAATGAAAGTCCACTCAACTCAAACTAGGTCATTTCTGGACTAACATATGGTTTTAATTTTATTTAAATAATTCGCTTGCGCGTAGGGGTTTTTAGCAGTGGGAGGAAACCGGAGTACTCGGAGAACACCCACGAGGTTGGACAGTCGACCCTACTCCTTGCCATGTAAATGATTTGCATTAGCTAACTTATTTCAAAGAGTTCCCAAAGTAGTAAAGAAATTAAACCACATATCACCGTAAAGTTCAGTCCTCGTAGGTCGTTTAGATATTTTCCCGCTATGACCCAATGAGGCGTGGTCAAGTGCATATTACCCATTTCGATATCTAAAAATGGTGACAATGTTTTATTTGATCCTGCCACCCTTTCAATATTTGGGCTTTCGGTTAGTGTAAAGACATGTCATGGCTATGTTTAACATTGTGGTCAAAGTGCAGATTATGCCTGGTCTGCATCCATAATAAATGGAAAACAGTCAAGGATAGAGTGTGGCTTGTTGTTCAAGACTTACGTGGAAGACATGTTGTTAAATTTGTAGATGCTATAAAACCGTATTGACAGGAACACGTCTGGTTATCGGAGCACTCTGTATAGTTGATGTTTCTACAATGTTCCTTAATAAGACATCTATCGTCTATTAAAACGGCAACTGTAAATATTCAGAAAATAATCATGCCCGTAGTTCAATTTGATTAAAACACGGATCCTATTTCGCTTCGTGTTTTATAGTTTGATACATGTATTTCGTTTTACTTGTCTTTACTACACTAGGATATGGAAGAGTTGTTATCATTGACGTGTTCCGAATAATGTGATGGATTAGCTAATGAAACGGTCTGTTACGGCGCGCTTAAGGCGCATGGTGCACGGGACTGTAGGTAATCCACTAGAAACATGAATGCTGATTGGTTAATTAAAATGTCTGGCGTCTTAAATTCAAAATACGCTTGTATGACCTCTGACGCAACCTATAGCCACAACCGGTCAGATCGTCATGTAGTGTAGGCCATCGAGATATAAAAACCTATAAAAACCGAAACGAAATAAAGATTTGTACTTTAATCAGATTGGCCGTAGTTTACTCAGCAGACAAAATACAACAAAATATTACCCCCCCCCCCAATGCCCCATTGACACACAGCTCCTAAAACTCTCTTCAGCTCATAACCATGTTCTGTTAAACTTTGGCTCCCTAGACCCCACAATAACCCTTCTATGTAGAGCTAGTGAATGAATCACGACAAATATATTGAACAGATTACCAGAACACAGTTACCCATCGAATTGTGTTCTAGAAATGTGTCCCTCAATCGCTAAATCCACTTAATTAATAGCATTGTAAAAGATTAATCGCGATATTACGAACCAGGAACCGAACATTACCACCATGACGTCATTTACCCAATGAACATGTATACCAATGTTCATATCGATCTTAAATGAATTGGTTTGGTACCGTTATTAGGCTTTTTAAGAAGAGCGCTAACCCCAACAAGGACAAACATAGGCCCTAATTCCTGCTTCAAAAACAAAGACCCTCATAATTTGCCACATCATGCCATCAAATTAATATTAAGGATGTGTTGCTAATAGATAATATTAAAACTTACATGGTTGACAAATGGTATCTTGTTTAAGGATGTGTTGCTAATAGATAATATTAAAACTTACATGGTTGACAAATGGTATCTTGTTTAAGGATGTGTTGCTAATAGATAATATTAAAACTTACATGGTTGACAGATGGTATCTTGTTTATCGTTATAGAATCCTAGTGGACAAACACATGAATCATCACCACACGTACTGTTGGCTATTTTTATACAATGTTTAGTATCATGACATAACTCATCCAGTTTATCTGGTACTAGAAAATATAAGATAGACAATCATCGGTAAATATAAGAAGGTGATAGCAATAGATAAAGCATGACCCAATATAAGAAGGTGACAGCAATAGCCAAGGCATGATCCAGCATAAAGGTAGATGAAAGCAATAGCTAAAGCATGACCCAAAATGTCTAACATAACACACTGTATGGTGTATGCCCGTCTTCACTAGCTCAGTCGGAGCAGAGCAATTTGACGTTAAACCTATTTCATTTTATTTACAAAACTGGGGCACAGTAGTAGTCTTCTTTTGTGTACCCTACCAATTCACACACGTGATCAACGACATTCGTTTCTTCTACAAACATTTACCAGGCATTACAGCTTTGAACCATATATAAAAATTCCGCAAACTCTTCTAGGCCAATGCTGTAATGATAACCCAAATCAATTTCCGTGGATCATAATCTAGTATGTCCAGTTCCTAAGCACACTTTTACCACTGCCCACAAAGTTTAGTGTTTAGTACGTCAATTGCAAGACGAGTATTGTCCAATAAAATGTTTTACTTACACTTATGACATGTGGTTTTGTCACGTGACTCAAATCGTTCTTTAGGACAATCACACGTGTAGTCAGGACCGCAGAAGGTGTGGTCGTTGATGTGTTGACATTGTTCGGTGAAGTAACATCTCTCACCTAGAAACTGTGGACCTGAAATCAATGTTCAGTTAGAATAAAGGCATGCAGGTTAGTAGCGGTAAAACAACAGCCAACTCTAATTCTCTGTCATCCAGAAATCTTCGGTGGTTCAATTCTCCATCTGTAGAATAATTAGCTGGATAATCGAATGGGTCAGGGATCAAATGGACTTAAAATTAAGGATACATTATTTAAGAGCTAAATCTTTATTTTGGCTTCAGATGTTATAAAAATCACATAAACCATCGGATGGCCGCGATTGCAATGGATTAAAACTACTGGGAGATTTAAGAATTCAGTGATAAAATTGATAATTGAGAAACTTTTAATATTATAATCAGATCACGAATAGCGAGGATAGACAGATATATTTCTAATTCTTACGCAATGCCTCTACCATCGATTATACAGCTATTTTGTACGCCGATGGCAAACTTTAAACAGTTCTCTTTATTATTAGAAAGTTGTTGGGTCCATCCCTAGCCCATTCGATGACGTATCCGAAATCAGCATCTGTGGTCTGGTTCTCCGGGAAGATGACAAAAGAAGATGTCGGATGAGGCGAGAGATGAATATGCATGTGAATGATTGAAATATTTCAAGCATGCGTCAATAAACATTGGAATATAATAAGGATTGAGAGATTATTTTATTCGTATTAAACAGATATACGATTTTGCTACACGGGAATCGGCGGCTTACACAAGATGACGGCTAGAATCAGTTTTAGATATGTCGGTTACTGTAATGAAATCATTTCTGGTATGTTACGTTATTACAGTCCCAACAGATAAGAATACACGATGAGACAATTACAATCAAAAGTATTTTTATAACAACATAATGTCCCACAAGTTTTGAGGTCTTATGATCATTAAAACACTTCCATCGGCTGATATTGATTTACCGGCAGCATCTTTTACTGCTGCTGTTTATTTTTTACTATAGCACGTGCTTTATGACGAGCTTTCTTTTATACGCGAATAAGGTTTTATAATATCAAGAGTACAAATTCCTGCCTTGGAGATACAGGGGACACAACTTGCATTTTCCAGAATAAAATCTTTTGACACAACATGTATGATTTCACCTCTGAAACGCGTTACAATAACGGAAACTAGACTGTTGTATTGCCTAGATTATTGAATGTAAAAACCCTATAGCGCCCATATGGTTCCAATCAGTTTAAAATTTCATGAAAACACTGTTTATGATATTCATTTAACATGTTGTAATAAATTAATGTATCTCGAAGTCGTGTATTAATAGAATGTTCGTTCTCTTTAACACACTGTTTAATGAAGTCGTTTACCTTTCGGTCGGTTGGTGTACATATATTAACTATTATAACGGGTTTGCTCTTGATTGCATTATTATATTTTCTAAGAAAGCGAAATTAGTGTTTCAGTGCATGGGACTATATAGGAAGTTAGTAGTATATTGACTAACTGACGAAACTTCCGACCAACCAGGACATCCTGGTATCAACACTTCTCTCAGTTATTACCACATGAAGATTCACGTACAACAACACACGTGCCGTGTAATATATTATATATGTGCCTTAAGCGGTAATAGAAAATTAATTCCGATTTTAATTATACTGCATGCCTATAGTTAGGGCCACAAGACTCTGATACGCCCCTGGCTTAAAGTGATGCGGGTTTAAAAACTATGTCGATCGCTAAGCTTGCCGAACTTTGTCGTCTGAACGGAAAGTTGATGTAAATAAACCAGTAAACCAAGCCCAGGTTGCCACTAAAGCTTCGGGTAATTTCCAGTTTTAAGCTGACTTATCTTGACTGACAGAACACGTCGGCTTACAAGCGTCGATTTCAGGTAATGTCGGGCATGCGTATTTGATTACGCGCTTTCAGGTATTATCACATGCATGCGTATTCAAATATAGCCAATGACCGTAGCTGTTAGAATAGTCGAACTAGTTTTGCGCACGCGATAAACACCTGCTTTACAGCTGTTACAGCAACTTTCATATAGCCATCTGAACGGCATATAAATACAAGAGTTACCTTTTTACATCCTGAACAACTAATAAGTTATCTTTCGTTTTAATGTTGTTGTTTTTAACTTTTAATTGACCAAAAAACATATTTATCTATTAGTTCTTGCTTTAATCAAGAATAATACCCGCCAACT
Organism: Patella ulyssiponensis; assembly: GCA_963678685.1. NCBI lineage: Eukaryota > Metazoa > Mollusca > Gastropoda > Patellidae > Patella > Patella ulyssiponensis. The sequence continues at coordinate 1,272,168 of OY783230.1, forward strand.
GTTATATATTACAAATATTTTTAAATGAATAAAAAAAACGGGGCCATAAATCTAGTCAGTCAGCCATACTTTTTTTTACATTTAAAAGACAAGGCGGTTTGTAAATTAAGTTAGTTGAATTTCTTGCGTAGTGTTTTTTTGTTAGTTTAGAAAAATGCTGATATATTATTTAACAAGATATATGTATTCGTTTTTACCAAATTAACCGAATTTTAGACAAATGACTCATCCCAAGCGTTTATCAGTTTCCACGATATGAATGCACGGTGGCTGCAGATCCTCGGGTTTATGTTTTAGCAAACGTCTATTTTCATTGGTTAAACATTTAACGATTATGTCGTAACTGAAGTTACCACCACAGAGACATACCACTTGGCATATTAATTATTGTACCACAGAGACATACCACTTGGCATATCAATTATTGTAATGCCTTAATGGCTGCTGGAGAAATATTATAAAATTAAAATCGCCCGGAAACAGGTGTGAGTTAATTTTCTAGAAAAAGAATAATTGTAAGAAATATCGGTCTACAGACAAGATAAACTACAGGGGCCCGGTATTATATGGAATAAATTTGCAGACAGACGGAATCAACTGTGCCCTGACTTATCAATGCACCGAAAGTTTACTGGAAGAGGGACATGTGTCTGTGAGAAAAAAGATTATCAATTCAAGATGGCGGATAAGAGTATGGTTGGTCTAAATAGGTTATAAATCTTGCTTTAGTGGTCAAACGGTTTACAGTTGGGCTAAATATGTTGAATGTCTTTCTGGTATCAAGTGGTAAAAGTAATAAGTTGACTTTGGTTTCGAATGTATTGTTATGTCAATATTCCCCTGTTTAATACTCAAACTGGTTTCAGTTTAAATTATAGAAACGGTTTACATTTTAGGTTTCAAATTGTTTATGTCCAAAATGGTGGACCAATGACATAAAATCCAGTTCTGAACCTGCTATACTTACGTTTTACACATTCTGTGTTGTCATGGAAGGCGTCAAAACCCGAGTTACATCGGCACATGTTGTTATGACAAAGACTATTAATAACAGCATCTTCACAATCCAGGCGTTTACCACAAACATCGCCTAATTTACCTAAGTCAAATACACAAATAACATAGATTAATATACTACTGAATGACGAGGATGATAGGTGAAGATGTAGGTGAACGATTTTGCTATTCATCTTCAAATTGTCATAACTTCGCTCAGAATAAAATGATTTGAATGGAACTTTTAATATATTCAATTTTCAGTTTGGAGTTTTGAACTATTATAGCAAGAACCCAGCTCGTTATCTAAATCTTGCATAAGGTATCTTTAATACAACATTCATTTAGAGAGCACAGTGTTTAACATCATAGCTAGGGACGGGAAAACTATGGTTGCTTGGTTTGGGTGTCTTAACGCCCTTGTTATTCCCTCCAGATTTATGAAATCTTTATATTAAATGTTAAGTATGGAAAATTTCTTCGGAAAAATAAAATATCTGTACCCCCCTCCTGTCAAGCACAAATATAGATGTAAGCGCTGATCAAAGGTCACAGCTTATTAGTACATATTCATATATAGTGTTGTGGATTACAGACATCCAATTTATTCGTTTTCGGATTTCACCAATCATTGACTGGCTAAGGGTAGTATTATCTTGTACACCCGATATATCTGTATTATATGAAATGGGGATCTTGTAGAGAATATCATATGACAATCAATAATTCAAGATTTTTAAATTTGAAACAAAAGAAGATTATTACGTTTTTGGCAGGTGGTGTTACTGTCTACCGCCATGAACCCGGACACACATAAACATAGCTTGCTGTCTTCATCTGTTCCACAATAACTTTTATCCACAGCAGCGCTACAATGGTGGTCAATCTCACAAGTTCTATCGTGGATCTTCCTCTTCAAACAAATTGTATTGTTGCTATAGGGATGGTAACCAGGCAAACATAAACATGTACCGTTGTCGCAGTGACTGTTGTCTATAGCATGACTGCAGTCGGTATCCCTTCGGCATGTTGCGTCTCCGACTCGCCTCATGGTGCAGGTATCTCGGTCTCCGTTTGGATGGTAACCAAGGTCACATAAACACTGTCCGTTGACGCATGTACTGGCGTTAACAGATGCGCTGCAATCCTCCTTGATAATACAGGTCCGATCATAGATGCGACGAAGATTACAGGAACGTACCGGATCTTGAGGATTAAAATGGAACCCAAGAGGACACTGGCACGTGTTGTTGGAACATAGACTGTTCATTATAGCATTGGAACAGTCTGGTATGACGTCACACTGGTCACTAATGGTACGCTGTATACATGCCGTATTGTTTTGCCTGACAGCGAAACCTGAGCCACATATGCAAGCGCCGTCACCACATCTACTATTGATTATGGCGGCCGCGCAGTCGTTGTCCGTAACGCAGGAACTACCAATTATACCTGGAAAATATTGAATTGTAAACGAATGTGTTACGTTTTCCATAAGACCACCACGAATGGTTTTATTACTCGTCCAAATGGAATGGCGTTCAATGTCAAATTCAATGTGGCTGGGGAACTATCAAGAATGTAAACAGAAATGAAATGAAATGGTGTTTAACGTCCTACTGTTCTGCCCCTAACCTGGGCTAACGAAGACGGACAGGAGGACGTTCATTCTACCCACACTACTCACACACTTCCTTTCAGTCGCCACACAAAAGTGATCGTCGACAATTAATAAACCCCAAAGATTCCTCTGGTCCCATGCCAAGATTACTATCTTGGTTCTTTAACGCCTGTTTCAACTAAAGTGGTATCACAGATACCTAGATTCGTCACAGGGATGTTTTCTTTTCTAGAGTCCAGTACTATGCCAGCTCCAATATTACTAGGTTTGTTTTCAGCCTTAACCCACAGGAATGGAATTGAAATTGGATTGAACGTCCTACTTGATGTTAAACAAAAAGGCCATGAAGACTGGCATACGCCGCACAGTGCACTATGAAAGAAATGTTCACTTCATTTTACCATCAGCAACATGACGTTAATGTTACAAAAATACAACCTAAATCCCATGTGCAATCTGCTGCCTAATTAAACTGTAATGAAAAGAACTATTCGTAACTTACGTTTGGTACACGTGGTTTTGTTTGTATTGACTTGGAATCCCGGTAGACAGTAGCAGGTGTTATTGGTGCAGGTACTGTTGATTACAGCATCCCAACAATCACTCGTTCTGTCACACTTGTCTCCTATAACTCTCGGGTGACACTTGGAGAAATCACTTGAAGCTACAAAACCAGATTTACACTGACAGATGACGGCGTTCTTACAGATACTATCATCTATCACGGCTTGACAGTGGGCGTGAAACAGACAGGAATCCCCGATCTTTCGGGGAGAGCACTTAGTTCTGTCTCTAGTATTCTTGAAACCGGTGATACACGCGCATCTATCACGGTCACACACGCTGTCTGGAATGGCTGCGGCACAGTCTATATCGTCAAAACACCGGTCCGTGATGTTCCGTCGTGAGCAGGAATCCAGGGAGGTACTTGCCAGAAACCCCATCAAACATTTACAGACGCCAGAGGAACACGAACTGTTTGCCACTGCAGCACTGCAATCAAGATCATCCAAACACGTCCGGTCTCCGATTTTACGTTTGATACACACACTGCCGTCGGACGTTGCTTTATATCCCTTCTGACAAAGGCATGTTTCATTGGAGCATTCACTGTTCATAATGGACGCAATGCAGTCTGTGGTAACCGAACAATAGTCGTTGATTCGTAGTCGCGAACATGTTGTGAAATCCGACGACGTGAGATAACCACGGTCACAATAGCATCGCCCGTTTGAACACTGACTGTTCCTTACGGCCGCGGAACAGTCATCATCAGTAAGACATAAGTCCGATATCCGACGTTTCGTACATTCCAGTTTATCTTCAGAGTGATAGAAACCTTTCTCACAATTGCATTTGTTCTTGTCACAAAAACTTAGTTCGATTGATGCTACACAATCCAGATTGTTTGTGCAAACATCGTCTAACTTCCGTCTCGTACAATTGTATATCTTCGAACTGTCGCTAATGAAGTGTCCAGTGATGCAGGTACATGTTCCGCTAGAGCAGGTACTCTTTGAGATCGCGCTTGAACAATCGGTTGTAGACGCACACGGGTCACCGATCTGTCGCTTGATGCATTCGGTCTTATTGTTGATAACTCGGAATCCCGGTAAACATAAACAGACGCCATTCGAACAGTGACTATCAAACACTGCGTCACTACAATCGCGATCTTTTTCGCAGTTGTCGTCGCCGATAACACGTCGGATACAAGAGGAATTATCCGGGCTGTTGTACAAACCCGAGTTGCATCGACAAGCAGAATTGAAACAGTAACTCTCGTCAATGGCATCGTAACAATCTGCATGGACGTCACACTTGTGACCTAATCGACGCTTGATACAAGTCGTACCGTATGCATTTTCTATAAACCCAGATTTACAAACACAAAGATTTCCAGTACAAACGGAATTCGCAATGGAGTCAGAACAGTCGTCATGTACATCGCAAGCATCGTTTATAATCCGCCGTACGCAACTGTGGCCAGCGTCTGCGCTTCTGAATCCCGACAAGCATATACATTTACCAGATGAGCACGTGCTATTATCAACCGCCATCGCACAATCTAATTCATAAATGCAAAAATCGTCTATCTTTCTGAGAACACAGGATTCGTCTGCATCCGTAAAATAGTATCCGTCTTCACAATCACAACCGTAAGGCGTGCACGTACTGTTGGCTACGGCGTCACTACAGTCCGTTTTAATGCTACAAGCATCGCCAACTGACCGTAAACGACAAGTGGTACCATGAAGGCCTATGTAACCGGATAGACACCCGCACGTATCGTTATAACAGAAACTATCTTGGATAGCATCCGAACAATCTGTATCTAGATAGCACGTCCCTTCAGCTAACTTATCTGAAACAAAAAATGTTTTACTAATACATAAATATTAAAAATACAGGACATCAATTATGTTGAGTACACTTCAATAAAATATGTAATAATGTGATCAGGTTTCAGTTTTCAAATCCAAAGTGAAAACTTGGTTATTATTTAGTCATTAACAATCGAAAGGGAAGACCTTTTCTATCATTATACAACTAATTGGAATTCGTAAAGTGCAATTGTAATTTAAATTTAACAGAAAATAATGCAGGAGCTTATATACTGTTTAAACGTCATGTACTTTAATCGGAGCCATGATTCTAAAATGATCCTCGTGTATATCAAGCTTGTATTAACTGACAGATAAAATCTAGGTATTTCTTAGTGAGTCACAGATATATTTAACATACTATAATATATGGATACAATAACAAGCATTGCTGCTTATGTAAAATCGCATCCATAAACAATGATCATTGTGAAGGTAGACGACTGGATGTGTTTGATTTACATATTTTACAGGGTGCAGAGGGTGAAGGTACTTACATTGAAAACAATGCGACATATTCTGTGAGGAATAAAACCCAGAATCACAATAACAGGCACCATTAGTACAGTTACTATTGGTAACAGCTGCTGAACAATCTACGTCCACTTTACAAGTCTCGTCACCAATTTTACCTGTTAATTAGAAATATATTACCTCAGTGGACAAAACAAGGACTTGAAACGAAATGGGGGTTAAGGTCCTATTGCTCAATGGGCTAATAAAGACGGGCATCTGCAAAACAGTGTCGTATGAGGGATTTTTTGCTAGGTCAGCGGCGCTTTCGAATTCCAATAGCAGGGGTTCTTTTACTTGCATGAACACGTGTTCAAGGAAACTCATTTTTCGTCTCTTACGAACAACTATACGTTGTCCTTTGAAAAGCCATCTGTTTTGTACCACATACTATACAGATGAACTTTCTTGGACAACACAGAGATCAAACAGGGGTTAGCGGAAACCAATTTAGACACACGCCCAGTGGCACCTTTCGTGTTAATGTTTTTCAGCTAGTTAAACAGAATTTTGTAGGTTATTGCTGCGTTTTACTCAGGTCTTGGCAAAGTTTACAAAATGTATAACATTGTCGACATTATCGGGTGTATGAATGAATGTTTGGAGGCGAATGTCTGCAAACGGTTTGAGCGAACATTTCCAAACTGCCAAATATTTTCAGCGGAAAATTTCGGAAATGATACACGTGGTTACGTCACATTAACAACCAGTTGACATCTTTTATGAAAATACTCACGTTTATTACATTCTGTTTTATCATCTGACGGATGTAGTCCCAGTTGACAAGTACAGGTGCCATCAACACAGAGACTATCATTGATCACCGAGTCACAATCACTGTCTATCTTGCACGTTTCATCATCAATTTTACCTGAAAGATTCAAAATTAAAAACCGGAAATTAAAAGCCGTTCATTAAAACTCACGGTTATATATTCTTCCCCAAAAGTAATTTAGAATTCACAAGACAATTATTATACAATAGAGGTGTAAGTTATTGTAATCATGAAATTAATTATGAATGATGAATGATTGAAGGCTGAAACAGAAACAAAACATGCAAGAAATAAACTAAAAAGATTTAAAAGTAATCATTTAATTAAATATCTGAAAAAAACGAAAAACAAAAAAGAATGTTATTGAAAAGTTCAAAGAAGATCAGAAAAATTGTTATTACATATTCATGATATATTTTCATTGATTTATTTTTAAAGTACAGTTTGGGAAGTGTTTCTATCGAACTGGAATATTCCCCGGTGTTTCTAAATGGATTGTTTCTATGTTAAATATTCACTTTCCATTTTGAGTAGATATAGAGTCAATAATTGCATTGCGTAGATAATGTACACTATATATTGAACATATTCCGAGAGGATCCAGGCTCGATAACAATTTGTTTCGTAGACAGGCTAATGTGTTTCCTTGGGTGTCAAGTCACAATAACAATTACGTTTTCTAGAGATGGTACACGATATTTCGGGGGTATTCAATCTCGTTAACTTCTTGATAACGTGTACTTTATGAATAAAAGAAAGAGAACATATACAATCATACTCTTAATTTGTTGATGGGAAACAATTTAAACACGTTTATCTAAAATACTTACGTCTCGAACATCCAGTGAAATTATGAAATCTGTAATAACCAGTGTCACATCCACACGTTCCTTGACCTTCGACACATATACCATGTGTAAAGGCGTTAGAACAATCTGTATTCTCATTACATTTATCATCGAACTTACCTGAAATAATGTGTATAGAAATATATAATAATATACATATAGAGCAGGTGCCCGCCATATCTATATACACTCTATATGCTTCAACAACTCAAGTTAGATGAACCGATCCAGTACGGTATGTGGTCAAGTACAGCTCTCCAAAGAAATTCTTTATAAAAGGAAGTTCGCTAAAATTCTTCTATAATAACCAGAGCTATCGTCCCAGGACACGTCTAAGTTCACTATTGTGATAACTATGTAAATTCAATCCAATGTCCGTCATGGACACAACGTTATATTCATATGTGTGTTATTGTAATCCAGTGATTATCATGGTTTCGTTCTAGTTTTATAACACCTTCTACTGCGATTGTTAAGTGTTCCTGTCTTCAGGGTCTTGAAACAGAACCATGAATTCTTCAACTGATGTTTGCAGTTTTAAATTTTAAAATAGCCTGTATATCCCAGATCACTTCACAACAAAGTTATTAATATTATATCCCCACATACTTCACACCAAATTATCTCACTGATTTCAAAAAGACGCAAAAAACTGAAACGCCAAGAATATTTGAATATCAAACGTACAACGTCAAGAGATTTGCTTCATTTAATCTAGTTCCAAACAGGTGCGTTAAACAGACATTTATCACAAATGTCAATTCATGTCTAGGTTCACTGAATCTGCTACATGGCTGGAAACCTATATCCATACATGTGTATGTACAACAAGTATCACATGTATTTCACCTTGCTGCTACCGAGAGTCACGGATCTTCTAGATTTATAACTTGGGGTATGAAAATGAGAAATGTTATACATTTGTCCTAGGACACGGCTTGACAGACTAGAACAATATTTAACACGTAGCACAAGGCATAATAATTGTGTTATAACAACGGTCGATCGTTGATGTTAGAATGTGAATCAGAACCGTTGATGAGTCAGATAACAAAGCCCCAAACTGAATAGCAATCACTGAAACCCCATATCTAATAATGTACACATGAAATAATTATACACAGTTTTGTAAAAACAAAAGTTCGTCGCCCGGTTACGTTAACAGAAAATTTGTTAACGTTACGGAAATCAGATAAGGAAACGCCAAATCGACCCTCCGTATTTACAAGTTGATACCTAACTCCAAATTACATATGAAATAAACATATACTGCATAGATAAGCATCATGATTTACTGGCATGACCAAAAAACAAAACATGTAACCGACGTCTAGATACAAGTAACACACTCTGGTTTTTGTTCCTGTCTGACTACGAAGACATGGCATTCTATTCCCGCATAATTAACAATACACTACGAGAAAAATATAGGATCTTGTAAAAAAATAGCCTGAATACAAATAACAGATTCTACTTTTTGTTCAAGTCTCTTTGGTAACGAATAAACTGTATTCTAGTCCAATGCTTTTAACAATATAATACCAAACAATCTTATAGAATGCTGTAAACGAAGCCTAAATGTAAGCAACAGATTCTACTTTACATTAAAATCTGCTCCGCGTTCAAAGAAACTGTTCCAGCGCTTTTAAAATCCGATCATAAAAACGTAAGATCTTGTAAAAGCAAGGTTATAACTGAAGCTTTAATATCATCAACACATTCCACGTTTTGTTCATGTCTGCTTGGTAACGACGAAAGTATATTCTATTCCAGCACAATTAACAATATAGAATTATAAAGTCTTGTTGTCGAAAGACGATTGATTTGAAACTGACGTCAAACTGTTCAGATTAGTTTGTTCCGGTAGAAGTAACAATATATATGTATTAAAACATAACAAATTATCCAGTCCTTTGTAAAAAAAATCTGAAACTAACAGCACACTATTCGCATTGCCGATTTTATGACGTAATCAGATAACTCTCTCTCATCTGTTCTGAGACTTTACGACTTCAAATAATGATGCAAGTTCTGGATTCCTCACTGTATAATAAACACACGTAAAAACGTATTTGAATATTTACATCTTTGGAATGACCACAGTCGAGTTTTCAGTAATTGAAATAAAATGAATATTTATGTAACATGGTGTAGTTTATTTGCAGTCTGTCAGATGAAAGCTAGTCGGATCAACAGATGACTATATCTAACGTCGAGTTTACTAATTGCATGCCATAAAATCGTCTAGTTAGAAAACCAGCCACGTGGACTATTAAACAGATTCGGGTAATTTAAAACACCCTTCACGGTTTATAATTATAACAAGTTTAAAAACCAGTTTCATAAATAAATGAATAACACGTCCAGAGTTTTAATCAAGCTTCGTGGGGTATATATAGAACACGATCTAAAATTGGGAAAATGAAATTTAGAAGAATCTTCGTGGGAAATAATGTGCCTAAAATCACTTTCGTGAATAACCGAATAACTGAAATTAAATGGGGTTTAACGTCTTATGGTTTAGCACCAGTTGGGCTAATGAAGAAAAAGTCTACAGCGAGAAAATATAGGATTTATAGAAAATTCAATCTAAATTCAAATTCCGGATAGTGACAATCGTGGGAAAGCGTGATGTGGGGTTGGGCTACAATGCATGCACCGACTGAAACATGTTCGTGGTGTTTAATTACGTCACGACCCTACTCACACCACATCCTTTGTCAGAATTGTCAGAGGTATGAAGTAACTGAATTCCATGTCATTCGAGTGCATTTCCGTCAATTCGGAACTCTCCGATCCAGCAATCGAGCAACCCTGTGGACCTACTAGTAATTGGATATAGAAATACAATCTTTAAAATAAAATTCAAATGTTAGCGTTAGCGTGGTATTTGAAATCACGGATATCACGCTCTCGCACCAGAAATGTCCAAATATGTTATTGTCCCTGAAAGTCGATAATTGCTCGTTTCTGTTCGCTAATTAGGCTTCCTTGATCTCCCCATCTATACGGAATCTTAAATAGAACTTGTTCGCCATTTTAATGCATTTCCAGCCAAGAACGACAAATTATACCATTACCACAGAAAACAGACTTATTACTACTCAGGCCCCTGTGGAGATCTTCGCTTCCTTTCTCTGTTGCTGATTGATCTTTCAATCAGTTCCAACCCGACTATATTAATCACGACTACCGGTACCGGAAATAGACCCGCATGATCAAACAGATGGTCGTCCATGGCAATTTGTCCAAAAATATCTAATTTTGCACCAGCGTACTCCACGCTACCAGGCATTCAAATTGAGTATTTGATATTTAACATGTAAAAAGACAAGGGTAAAATATCAAATAACCACCTGGCTGTGGTTAAATAGAGGCCTATCAAAATAATTTACCACAAATGACCTTGTCTTTTTTAACCATCGGCAGGGGATCCCGAATGTTGCGAATTAATTGTCAACCCATCTTTGTAAATCCTGAAGAGTGTTGAAATAATTATGCACAGATATTCCTTTATCAAGATCCAACTTCTAATGGGATTCAAAGTCCTTAAAATGGCTATCACCGACTTTAACTCGTCCTTAGCCTCGATGGAGCGGAATGTGACATTAAACCCCATCCCATTTCCAAATAATGTTATCACTCTACTACAGCTAAACGTTACAGATAACTCCTAAACTCTTTACTACCAAACAATAATGTGAATAACTTAATCACTGCACGAGCTGCAAAACAATACGCAAACACACTCCAATAAATTCATTTAGTCATTTGTATTTGTAAATCACACTGCGAATCACAAAAACTATATCCAGACACCGTAATTAAGCTCTGGCTAATTTGATCAGTAAACGCTACGACAGATGAAGAAGAACATTGTGCTGGTTTCGGTTCTAATTTGACGTAAGAGTTATTACATTAAATCAAAGAGTATGTTAGAGGTAGAGGTAGCAAGGTATGCATATGTTGGTGATATCGTATATCACACACCAATAACGCATGGTTATCATGTCTTTATATCTAATTAAACAAGGGGAGTAACTCATGTTTATTGTTTTTACTTGTATGAAATGATTATATTGTAATGTTTGTTTGTGGTTAATGAGGCTATGATGTATGTAACATACAGTTATACAAATAAACTCGAGTACTTAATGGTGTATGGTGTATAAAGTAAACATGATTTTATAAACTTTACCCATGTTGATTTTATTCATAATCGTTTTGCCTTATAATTAATTAAAATAACTTGGTCGGTCATTCTGACACGTTAATCTTAAAAGGTGAAATTGATTCCTCAATCTGGTTAAGTTTATGTTAAGCTCAAAGTTTGCGTTTTGAGTACCTGAACATAGGGTAATTACACAAGATATACACGTAATACACTAGTTATATGCACGTTACACTAGTTATATGCGCAGTACATTGTTTAGAAACGCATTACACTAGTTATATACGCAATACACTAGATATGTGCATTACACTAGTTATATGCTTATTACACTAGTTTATATGCGTAGTGTACTAATTATATGTTTAATACATTAGTTATATGCGCATTACACTAGTTATATGCGTATTCCACTAGTTTATATGCGTAGTGTACTAATTACATGCTTAAAACACTAGTTATATGCGCATTACCCTAGTTATATGCATATTACACTAGTTGATATGCGTAGTGTACTAATTATATGCTTAATACACTAGTTATATGCGCATTCCATAGTTATATGCGTATTACACTAGTATATATGCGTATTACACTAGCTATATGCTTAATACACTAGTTATATGCGCATTACATTGGTTTAGAAACACGACCATCCATCAAACAAAAAATCAATGGTGTTCGGGTAGTGAGGCAGACATTGTGTTCAGTGTCTGCTCAATTACCAACCAATAAATATAATTATTAAACCTTAATATGCTTTGTTTAATATTAAGAGACAACAAGAAAACACAGTGAAAGCTTAGGAGATTAGGCTAGTGATTAATGATCATAGTTCCTGGCTCCTGCCACATGAAATCGCTAGATCGAGATCACGAGTATATTGGTGACAGACACAAAGTTGTATGCAAACCAACCAAAGTTGGTTAGGTTAGTATAGGACTAACATATGGTTCTATTTTGTTTCAATAACTAGCTCTCGCGTAGGGGTCTTTCTTTATCAGTGGGAAGGAAATCGGAGGACCCGGAAAAAAACACGAGGATGGACAGGCGACTCTATTCCTTGTCACGTACAAGCTGAGAATCGAAACCACACCAGATGACTAAATGACAGACCTTCTGATTCAGCGCACACGTGCTAACCAATTGCCCCCTCTCTCCAAAGTAATAGGAATCTCAGCATAGTTTCGTATTTCAAAACAAGAACGAAGCGAAACTATTAACCCAAACGAAAAAAAATTTATAAGTATTTTCCACACCAACCACGAAATTTATATTTTACAGACCGTATACAATATATCAAAGATGTATCCCTGGTGGATTTTAAGTGTGATCTTTTTTTTTCTAAGATTATTTTTACAGACTCTAGACGTTGTCTATCGAAACTTTTTTGTGCCTTTAATTTTCTGCTTCGTCTATGAAACAATAACACATTGATGACGCTGAGCGATTTAACTTTTTTACGCGCCTAGAAATCAGTCACACATTATCTAGTTCCCCTTTCAAATAAATCTGAATACCAGAACTTTGTTTCACCACAGCGAAATAACGCAGATTCCCAGACCGAATAATCGCTAAATTAATGATCTATATTACCTTTTAGCATGCCAAAATGAGAATCATGGAAGCGCGCGTTCAAATCTTCTATCTTGAAACGATTTTACTCACTGCAATTGCGTGTATAGAGGACATTTTATCATAAAAATATACTGCTTTGATGTTGGCCAATCCTGATCGGGATATTTCAAAAATGATTCACAACACACTTTAATCTACTTCAAAGAATTTCAATACTTGACTAGAAAAATCTGATGTATTTTATAGCCGATATAAAACATGGACATTGACAAAAACAAACATCAACACAAGAAGGACTGTAAAGGGATCTATCAAAGACTATAGGGAGCTAATACGAATTGTAAAGGGATGTAACGATGATTGTAAAGGGACCTAACAATGATTGTAAAGGTATCTATCAATGACTGTAACGGGATCAAAAGCTATAAATGGATCAATCAAAGATCTTTAAAAAAAATTAAATTCTATTTCGTCAATAAACATTTTTTTAAAACTTGTTATGATGTAATAGTGTATATGTGGATTACTATGACAACTAAACAGAAATACAGTCTTATTCCAAGAATACCACTCAGGCCCTTTTCACAATAACCCCACAAGAAACATTTACTCCCACCACGAAAAGCTCAGACCCTACACCTCAGCCACCACAACACGAAGCATTTAATACCATGGCAACACCAATAAACGTATACGTCATAATCTATAACGCTAATTTTTACTCCTCATTTCGTCATCCATCATCTGACCAGTCAGTTGCCATCAGCAACAACTTGAGTTAATAGATTTTATTTTCGACTTTTATATAAAACATGATTGAACATATTTGCACCAACCGGGCTAAAAAGACGGGTTCGGGGTGTGGCGTTTCCACCTACTCCTCGTTCATGTCCAAGCGCACACGTTTTTCATCCTAACACACCAATATCGAATCTCCAGCACCTTCCTCGCTGAGTAGCCACAGCCGATGTTTAATACTTCAATCAGAATTTTTGGCATAAAACAATCAAAGTGTGAGAATACAGGTAGCTTCGGATATCCGTTCCATCTTTTTATCAACATCAACACCTCGATCTCTCAAATCACGATGTAAAACTTTACCCCAGTACATAAACAGGAAAGTTATTAAATATTACTAAACGGTTCTCGCGATGGTGTCAGTAATTTAAACTATTTTAATGAAACAGTTAATTGGTTTCGTCCGTCAGGCATCTTAATCAACTTGTAGAAAAAATCTGTTGATTCTAAAATTTCACACCCGATGTACACACAAGTTTAGATTATGATTATTTTGCACCCAGTAACTTATATTAATGATGTCAAGTTAATTTTAAAAACACATTAACAAAATAATCAAATTACATGGACGATATCAGTGAAATCCAGGAACGGTAAGCAGACACGTGGACATGTCAAATATCCATAACGATGCCACAAGAATTATATCGAATCTGTACATGTGTAGATCCGTCACTGTTTTAGAAATGCAGTCAAATAGTGTTTAACCTCTATGATAACCAGGCAACTACCTACAGCTCTACGTCGCACTGTACCGAGTAGCAGCCCTTTCACCTACTCGTAACCGAATTTCGACTGTCAAGGGTTCTTTTACGAGTAGACCCTTTTTTCGTACCATCCCAATAACTAGATGTCTTTATAGCCGGTAGCGCATTTTCCATTTAATGCTAGTCCAGAAATAGAAGTTTTTAAAAATATATAGTTCATTCCCCTGATCGTGGTCTGACACTTATAACTGCACATATAGACCGGAAACAGTTCCATTGAAAATTACCCAACAACCATGGTCATACCGTGGAACATTGCGAATAAAATAAATAAGTTCTGAGTCATGGAAGCCGCGGAAACTTTGCCAAGATGGCCGCCAGGAAAATATAAATTTAACAAAATCTCGACACCATCCTCCTGTCAGCGATGACGTCAACATGTCAAAGTTCAGTCATTTAGCCAATAGATATAAACAATGGAGAATAAATAGCAATTGTAAAATAAACGAAACGCAATAGGTGTGTGTGAGAAAACGAATGAAATAATATTATTCTGAGATCTGGATAATTCTGAAGAGTATTTGGTTTTGACTATAAAAGCAGATAAGGATACCACTGGATCGTGTTTTCCAAAATCCAATTCCTTGTTATTTAATTTAAAGGTATATACATGTAATGCACATGTAAGAGCTAAATCGGTCTATTGTCGGTCTTTCTTTGATCTTCACATCTTACATAAAGTATTATTTAAAGAGCTGTTGATTTAAATATTTCATAATTCATGTTTAACCTGTTAATCACAATCTAACTGGGACATTATCTTAAACACAGCATACCTTAATCGGCATAAACATTTTATATTATTAAAAAATTGAAATGTGGTTTAACGTCCTGCTGTTCTGCTCCTAAACTAGACTAACGAAGACGAGAATATACGCCATACAGTGTGCTATGGGGGAAATTTTGCCCGGGCAGCGGCGCTACGGCTTACTTACGTGCACACCAATGTTTACACGGGACCTCGGTATTTCGTCCCACCCGTGCGACTAGACATCTGTCTTGTCAGGCCCTCCGGGCAGCGGCCCTACGACCTACTCTTATATCAAATTCAAACTGTCAAGGGATCTTTACGTGCACACCAATGTGTACACGGGACCCCTGTTTTTCGTCCCATCCGATCAACTAGACATCTATCTTGTCAGGCCCTCCGTCCTGCATCACTGACAAGAGAAAACGACGCCGGAAAATTTAAGTTGTATATAGTGCTCTAATGCTCAAAGTAAAAACTCAAGTACACGAATTTTCTCATTTATTTTATTAACATTTTATTGTCTGAAATAATTGTTGAAAGTAAGATAATTACCTAACAAATGTTTCTTGTACGCTGTCTTTATTAGATTACAAGGTTACTGTTCGTGAATGGCAAGGATTGAATCAGTTTAAACAATTGAGAAACAAGCCACATGTCTAATATTAATAGACTTCTGCAGATTGGTATAATTAAACATAGGCATCAATCAGAGAATTTATACAAGCCATTTAACCAGGTTCCAACCAGAAAGCTTCTTAAAGGATCTGTTGACTTAAAGTAACTCTCTTCGGTGGGCCGAGTGGTTGAAACGTCCGTGTTCCAAACACCCAATATAATTTATCTTGTGTGAAATAGCTTTATTTAACGTCCGCTTCCACCGCATCTAAAACGGCTTTATTAGATATACCCTGCTCACCCCCTCTCTTTCTCTCTCGGTACATATTTAACAGCTCGACTTGCAGAGATTTATGTTAAGGTGTGTACATGCTATCTATGATCGTTCATGAATATAAGACGAGCCTTCCATGATGAAAGCAATTACTACTCCAACGATATCAATTCTCTTTATCTTTCTCAATGCTCGCCAGAATTGACACGTTTGTGTATCTTTGCAGCTTTTTGTCCAGACAATTCCCTTGAAGAGATTCCACCCAATCTGATTACGACGCGATTGTACACATTCGTGGATAAGTGAAGTTTTAGAGGTTAGAAACACGGTCTATATAGTTAATGATAAAGTTGACTTTCTTCACCAGTTATCAGCTCGACTGCAGATATTTTACTCCGCGGTTCAAGATGGGATTTCACGATTGCCAATAATTACAAGAACTTAACATCTTTCGTATGAGATGAATTCCAATTAAGCTCTTTTAAATTGCACGTTTGCTTGCATAGTAATAGCCTGATTACTACAGGACTTTGATCATCTTTAAATTACAGTTAACTGGATTTTTGGGTCTAAGCTGATAAAATGTGCTATAAAACACTGTTAGTTATGTGAAGTTCCCAAACAAACAGAGAATGTTACCAGGTGTTCACGAAGATTGTGTTTTTTTAAAGAATGTATATAACACCGTTAAAATATGACGGTTTGAACAATGGTACCAGACCTCAAAACCAATATGCACGCTAGCATGTCCGTCGTTGTTTGGAGGCTTGAATTCCAAGTTTAAAACATAAAGTTGAACTTTGTCTTAGAATACCGCTTACTATCTCTATGGAACATCTGATACCATTTCGTTTTATGACATCGGGTTTAACGCCCTCTTTTTCTGCACGAGTAGGTCTCGGTTTTTGGTCCCATGTAAACCAATAGATGACTTTTAACACCGGGATTGAACCGGGGACCTGTCGACTTATAGTGGGCCAGACCGGGATAGAGCCCGGAACCCCCCGGCTTAAGGTGAGCCAGGCCAGGATTGAACCTAGAACCTGCCGGCTTATATTGAGTCAGTACCGTAATCACTAAGCAACCGTATCTCCCAAATGTTTGTTATAATTGGTAGGTGAATGCTGAAAGATACAACTGGTACACTCACTAACAAGTCAACCGGATAATGAAAACGGACATACACCATGCAATGAGTAGTTATAATGCAAATTTTACCCAGACAGTAACTGAAGTTCAACTTTCATGGGTTCTTTAACGTGTACAAACCGATTCTGCGAGTGGAATCCGGCAGGGATACACTCTAGTGAACCTTTTGAATAACAC
Source organism: Patella ulyssiponensis (assembly GCA_963678685.1). NCBI lineage: Eukaryota > Metazoa > Mollusca > Gastropoda > Patellidae > Patella > Patella ulyssiponensis. The sequence continues at coordinate 1,289,585 of OY783230.1, forward strand.
GAGCGGTTTTCAATGGTCACTGAGCTCTTTCTTTATTCTATAACTACATGCAAATCTCAAATACACTGAACTATGCAGAATATCAAAATACACTGTATTATTCAGACTATCAACAAAAACATAAAAAAAATCCATAGCAATAACGTTAAAATAGGTTCCGCCCTTTTCTTTCTTTTTACAAAAATTGTGGTTGCCTAGTTGTGACGTCATTAAAGTTTGACGTACTTCAAGAAGTTACGCCAATCTGGACAAAAGTAGTACGTTTTCAAGCCATTGAATACATCTTATAAGTTATTTAATGGCTGTATTTAATGGCTGTATTAAATTATATCGGCTTGTATTTGCACGTAGTTATAGAATAAACATATTACATAGCATCTACTTCTAAATGTCAACTAATCGTTTTACTAATGGAGTTGTTAATCTTAGTTTTAGTTTGCCATTTTCTAGTCAAGACAGAGAATATTACCTCCTGCCCTTGAGACAATAGATGTAATTACTTACAACTCGAGAGACCGTTACAACTAGACAAATTATAGACGCTGATAGTTGTTTATAAATTAACCAACAGTAGTGTCAGACAAATAGTTCTACTCATAGAAACGTTAAACATTTCTAATCATATACAAATAATATCGGGTTCACCGTCCTACTATTTTCCGCCGACTCGGCTAAATGAAAATTTGCATGTGCTCTACAGTGCGCTTTGAAGGATCTGTTGCCCATCAACGGCACAAACAGGCTACTCTTGTATCGAATTTCAATAACCAAGGATTTTCATACTTGCACACCAATCCCCAAACTGTGATAACTTGATATTGTTTGAATGGCAGTAAGTCATTGGAACAAAATCAAATAACACACTATTTATGAATAACAATTACTATGCGACGTTTCAACAAGTTTTATTGTCGCAGTGTAATAAACTTTAGTAATTGTTATCTATAAATAGTGTGTTACCGGATGAAGTAAGACTAATATATGAACGCGTGTACCAATAATCATAAGAACACCCGAACTTTACCGTCAGATCAATTCGCCCAATTTTTGTACCCATAAACACCGAATAAAATGAGTACTTCCTTATGTTGAGTAACGCTAAATTGGTCTTGTAAAACATTCCACCATTAAAAGCCAGTAAACGGTGTGATACTGTGCTCGCTGGATGAGGTTTAGATGGACGATTAACTTTACCGTTCAAAAGATAAACAACACGACATGATGTAATCAGTAAAAAATATTAAAACAATATGCTAATGAGTTTGTCTTGTTATTAAACATTAAACATTAAACATTAAACATTAAAGTATTTATATAGCGCCTAAACACCAAATAAATGGTTCCAAAGGCGCATGTTTGATTAAGAGATCCACCAATTATCCAAAGTGTGATTGGAACAAATAAGTTTTGAGTCTTTGTTTGAATATCTCAATTGATTCAGAGTTCTTCAGGTTGCTATTGGAGGAGATTGAATTCCATAATTTAGGTGAAGAGTATTGGAAGGATCGTTTACTCATTTGAAGGTTGGATTTTGGGATGACAAGAAGGTTTTTATCTTCTGAACGAAGAGATCGACAATAATGTGGCTTTGATATCAATTCTCTAATGTAATCTGGGGCCAAACCGTGTAACGCTTTGTAAGTCAACAGAAGAATTTTGTATTCAATTCGGGCTCTGATTGGCAGCCAGTGGAGTTCACGCAAAACGGGAGTGGTGTGGTCTCGTTTTTTGGTGCCAGTGATGAGCCTTGCGGCAGCGTTTTGAACATGTTGAAGTCTTTGGATTTGATGGTCAGGAATTCCGTATAATACTGCATTATGATAGTCCAGTTTAGTTATTACAATAGACTGGAGAGATATTGTTTGATTTTACTCAGTTGGCGTGTTCTATAAAATGAAGATGATGATACAGAAGATACTTGAGGTTGAAATGATAGGTTTTTATCTAAGACTATTCCTATGTTCTTTACTTTAACAGTTGGCTCAATCTTTTCACCACCAACTGTTATGTTGCAGTCTCTGATTTGTTGGAGTTTGTTATCAAGGAATTGTACCCATCTTTATTAGTCTGGTTGGTATAGATCAGGGAGATATTAAACTAACTCTCGTTACAGAAAGTTGTGACAGTATTTGGTTCTTTAATCAGGTTCTTTGATGACAACACTGGTATAACTTCAAACAATGGTTTTATTTCTTCTTTTTCACATATACAATAGTTCTACTACATTACTTATATAGACCGGGTTTTTCGTCTGGTTGCCGTCTTGTTCCCAGCTCGGCTCTCGGAACCGGAACCTGGAACAGAAGAAGTAGAAGTAAAAGAGGAAGGGCATCAATTGTACCCTTCCCTACAGTTAGCTACGACAGCGAAGTAGCGGTCAAAGAAGACGAATACTCTGTGTACTTCCCTGCAATTAGCAAGTGAAGTAGTGAATAAAGAAGCATACTTCTCCCTACAGTTGGCTTGCAGGATGGTGTTTTGCGCCTTATTCGCGCATCTATCTGCGTGTGTGAACGTCAGACCAGAGTGCCCCATAATATGTGAATAATTAGAATAGTGTGTGTTCGTGATTCCAGACTCCACCATATATGTGAATAATTAGAGTAGTTTGTGTTGTGTGATTCCAGGATCTCGTTTGATTTTTTTTGTTTTTTTTTTTGCATCGACCCACGTGTGTGACGGGTGTTGTATATATAACTTTTACGTTCGTGTGTTTATCTTTTTCCTTTTGTTTATAGACATTTTTGGATATTATGACATTTTACAAATGCATATATAACTTTTAAATTCGTGTGTTCATTTACATCTTCCTTTTGTTTATAGACAATTTTGGATATTATGACATTTTACAAATGCATATATAACTTTTAAATTTGTGTGTTTCATTTACATTTCCTTTGGGTTTTTTTAAACATTTTTGTATACATTTTACAAATGTTTATCTTCTTTTTTTTTCTATTTTTTAATTCCATTTTATTCATATTGTAATTAATCATGCAAACAATTAAAAAAAGTTATGCAAAATAACTTTTCTTTGGCAATGTGAGGAATGTTACACAATTCGGGGGACATATAATTGCATACCCTCACGAAATCAATTAGCAATCTTATCACAGGGCTAGCAGACAGATCACAGGTGGTCAAAAGATGGCAGTAAACATGATAAGTCTAACAGACAGACAAAGGTCGTTAGGAAGTCATTAATCATCACAGCTGTCCCGAGTTACGCAAGATCTTGAATAGTAAAGCAATCTGCACGGGAAGCTTAATCTGTTATTATATAATGACCAGCTGCCAATCCCGGTCATAATATAATCTGAAATATAATACCTGGAATTAGTTGATTGGCCAATCAACTAATTCCAGGTATTATATTTCAGATTATATTATGACCGGGATTGGCAGCTGGTCATTATATAATAACAGATTAAGCTTCCCGTGCAGATTGCTTTACTATTCAAGATCTTGCGTAACCCGGGACAGCTGTGATGATTAATGACTTCCTAACGACCTTTGTCTGTCTGTTAGACTTATCATGTTTACTGCCATCTTTTGACCACCTGTGATCTGTCTGCTAGCCCTGTGATAAGATTGCTAATTGATTTCGTGAGGGTATGCAATTATATGTCCCCCGAATTGTGTAACAAAGTTTCCCGCCATTATGCTGTATGGGTCAGAAACAATAGGGCATAAAACCCCATTTCAATGAGACGTAAAAGTGACTCGGTGAGTAAGACGTTAGGAGTTACCGGAATGGATCCCAGTGTACATGGAACCGCGGTGACTCACTGACCAGGAGTCTCCGGGCTGGATCCCGGTGTTCGAAGTTCCTCGGGATTTCTAGACTGCAGAAGCTTGGAGGGGGGGGGGGCAAAGAAAAGCTTCTAATCGGTTGAATAAAATAAAGAATCCAGACCATTGCCAGTAGATGCACCTTGAATATGTGTCATAGCACACAACATGCCGGCCATCACAGCACAGCACAATGTGCTGGTCTCCATTGTTGCTGCTGGGGTGGAGAAAGTAAGAGTTTAATCCAAAATTAATTTCATTTATTTATCCAGGCCGATTCCAGACCAAAACAAGGTTGCGCGCGGGGGTCCTAGCAGTTGGAGGAACCCGAAGGAGCCGAAGAAAACCCACGAGGTTGGACAGGCGACCCTGCTCCCGTTTGTCCAGAGGAAATCTTTCAATCTGATATCCGTGTAAACCATCGTAGTGCATCTTTAAACATCAGTTTTTTTAATTCCATAGAATGCATACTGTTCTGTTAAATGATGTTCCCACATATATCATGTTATAATAAAATAGTTTACCAGTGTATAATGTTGTTATTATATGAGTTTAACTATTTTATCAGTATTATTATGATATGTGTTAAACTAGGTGTAGTTAGATTTAATATATAGGGTGGTTCACATACCTGTCACGTCATCAACCCATCATTATCTAGTATAAATATTATTTCATCAGTGCTATCTGAACCTCAGTTATTGGTTGTGAGCCCAGACTTGTACGTGGCAAGGAGATAGATCGCCTGGCCAACCTCGTAGGTTTTTTTTCCGATTGGCTTATTGTTCACATACCTTAACGTTATCAATCCATCGTCTTGTATAAATATCATTCCATTAGTGCTTTCTATCTGAATCTCAATTTACACTTGTACGTAACCAGAGATAGGGTAGTCTGTGTCCTACCTCGTGGTTTTTCTTCGAAATAACCTTATTCTTTATGGTGTGGACGTTCCCCCACCCTCTCCCCCACTGTAAATCATAACGTAAGACCCGTCATTTATGCATTGCATAGGCTCTAAACGAGCTGTTCGCTAGGTACATCGATTACCTTACACATCTTTGGACAACCCATAGACGACATCTCTCTCTCCATTTAATTAAAAATCTCGAATTATCTTAGTACAAGTATGTTCACCGTTTGTCAATAGTAAACTGGAAATGTATTCTGTTAGATGATTATTTCTTCTGGCTATCATTTAACAAGGTGTTTCTAGTTTATCCAACGGTTACATCATATACGTATATCTTAAGATGTATTAATACCTACAGAATACAATATACTCATACGTCACTTGAGTTTTAAACATAAACTGTTACATTCTTTATTCATGATACCTTTAAATTCGTCTACAACATTTATACAATAATTCTTATCTGAGAATTCTCAGAAACCGGGGAAATCAATCTAATTTTGAGTTAACCCATCCTATATAAGTTTATATCTTTATCGGACTTTGTGAAACACATTTACACAGAAAAAATAGATATCTCATAAAATATTCACAATAACCTTTTAATAACCTTTTCTGTTCCACGTAAGGAGTCTGGCTGAAAAGTTCAAGGCCTACTCTAGTCCCGAAATGACCTAGTTTGTGTCGAGTGGACGTTAAACCCCATCTCTCTCTCTCTCTCTCATGCGTCCATGACTGGCATGACGTCATCATTACTTGGTAAATGTAGGGCAGGTTATCCAGTGTATCGACAACCCTCCCTGTTATTAAATAAGGTCTGATCACATCTATTTGCATAAACCATGTGTTGAAATAAATCGTGTGTGGTCGTCAGCATGTTTAAATATATCAGGATAATAAATGATTTAAATGGCTAACCAATAATTCAAATAATGACACCAGTGGCGACATCTGGTATTCAAATCTCCATGCTAATCAGGCAAAACTTGCTCGGTGGAAAAATAATTTTACCTGTGTGTAATAAATGTAAATGGAGAAATGATAAATTCTTCAGAAGAAACTGACATGTTAAGATAATGACTGTAACATTTAAATGAAATAGGGTTTAAAGACTCCCTAACACAATTTGTCAGCCATTTTGAGACCAACCCCATTAAGAAATAAAGAAAAAGTTAAAAGTTTTCTAAGCACGGGCATACGCCATGTTGTTTGACGGCGCCAATTTTGCCTATTTTTCGTCAAATTCCAAATGGCAATAGTTCTTTTATGTGCATAGCAACCATTCTTTTGTGTGCATTGCAACCGTTTTTTTATTTGCATGGCAACCGTTTCTTTTATGTACATGGCAACCTTTCTTTTATGTTCATGGCAACCGTTTTATGTGCATGGGAACCATTATTTTATGTGCATGGCAACGGTTTCTTTTATGCGCATAGAAACCGTTTCTTTAATATGCATGGCAACCGTTATTTTATGTGTATGGCAACCGTTTGTTTTGTGTGCATGACAACCGTTTGTTTTATGTGCATGACAATCGTTCTTATATTTGCATGGCAACCGTTTCTTTTATGTACATAGCAACTGTTTCTGTAATCGGCATGGCAACCGTTGAGTAGATGACAACCGTTGATATTGCGTATACGGCAACGCGTGCATTGGTAGACTTTCATCCGAAGAATAAAATGCGATTTCTTTGAGATTTTAAAGTGAAAATTATTTTTAATAAAATGACCGTTGTATATCAAATGCGTTTTAAATTATAAACCTTTAATATTGGCAATCCTTCAAGAAGCGTTAAAATCGAGAACGAAAATTAAAAAGCTGTTAACGGCTGAATAGGGAGCATACAACTTCTAACAGCAGAAGAGAAGATGCAGTAGATCTGTTCTGAGATTTAAATTAGAACTTGTCTTGACAGATGTCAATCAACACCCAAACAACGTATATTTAACTAACGTGAAAATATCCATCTTAAAACATTTATTTTTCTGAGTTTTTTTAGAACATATTTCTGATTTACAATATTTTAGATTTCAAAGAATCAAAGTGAAGCGTGGATTTCTCCAACGACATAAATAACGTCTCCGATTACTTGTCTATTACGTCAGGAATTTTTAAATCAGTGTTGAAAATCACAAATATTCCGGGTGCTGTACTGCGAGTTTATTTCTCGGCTTACGAGAACGGTATGGATATCTGCTTTTACATAAACCCCGCAAAAAAAAAAAAAAAAAAAATCTTCAGAGTTTAGAATGTATACATTTGTATTGATAATAATACAAAAAACAAGTACGAACAATCCAAACCATTAGACAAAATTCAAAGTTCTAAAAAACTGGTATAGGCAAAATAGTGTAATCAGAAAATCTCAGCACAAAGAGTGCTTACGATATAATTCCTATTATATCACAAAACAATACCATAACATCACAAATAGCAATATACTGTTACAGATGGCGGCGTAAAATACAAATCGGGTGAGATTTGTAAAAACATTTTTCAATTTGTGAATTACTTCCCTTTACGTAATTTGATTTATTTATTCAGTTTTCAGTGAAAACTGTGTTGTCACTGCCCCGTGCTGACAAAGCGCAGTGGACGCAAATCGCCGGTTTCTGAACTAGTTCACTTGATCAAATATTTATTTTATGACGTCACATTTCGTGTTTTGACAATAAACAAGCGTCTAGTGATTCGGATGTGATGAAACACCGAAATCACGTAAAATAACACGTGATATTTGGAATTCGAGGAAGAAAAGTCATTGCATGGGTAAAATAACCCGCGTAAGACAGTGCATGGCGTGTGTACTTCTATATTATCCCGGTTATTGCATTACAGAAGGACGTTATACCCCATTTTACTTCACCACATTCATTACAAGCTCGGATGTATACAATATTTATCATGAAAGTCGTTTTGACAACATGGTCCAGCCACTTTAAGTATTAAACTAATTTATCCTTGAGCTATACGAGATAAAAGCATGTGAGATATCCGTCTATTGTCAGGAATAACGTGTAAGAATTTTATCTCTAAAGGTACCAGTGAATGAGCTGCCGGGAACTTTATTGGTAGATGTTATCATCATTGAATCTAGACACATCAAAGATTTAATCGTAAAGACAAATACAAAACTCTTTTTTACAACGGATTGTTAAGAAATCAGAATCGGAAATCTGATGCGTTGGTTTATTTTGCAGTCGTTATCTACATTAACATGTACCATCGTAATATGAATCAAGAACTGATCATGGCTCATCGCAGCCATATTGGAATTGTGACTTTTATCCAAAATCGAAGTTTCTTCATCGATGTGCATTGTGGTGGAGCAAATATACCCCTTTTGGAAGAGCCTTGCCACTAAGAACAGACTATAAGAACAACAAGCGCAACAAGAACACCACAGACAGCAACAAGAACAAAAACAAGAGCGCCAAGAGCAACAATAGAAGAACAAGGACATCAAGATCATCAAAAAAAACCCCCAGCGGTTGGGGACCAGTTCCTGGTACCACAATGTAAGGTATATGGATGACGTTAGACCACTCCACCACCCCCACCCTTAAACAGATCGTATGATGAAGATTACATACTGTTTATAATGATATTACACCTTTCTGTCATACACCCCCGTGCCAATAACTACCTACTTTTTATATTCTATACCTACTGTTTATATTCTATATACAAAACTATCAAATAAACATACATATCTTGTCTCAAGTAGAATATACAAAACTATCACATAACATAGACATATCTTCACTCAAGTAGAAAAGAAATACACGTGGGTACTCGGGGTGGGGGTGAAGGGGTAAATAGGGGTGGCAATGGTGGTGTGTGACGTTTATCTTGTGTAGCGGAAAGTAACATTCAAATCCATCAGCTACAACACCTCCAAACAAACAGAGCCCTGCCAAATTTACACGTTAAATTTGCTGTAGTGTAAACGGCTCAAACATAAGAATGGCGTACTGATTATGAATTATTGCGCATGCCCCAAATGAAGCTTGACCTAATTACCTGCGAACTTTGACAGTTCTGTCATCAGTTCTTTCAAAATGGCTACCAAAACATGTTATTTTAGAGTAATGTAAACGGGTCAATTTCTTGAAAGTTATCGCGACCTGGTACCGTGCCGAGAGCGAAACGCTTATCGCGGTTGTGTAAACGGGGATATAGAAGCAGAATGGTAAGTGATTTTTATAATATTAATATTTCAGGAGGGCGGCGGGGGAGAGCGTGTGGGGGATAATCCACTGCCGACAATGTTCACATAATGGGAAAACAACTGATTTACATATTCGTCGATAAAGGTAGCTAACCCGAACTTGGTTATTTGGATTGGGGCGATAAATGTTAAGACGTTGATTGTATAGTTTAAAACGAAATATTAGTGAATGGTATACTTACGTCTAGTACAAGTGATCCCTGATTGGTCAGAATAAAAACCGGAAATACACTGACACGTGCCATCTTGACATTTAGAATTTGTGACGTAATCGTGACAAGGACAGCAGTGAGCATCATTACATGTTGTATTAATACGTTTAGCTGAAATAAAAATATCACATAGATTCATTACATGTCCATAATACCAGGCACTTTAAATGTTATGGTTTTAAATCATGAGAGAGAGAGAGAGAGAGAGAGAGAGAGAGAGAGAGAGGGAGAGAGAGAGAGAGAGGGGGGGGGGGAGAGAGCGAGAGGATATACATCCACTCGACAGAAACTATGTTATTCAGGAACTAAAATATGGCTCAATTTTATTTCAATATTTCACTTGCACGTCGGTGTCGTTAGCTGTGGGGGATATCATGAGGACCCGGAGAAAACCCACGAGGTTGTACTGATGAACCCACGCCTTGACTCGATGACAGAACTAAGGCCAATCATCTAACACACATGCGTTAAACCCCCGTTGAACAATTTCTAGTCGACAAGAAACGAAACTACAGGCTGCGTAGACAATACAAATTACAACTAACAACAGCAAATCATGTTATAAAGACACGATGTTGACGAAGGATTTTACGTTTCCATCGTAGACAAAATATGGAGTACAATTACTGCTTATTACTGAGCAACGTATCAATTATAGCCTTCTGTAGACTACATCAAGCAATATGATGTAAAGTAATTCCGTTCGTCTGAATTACGATTACACGGCATTACTCTTACCATGACTTGACTTTTAGGATTATGGTCAACGCAAATATTCAAATAATTTTACAGCATCAGTCATGCGATACAACTGATTTTGTGTTGAGCACCCCCCTCTCTCTCTCTCTCTCTCTCTCTCTCTCTCTCTCTCTCTCTCTCTCTCTCTCCCGATCTCAATGTGAAAGATTGAAAAGGAATAACATGGAACCAGATAGAAAATAATCGTGCATGTTAAACAAAATCGATACACGTAACAACGAAAATATATAGATACATAGGCCATATAATTTTAACAACATGAAGTATTAGTCAGAAATGTTTCACAGTTCGCTGCAAAAAAAAAGTCTTTTCACCTTTGCTGATTGAGAACCATTGACAATGTTACGTCAATATACACAGATAGTATTTATTGCGCATTCTCTCCAAAAATAAATATGACGACACCGTTTAACATAGCTTCTGGAATATGTCTGGCCTCGTTCTTCGAGTCGCGTATTACAAATAGCGCTGAAACGCATTATGGTACAGTATATTTATCAATTCATTATTGTATGGGATGGTCCGGGGAATGTCCATGACCCAGGTTATAAATAAAGAGTATCAGTTATCAAGATATTATTACCTTCATCAGAGCCATCGCCGCAATCATCCACGGAATCTAAAACCCACGTGCTACTCACACATTTACCACTGCTACAAGAAAACGCTCCTAATTTACAGGGTTTCGGTACTGAAAACAAAATGATTAGTAACAATGTGATAAATATTATCTAGTAATTATACAAATACACATGGCATAATGCATTATGTAAAATTTAGATACAGAATTGGTCGTTCTCGCTATAATAGTTCAAAAAATAGATAATTCAAAATGAATATATTGAAAATTTCTTTCAAATTACTTCATTCTGAGCCAAGTTATCACTGTTTGAAGTTTTGAAAAGATAGTCTCGATTGGCAAGTACTATTATTGTTACGATAATAAACAATAAACAATGTCTCAATTATTTCAATAAGTTGGGCATGTGTTCTAATCATGATCCAAAGAATCGATTATGAACTTGTCATATACATAAATGCCTCATTATAAAAACTGGAATAACACTTGAAGCCAAAGCGTTTTCCGGCGTGGTTTCCCCTTGTCAGTGATGCAGAAGGAGGACCTGACAAGGACAGCTGCCTAGTCGTTCGGATGGGACGAAAAACCGAGGTCCCGTGTACATATTGGAGTGCACGTAAAGGATCCCTTGGCAGTTGGAATTCGATATAAGAGTAGGCCGTAGCGCCGCTGCCCGGGCAAAATTTCCCTCATAGCACACTGTATGGCGTATGCCCGTTTTCCATTAGCCCAGGTCAGGTGCAGACGAGTAGGACGTTAAACCCCATTTCATTTCATTTTGAAGCCAAAGCGAAGATCTGCAGTTAGCATATTTAGCTCTTACATAGTGCATCTTTGAAGAACAAAAACACAAGAATACAACATCACATGTTATACACATGCTCTGAAATATACGAAACAACTTGGTTAAAGGCCACGGTTGTTGATGTAAAATGACGCCTTCACATGCCCGCTGTCCCCCAACGTCATTAAAAGTCAGGTCTCAATTTCGTTTCATTTGGTCTCTACCTTCTTTAGCCTCGAATAAAATGTATAAAACCCTTCCAGGTTAAATTAGTAGTGATACATGTCAGAAGAATAAGATGGATCTTGAATTAAAACATTTAACAGTTTAAGCGCCGGTACATGCAATCGTCTTGAACAATATCCATTGTGTATCGTTTTAGGACGTCATTTCCTGTATACGAACGATATTTTAGTAGAATACTAATTTAAGAATTCGAGTTTTGAGACGTTGTACTTGAAACGTGTGGCCCTTTATAAGATTCAGCAGGTTTGCAAATGACCATCATATGATGTGTTTAAACTTCATGCAGAGACTCGACGTGACTGATTTTTATAAAACTAAACAAAATCTGAACTGTAAAAAACGAATTTGAGCATTGGGAGTGGAAGTCACTCAAGGGATAATGTTAAGGATATTATCCGATTAACGTGAATGTCAGAAGGCTTTCAAGATATTTTCACAACAACAGTGTACAGGACGTGATTATACAACAGAATTAATTCTTTTTATCAGAGAAATTCCATGTTAAACCCATGCTTGACCTGTAGACAGATTCAATTTATATGTTAACACAGTTTTATAAAATCTGAAAGTTTATTGAAGACGAGAAAGAAAGGAATGTCTGTATTAAGTTAAAATGTTGAAAGGATTTATTGTGTGATATAACAGATATTAGTCGAGACAAGTTTGCTCCAATGCTTCATCCAAAGATACAAAAGTAATAATTAAAGTTTGAGATGAAGTCGAGTAAATTCTTTCCACACCTTGCATTAAAACAAAATTGAGTAATTCTTTTAAACGTCTCTGCGCAGACTCCGGGACACCAAATTGGACGAACTGAATGAATTTATATATTTTTTTTATTTCGATAAACTTTGTAAATGCAGCAACGTTACATATTTCATCATATTTCATGGACCCCCCCCCATCACATTACGGATGTACCCCCCCCCCATCAATTGCACCCGATAATGAAAAGTGTTACTGGGCGTTTAATATGCTTACCTTCATCTGAGTTGTCACCACAGTCATCAACGCCATTTTGAAACATGTCACGTGATAAACAATTACCGTTAGCACACTGCAACTGTGTCTGAGTACAAAATGGTCCGGCTGCAAAGAAAAAAAAAAACCTCAAGTTAATCGCATAACATCACTTTAAATTACACCAAAGTTCCTTTTAAGAATTACGTCATGTGGGGTTGTTTAAACACTAGACTCCCGAAAAGAACTGTTAGGAATAACCGTGTAAAACTTACTTTCATCGTATTTTCCATCCAAGCAATCATTGACACCATTTTGTACGTTAGACCACGGTATACAAGTACCATTAGGGCATCTGTATTCATCATCTTTACAATAACTTGAAACTGAAATATAAAATAATATTAGTTCAATTACAGAACGTAATGATAAAATGATGCCGTGGAATTATCGAGCGTAATGATAAAATGATATTGTGTTTTTACAAAACGTAATGATAAAATGATTTGGGTAATTACAGAGCGTAATGATAAAATGCTAGTGTGTAATTGCAGAACGTAATGACAAAATTAGATCTTGTAATTACAGAACAGTAGGACGTTACACCCCATTTCATTTGATGTTAGCCAAGAGGAATCGGATGGTTACTTCAATAAATAAGAAAATATTTCAGAGCAAATCAGAACAAGCATACGGTGAACGCCAATCGTAAATCGTTTGTAATTGTAAGATTGATAGTGCATGTATTATAGGAGATATTTCATAGCAAATATTGCCAGGGGGAGGCGGGGGAATAACATTACAGTTCATAAAATACAAACTCCGACACAGTCGGTGAATTAATTCATATTTTCCATGATCAAAACTCAATATTGGTGATGAGGCGATGTAAGTGAAAATATGAGATATTTTCCAATATCCTTTTGTATTAATGAAAGTATTGAATTCAGGAGATTTATACGAGTTTATTGTCAGAACCGAGAAATAATCCTCAACCTACTGACTTCCAGACTTTACTTTACAGATTTACAGAAGAAAAAGAGAAAAGACAAACACAGCATGTTGCAGATTAACATGGACACACTGTAAGACAATGTAAACAAACAGAAATGGCAGGATTTAGTAGCAATATGAAATAAAATGTAATTCTCTACAGATTAATACACACTTAATTGTTCGAAACTATTAGTAATATTCTAAATTATAAAAATAAAAAAAAAACAAGTACGAACAATCCAAACCATTAGACAAAATTCGAAGTCCTAAAAACAACTGTAGAGACAAATTAGCGTAATCAATTATTTTACAGGGAGATGAAAACTTATCATTGGAATCAAATATCAAATTAATGTCCACTACTTCGTGGCGTGGGATTGTGACTTCATATTAGAAATCGAAGTCCGGCAATCTATGCTCAACTGGCGACAGAACAAGTCGACTGTACTCAGATTGACAGAGCCTAAGGCTTTCTTTGGGGATCTGTACCGAACAACAAGATACGAAAAGGAAGATAACGAAGTGTCGAACATGTTTCCTGTTAAAAAAGAAAATAATGCGAAAATACCAAGGTTTCGTATGACCCACGTATAAACCGTATGACTATCCGCACACCCTCATGGCTGTAATGTATTTATATAAAGTTTTTAATAAAAAAAACCCTGAGTATTCCGTGACTTGTTATTTCGTGTCCACGGGCGCAGTGAGTATTATCAATTACTTTGATGCGTGCAGTCCTCCGTAGTTTAATTGGACAACCATGATGGAATCTGTAGTTTTCTGTAGTTTGATGAGAAATTAGATCCAGGCCAAATGTATTTATTTCTTACTTAAATAATATTCATCATAGAAGGTTCAGATAAAGATTTGGACGGTCTTGCTGTAATAATTCCACAATAGATAATATAAAATGAATATATTGAAATGTCCATTTAAATTTCTTTATTCTGAGAAAAGTTATCAATATTTGTAGTTTTGACAAGATTTGAGCATTGATTGTTAATTATCGTATACACAGTGGTGGCTTCGCCGTTTTAAATTGAATCATTAAATGTCGGACCTTTTCCCTCTTCTAATATATGCATCAAGAAGATAGTTATACATACGCCATGCAGAATGATATGATGGGCACTGTTTTTCGAAATTCAAGTGTCAAGGATTCTGCTACATGCAGGCAAACGTTGACATGGGTTATCATACCATCCGAAGAACTAGACGCCTTTTGTATACCAGTCTCACCATCAGACACCAGGCAAGAGTACCCTTTTGAATTTTGTCGGTCAACACAAGAAAGACATTTAGGTGTGACAGTTTTTTCTGGAAATGGAATTGTTTTAGAGTTGAAAGAAAATTATCTTTCAGTATTTGGTTTGTGTCTGCACTGTAACAAAAATATCCGTGAAAAAACGGAAAAAATTCCGGAAACAAAAATTACCAGGAAAATTTTATCCGTATTTGTTTTTCCTATAATTTACAGAAATTCCCTCAATTAACATAAATTCCATTTTCAAATCAATATTTCATAGAATGTGCGAAATAGCTTTATTTAACGTCCGTTTCCGCCGAAATGCTAGCGATATATTTACGTAACCTCTCTCCGCTAATAATTATTAGAATACCATCATCGAGAAAAGACCGTATCTATCAACTAATAATGGTCAGTGTTAGGACCGGTTAGAGGCTTTCAGATGTAAGTTTGCAGTATTATCAATTTGCAGATATGTTAAATCTGCCATAGAGACAAACCGGCTTACACTGGCCAATCGGTTAAATTATCCAGATTTAAGCGTGCTTGGTTACCAGACAATACAACCTATTCTCGCAGAGCGTTGAAAATTGTATTTACACATTTATGAAAATACTTACAATCTGATTACCGTATGATGAATGAGAAAACACTTTATGGATCTTATAAATAATGGAAATTAGATATTCATGACTATTGATATACCAAACTCTACACAATATGATCCTTCATATTATGGTTAATAAATTGAAATGAATACTATAAAATGATACTTATTAGGAATTATTATATATGTATATGATTTCTTATCGTTGCATTTGAAAACAGAAATAGTCCGTTATATAATGGAATGAAACATTTTATTCCTGAATTTCACGTAATTTTCCTGTCATTCCACCGTTTATAACAGAATTAAGTCCGTTATAGAAGGGAATAAAATATTCTATCCCCAAATTTCACGGAAGTTTCCTGTTTAATACTGGATATTCCACAGAATTACATAAAACACGTCATTTGAAGAAATAATTCACTCTTTTAACACAATTTCTCAAAAAAATCCATCAATTAACAGAAAAAATGTGTTAAACTACGGAATTCGGTGACATAAAAAACGGAATTTTTTACAGTGTGTGTACCATTTAGACACATAATACAGAATATAAACTGGTTTATGACAACTATATAAAACCATAGAGACCTGTAATACAGTATTAATGGACTGGTTTATTTCATAGCCTATATAAAAACCTGTCAATAACAAATCTATATTTAATCTACAGACTACCGTCTAATATTGATAAACTGTCATACATTATGGTCATAATGAAGAATTTAGTTTATGAAATTAATCCACGTTAAAGTTAATTTACATAATATTAACTCCCTCTCTCTCTCCCATTTACTGTCTATACAGTATTGATAAACTGTCATACTTTATGGTCGTAATCAACTGGAACACGTAATGAAGAATCTAGGTTATTAAATAATATGAAAATTGATCATTTGTTTGCAATAGAATGGTTCAACACGGGCTTTGCTCTTGGTACATGAGTTTCCTCATACCTCCAAACACCACCCATTCTGTCCCCTCCCTCTCTCTCTCCCTCTCCCTCTCTGGAGACTTTCTCCAATTATTTTTAATTATCAAAATGTCAGCTTAAAATAGAATTTAACGAAATTAATTCTCGAGAAAAGTGAATCGAGTAGCTCCTTTGAAATTAATAAAGGTTCATCAGATTACGTTTCTTGAGCAGACAAAATGTCAATTACATGATTTAGTGTCTGAAAGAGATATCATTCTGATGTTTTAATATGTCTAAGGTATTCATATGTTTAGAATAACAGCCTCACGAGTTTGTGTTTTATGCCAGAAAAAGCTGGTTTGTTTAAAGTTTTAATTACGTATGTCAATCTTGAAAAGGCTGGGATGCCTGGAATTTAGAATCCCAGGCAATGCTTTTAATATGAACAGCCATATTTCATACATAGTGTTTAAGATCTTTAACCAACATTGCTTAAAAATAAAACATGACAAAATATTGCTAGGTTCCCCTAGCTACCTTATGGGAGACGGAGGGGCGAAATAGCTGGGGTATAGGTTTTCGGTACAAAGCGTAGTTAACACTTAAATGCATAGAGAGAGAGAGAGAGAGAGAGAGAGAGAGAGAGAGAGAGAGAGAGAGAGAGAGAGAGAGGGAGAAATGGTGTTTAACGTCCACTAGACACAAACTAGGTCATTTTGGGACTAACATATGGTTCAATTTTATTTCAATAATTCGCTTGCGCGTAGGGGTCTTTAGCAGTGGGAGGAAACCGGAGTGCTCGGAGGAAAACCCACGAGGTTGAGAAGGCGCCCCTATCTCCATGCCATATACGTAACTCACTGTGGTATGGATTGTGGCGCGGGATATAACTGGGAAGTGAATTGTGGCTGGGTATGTCACTGTGGCGTGAATTGTGACTCGAAACGTCATTCGAGATGTCACTGTGACTCGAGACGTCACTGTGGTGTGAATTGTGACTCGAGACGTCACTGTGACGTGAATTGTGACTCGAGACGTCGCTGTGGTGTGAATTAAGACTTGGGACTTCACTTTGGTGTAAATTGTGAATGTCCAGGAGATTGATTAAGCCAGTAGATTATTTCCCACAATAGCGAAACAATAATTAGAAACGCAATCACAGGGGTAACATTTCATATTCAATTGTTAAGACTTCTCAGCCAATTTATATCTAAAATTAATGAGTTATGTTCTTGTATGACGGGTTATTTCCTTAGAGTTGATAAACAGACAGAAAGTATGATATTAGTGGTGAAACGGATATTCTCTCACATTACACTATCTGATTCAATAAACACACAGAAAATATTGTCCTTTTCTATTCCCTTTGCGTGGCGATTCGTTTTCTATAATTGATCATTATTCTATTGGGTTATAATGAGTCCTAAAGAAAATACGAAACTGCCTGTATTAATTAAAAACCGTATCATGCTACAATCAATTGTTTTGTTCGTGTCTGTTTTTTATTCAACGTCCGTAGTGGTTCAGTGAGCCCCCTAGGTCGATCCCGGTGTTGTCCGAGGGAGTTCCTGGGGATTTTGCAGAGTGGTTTCCCATGGTGCTCGTGATGCAGGGCAGGAGGGTATGACATGGAACAATGTCCAGTCGTTCGGAAGGTACTAAACAGCGGGAATTCGAAAAAGAGTAGCCACTCGACGAGACATGCCGATCGTCATTAGCCCGGTTGGTGCTGTAAGGGAGAGGGGAAGAAATGGGGTCATTTTGAGACTAACATATGGTTTCATTTCATTACAACCGGGGAATTGAAACCACGCTAGCTGACTCAATGACAGACTTTATGATACAGCGCGCATGTGCTAATCATTCGACCATCCCCCTCCGCACCTCCTCCCCCGGTTGGTTAGTGCAGAAGAGTCAAACCTCATGACATTTTTTTGTGCATAATGATGAATATTGATAACCCACCTACACAATAACTTGTTGATCTAACCCCGGTGTAAGAAGAAGGCGCCATGTTGTTTATTTACATTACGTAATACCTATATAAATTGTTGACTTTAATACACAGCTAGCATTTATTATTTAAGAAATATCTTCCTAATTGACATTCCAGATTACTATGGTTATCATACCTTCATCAAAGTGTACTCGACAATCTTCCAGGCATTCCATCTACTTTAACAGATTTTGATATAAAAACACAGAGAGAATATTTCGAGGATGAGATGACGTCCCACAGACTTCAACTTCAATGTCAGGCGTATGACGTTCCTGAACTCAACCGGAAGTTACACGACGCCATTATTTGACATGATGATACGGATTGGCGGCTTTTATTGAGCGTCAGTGACAAGTAATAGACTATTCAAATGTCTTTATTAGAAAGTAAAAAATCCAGTCCTCGCTCAAACTTATATTTTCAATTCTTAAGACTTCAGATAGTCAAGTACCTCCTCCAGTAAAAATACCACGACTGAAGTTTGTGCTTCAAATGAGCAATTTAAGACACATTGCTGTCAACACGGAAGTCATTACCGCCATTCCAAAAAGGCCAACCTTTTATTGGCATTATTGCAGCAGCTAAAGAAAGAGTATATCCACAGATTTATTTGAACTAAACGGTAATAAATATAGTTAAATAATGTTCAATGAGTTTAATGGATTCCTGGGAGAAGGTTTAAAGTCGATCTAATGACTCTCTATCACTAGTGGTAATTAAACGGCCATAAATACACGGAACTCTCAGCAACTTTATAATGATTAATCCCTTTTATATTGCCCAATAAAACGAATTTCAAACCGTCTATAGACAACACAGGGAATTATTTCTCAATATACCTGCTGAATGTTCTGAACAATTCAACCACACTCCTGTTTGCTGTGAGGTATGATAGAGTGAGTATACGTCAAAACGGGTCATACTCTAAACTATGAGTAACGCACGATTTGGCTTTTGAACCGTTCCCTAATTAGCTGTGGTTTGGAAAAGGGTTAATGCCAATAGCGGACATCTCGCCACAGCGTGTATACGAAAAGCTGTGGGTTTGAAATATATCAACAGTGAACATACCGCAATAACATGTATTACAAATCTGACGTCATGTCATGAAATGAGACGTCATATAATGATGAAATTAGACGTCATATAATGATGACGTAGAATCATAGCCCCCACCTCCCTTTATCTCTGTCGTATTGTCTACATAATTTATTCTATAACTACATGCAAATACAAGCAAATATCATTGAATACAGCCATTGAATACAGCCATTGAATAACCTATGGTTGTATTCAATGGCTTAAAAACGTACTACTTTTGCCCAGAATGACGCCACTTTCATAATTACGTCAAACTGTAATGACGTCACCACTAGCAACGACAATTTTTGTAAAAAGGAAAGAAAATAGAGCGGAACCTGTGATGAATTTTAACGTTATTGATGATGATTTTTTTGATAATCTGAATAGTACAGTGTATTTTGAGATTTGCATTTAGTTATAGAATAAAAACAGAACTCAATGACCATTGAATACCGCTCGGGTTATTCAATGGTTCACTCGAGTGTATCCCTGCCGCAGGGATACACTATCTTGAACCATTGAATAACCCGGGCGGTATTCAATGGTCATTAAGTTCTATCTATATATTGGAAAACCCAAACAAAAATCCTTAGTAATTACGATGTTGTCAGAGTTAAATCTTTTAAAGGGAATATCAATTTTTAAAAAATGCCTAATATCATCGATTGCAAAACTGCTAGGCGTCCTGTGAAGGTGATACAAACAAGCAAGCGCCACCTACATAATATCTGTTAGGTAAAGTGCAAGACGGTAAATTATCTACGGTTAATATTGTTTTCTAAACGAAATGTTAAATAACAATTTAGCATGAATAAAGTCGAGAAGAAGTAGATCCTGTCCACAAAATAAAAATGGCGACCAGCACCTTGAAGAGACAACCACTGCCAAGATAGAACGCTTTATTTCTTTTACGTCTTTTTTTTTTTTGTAGATCTTTTTTTTTTCATTTTGACGGGGACTGTACAGAGCAGTGAACGCTTACGACTGGCCCTTGGATTCATTCACCTTATTTGAATTGGTCTGCGTATGATGTCTTGTCCATAGATTTGTTTTGTGTAAATTATGTGTGGTCTAGTCCTTCTGCACTTACTATTTCAGTTGAATTAGTCGATTTGAACAAAGTTTGGACTAAGTCTTATACATCCAGCCGTATAATCTATACTAGAGTTTTGTCCTAACGCCTTTTCCCATAAGCCACTAAATTGTCGGTCAATAAAATTAACTGACTTGTATAAATCCATGAAGACCATCGAATGAGGTGTTCCAACGAGAGAATGATAAGTTCATCTGATATACTAGTCTCTGTCGCTCCAGACCAAAGAATAATCCTTGCAGTCGTAGCCGAGATAATTAAGACTGAGCCATTCGAGACTAATCTGTTATTAGTATTAAGATATTAGTCTTGAATAGCCATTATCCTACCACTTTTAATGTGATCAATTCCTGCGATACCCTGACCCCGGGGTGGCTATTGACTATATACGATGACCCCTATAGAGTAATTGGTTGTAGGTTACAGGTTTGATTGATATAACTGACCTATGGCCGACGCCATCTTTGATAGATGACACGCTGGGATTGTGAGTTATTCGCGTCAATCCTAGAATAGCTGAGACGAATCCCTCAACAGCCTTGTTGTATTATACTACGTAAATTACTTTATTATCCTGATATTAGATATTGGGAATCTAATGATTTTTTGTGTCCATCTTGACTCACACAAGATGGAAGAAGCTATGATGGGTAAATTGACTTTTAATCGGAGAGAAATAAATTAGGACGACATGATTCAGGAATCAGAGAGAGAGAGATAGAGAGAGAGAGAGGGAGAGAGAGAGAGAGAGAGAGAGAGAGAGAGAGAGAGAGAGAGAGAGAGGGTTTAGCGCCCACTCGACACAAACTAGGTCATTTGGAGACTAACATATGGTTTAATTTTATTTCAATAATTCGATTGCGCGTAGGGGTCTTTAGCAGTTGGAGGAGAAAACTCACGAGGTTGGACAGGCGACCCTACTCCTTGCCATATACAACCGGGGATTTGAAACCACACAATTGACTCAATAGCAGGCCGTATGAAACAGCGTGACATGATTGAGGAAGCAACCTTAATATATCACATTTCTGATTAAAACTAGTATCAGTAGTGACTCAGATACACCGGTATGATGAATTAGCAGAAATTCAAAATACAATATTAAGATATATTGGATCCTTCCAGATACAAAATAAGATTGTCTGTAAATATTAAACATGCAAGAACTAAATCTACATATTGGAGGCCTTTTATTTAACAGGCATTAGGACTTAAATGTTATCTAAATTATTAATTAGACAACTTACAAGACCATAACCAACTCTCGATGCTATAGGATGGTACCGATATTTAGAGGATTTGAATACGTTTTGAGGTTGATGAAATAACCGTAAGAATGGATAATCAAGACTTTATTTATTATCGTAACAATGGTAACAATGACAATCGAGGCTACAGTGTTATTGTATCGCTAATAATTAGGCTCAGAATGAAGTAATTTGACTAGAAATTTCAACATACTCCCTTTTTATTATCTTTGTTGACCTATTACAGCAAGAACTGTCAGCTCATTATCCAATCTAACTTAATGCTGCTTTAAAATTTATAATATATAGCATCCAGTAAAGGAATCAGCTTCTTATATTTCGCTGAAGTTGGAAGGTTACACACCGCCATTGTTATACGGACCTATAGAGTTATTGTGTTAGGTGGA
Organism: Patella ulyssiponensis; assembly: GCA_963678685.1. Taxonomy (NCBI): domain Eukaryota; kingdom Metazoa; phylum Mollusca; class Gastropoda; family Patellidae; genus Patella; species Patella ulyssiponensis. Next base: position 1,311,659 of record OY783230.1, read on the forward strand.
TGTATTGACCTATACCAGTAAAGATCTCGTTTAGTTCTTTCGATACGGAAATAAATCCGCTCAATACGGTAGAAATTTGACACTAGAGCAATCTGCTACATATTCCGGTGGCGACATCTAGCGTGTAAACTATTATAGAAAAGAGACTTGAACTGTCAGTCCAATCAATAAATTAATCGTCTTCAGATCTCCAGGGATTTTTGTCAAACTACGTGAATAGTGTTTAAAACAAAATATCTAGATAGAGAAACTCTGTCATAAAGTTCATTGGGATTTTCCGACGTGTTTTCCCATACCAGTGGTGCGTGAATATGGGCCTGTGTATACATTGGCGTGCACGCATAAGATCCCTTGGCAATTGGAATTCGATATAAGAGTAGGCCATAGTGCCGCTGTCCGGGCAAAATTTCTCTCATAGCACACTGTGTGGCGTTTGCCCGCCTTCATTAGCTGCGTATAGGAGCAGAACAGTAGGACGTTAAACCGCATTTCATGTCATTTCTATGTCATAAAGAAAGCAGATTGTTTTCCTCATGCGTTTTTTGCCTATCCATATTGATGCCACCTAACATCAATCAGCTGGACCTCCTGATTTAACTTGCTGGGGAGAATAGCGCCCACCCTCCCTTCTCATGACAAATATTTGAACACTATGTTTTAAAGTGACATTTAAAACTATAAAACACGGAACGAAATAGGATCTGTGTTTTGAACCAGATTGGGGCAAAACAGTAGGACGTTAAAACCCATTTCACTGCTTTCCATTTCATTTGATTTCTATGTCATAAAGAAAGCAGACAGTATTACAATTATTTCGTTATATTTCGATCTGTTAAGAGATGGGACACCTTATCGTTAAGCCCCTATGGACTTTAGCAGATCGACAATTTAAATGGCTACACTCTGTAGTTGAGTCGATTAATAACCAACATTGATCCAGACTGAAAGATAAAACTTTTCCCATTCAAAACGAATTTCGTTTTCATTTTGTTATGTATATACACCATAATACGATATGTTGAAGTGACAAATCTTTCTTGTTCTCGTGTCCCAGGAGATATCTTATTCATCTGTATATATATAAAAACCATTTCTTTCATACTCTAACATGAATAACTGACGTATATTTGTGAACAGAAGCTCCCTGGGTCTGAATCGTCTGAAAGTGACAAACTTGGCTTGACTGAATGTCCCTTGAGCTCCGCCATTGACCGTCCTATAATTGTTTCACGTCTAGCCCATGTTCTTACCACCGCAATTATCTTTCACGATTCGTTATTTCTATTCAGTAATCTTTATTTGTGGAAGACAGGTTACGCGTTCCTTGTCCCAGGCGATGAATTACGGCAACTTTACGGTCTTTACATTTTGATTTCATTTAAATCCTTTATATATATAAACCCCCTTGTCGGTACGAGCGGATTCTATAGAATTAATGTATGTCTGTAAAGGGTGTTTAGCTCAAGTCTTTTTGAAACCTTAAAATAGTCGCAGATACCTGAAAGGATTTATGGCTCTATTTTTGGGGTCCTTTTAACATTGGCATGTACGTAAGAGATACCTTAGCAGATGCAATTCGATATAATATAAGAGACTTATTGAAATTTGGTAGTCCCGAGATGATCAACGATGTGCTGAGTGGACTTCAACATCTCCCCCCTCTTTCGCTCTGCCCGTCTCTCTCTATCTCCGTCTCTTTCCCGATCCCTCTCTCTCTCCCTCTCTCTCTGTCGGGTGGCACGAAAACCCGATGTCCTGTGTCACATTGACGTGCACGTAAAATATCTCTTGACAGTATTTGGGGAAATCGAAATGCGAGTAGGCTATAATGCCGCTGTCCTGACAAAATCCCCCTAACAAAATACTGTATGAGCTTAACATCCATTCAACACAGACTAGGCCATTTCTGGACTAACACATGGTCCAATTTTATTTCAATAATTTGCGGGTCTTTAGCAGTGGGGGAAAGGAAATGAAATAAAATGGTGTTTACGGTCCTACTGTTCTGCTCTTTACAGCGGCCTGTCGGAGGAAACATTTAGCTACTATACTTGTTATAGTACACCTTTTTAAAATGGGGGGTTGGGATGGCCTAGTGGTCTAGAGTGCCGCGCTTCGACCTCTAGCTGGCCGGTCACCTATGGCTTGCGGCTGTTGTTTCGATCCCTGGTGTGAGCGTATGTGGCATGGAGATAGGGGCGCCTTCTCAACCTCGTGGGTTTCCTCCGGGCACTCCGGTTTCCTCCCACTGCTAAAGACCCCTACGCGCAAGCGAATTATTGAAATAAAATTGAAACCATTTGTTAGTCCCAAAATGACCTAGTTTGTGTCGAGTGGACGTTAAACCCCATTTCTCTCTCTCTCTCCCCTTTTTAAAATGAATTATTTTTAAGAATAGAACGAATCAAATGGGGTTTGGCGTCTTACTTCTCTACACAATTCGGGCTAATGAAGGTGTTTTTATTAGAATAGAGAAGGCTATTATTATTGCTGTCTGACACGTACACGTTATCTATGGGCATGTCGAGTATCATCCGTCATTCGCCATTAAATTACAGAAATCATATCATAAATATGACGATATTACATCACCAGCAACTCGAGTGCATTTACGAATTAAGAAAGGACAATAAATCTAGACAAAATCGATATTAATGGCTGAAATAATAAAATGTATTGCAATTCTTCAAATGTCACCCTTACTTTACACGAGTAGAAAAAAATACTCAAAATACATTTCTAAAGATTATTCGATATACAACAATATCTTCATTACAGCCAAAGTTCAAAGGGTTATTTCTATCTGTAATTCTTGGATATATGAAATAATCTAACATACCGCCGGTTGATCTTTGTTATACAAGAAAAGTACAAATTGAATTACGTTCGTTCAAAGTTGGAACGTTCGCATTTCTGTAAGGATAAAGAACAAATGTCATCCATGTGACGTGTGGGCCTCCAATTAGAGCAACGAAACCAAGTAACGTGGATAATTCATATTCCAGTCTGATTAAAACGCAGATCCTATTTCGTTTCGTTTTTTTTATTATTCAAATCTGAGTTTTATTGGTCTGTACTACACTAGGTTTTGGATAAGCTATTATAGAACCTGCGTTCTGGATGGCGTGAGGGCTTAGCCAATGAAACCATCTTTTACGGCGACTTCTTGACTGCGATGCACGGAACTGTTAGTAAACCACGAGAAACGTCAACGCTGGTTGATTAATCTATGTCTGACGTCATAAGGTCAAAAGCCGTTCGCGCGACCTCCCAGGACAACTGGTCAGATCTTCATGTAGTGTAGGCCATCAAAAAAAAACTAAAAAAAAAACCGACACGAAATATATATCTGTATTTTAATCAGATTGTTCATTTTCAATTTTATTTCATCTGCTCACATTTCACAGAACAAGGCCTTTTACTTGGGTCTTTGAGGGGAAGCATGTGATAACACCCCTGTACACCCCAGTATTACAATATACTTAGTACATAGCTTCTTATTGATTTATTTGATACATTTAAAAAAATATTATAAAGGGTTATATTTTAGTTAAAATAAGGCGAACAAGTTTGAGTAAATTTTCAAATTAAAGATACATTATGTAAGGTTTAGATAAAGAACTAGCCAGCCATTCTTGCTATAATAGTTCGAAAATAGATAATGTAAAATGAATAATTTGAAAATTTCATTCAAATTACTCTATAGCAAGCGAAGATATTAGCCTTTGAAGGTTTGGCAGACGTGTGCAATAATTTCAACCACCGTACTGGTAGATAGAAATTAAGTCTCGTTCCTCCATGTTTGATTAAATCAAAGTATCGCTGAACCGTTGTAATTTATTTAATATCGGAGAAATCTGATGCCATCGAGAGTTGATTAGGGCCTGCATCAGTTAATTGATGTCTAATTAATACTTTAGAAAACATTTCGGGCCTTAAGAAAGACCTGCAATAGGCTGATTTAGCTCTTGCACAAAGCATGCTTTGTGCACTCGGGCCAAAGAAACTGTGACTCTATGACGTGTAAACTGTAACTGATATAATACGGAAGATGAAGCTTACAGTCAACAAAATAAATAAACATTGTGCTGTAATGTATACCACCGTAAAAACTATATTACCTTTACTTTGTTATGTAATTATAAACTCTGGGTTTGTGATGTAATCTCGAGTAATTAGTGTAATTCTAAACTCTGGGTTAATTCATAACATCACATCAGTACAGTTATATAACTAATTAATATAATAAGCTATTTACGTTACAGGAGCGGCGCTGGCTCAGTGAGAAATACCCTAGCTTGCATACCGAAATGGGTTTTTTACGTGCGCGCCACTGTGTACATGAGACCCCAGTTGTTTAGTATCACCTGATGACAAGACGTTGTGCCTAGTAAATTCAACCACACCAAAATCTTATAGTTGATCATCTGCCGAAGTAATTTGTAGTCTTTACCTCAGAAAACCGGAAACTACTACAACAAAATAATTCTATTTTGTGCTGCTGTCCGTGCACAGTTGTTCTAATGGTACACGTACTTTGCATTTCGTATGTTTGTTTTCATTAGCCCGATCGCTGCAGAAACGTAAACGATGAACCCAATTTCATCTCATTGATTCTTTGAAGGAAGCCGTTTTCTTTCATGAATAAACCGACAATTGAAAAGCTCTTTGTGTTATCTCAATAAGTCATTGGTGACGGGGTGTTTACCTTCAATATCAAATTATGTAGGTCCCGAGAGGCTAAGAGATCGCGTGTAAAGCCACCAATATCCAGACGATGTTATACTCAATTTCTAAATTAGATTTGTAAGTTTCTTATCCGAGACCAAACAGTATCCGCGCAATACTATTGACGAGTCTGTTCCATTAGACAATCCAATTTTCATTTGAAAAGAAAAGTCTTGACCACCAGGACACTTGTTATAATGATAACACGTTTACAAACGTTTTAAATAATAGATAACGTCGAGGACTTTGTTGGCTCAATTATCTGTTCTTGGGACACATCACGCAGTAAAAGGTTATAAGTGGCGTATTGATACTGCTTGTCTAGACAGTGAGTGTGATAGAGAGAACATTATCGTCTCTGATGCTGAATAAGATACGTGAAAACTTGGGTTCCGTGAGTTCGGCACGATTCAGTAAATTCTATGAATAGATTTGGATTTGGCCCTAAACATGACTTGATCCAAATGATGATTCCATGTCCATTCGTCTATTCGAGCGAAATAAAATGAAATGAGGTTTGATGTCCCGGTTTGCTGCACCAAATGGTCGAATGAAGATGGACATGCACCGTACAATATGCCCAGACAAACGCGATCCTGCCTTCTCTTCGTGGGATTCGGACTGCCGTGGGTTCTTCTTTCAACCCACCCAACAACCAGAAGGTGTATCTTATCAGGACTATTGTATCAGCCAGACTGGAGAACCTCACGAAATGACATGAAATGGGGTTTATCGTCCTATATTGTTCTGCTCATAAACTGGGCTTATGAAGAAGGCGCCAGTGTGTTATGACGGGAATTGTGAACGGGCAGCGGCGCTATAGGGGCCTACTCTTATAGGCCTATCGAATTCCAACTGCAAATGGTGTTTACGTTCACGTCAATGTGTACGCGAGTCTTCGCCTCCTACTGGGCTGATGAAGACGGGCATGCGCCATACAGTATACTAAGAGGGAATTTTGTCTGGGCAGTGCTACTATAGCCTACTCATATTTCGAATTCCAACTGCCAAAGGTTTTTACGTGCATCCTAATGACTACACGTTGTTCTTGTCAGGTTCTCCGTCCTAAACCACTGACAAGGAGGACGCCGCCGGAAAATCCCGTTAAACCTTCTCGTGCGACACCCGGATTAAACACGGGTCCTCACGTCAGCGAGCCAATGTCTTAATCCCTGAGCCACCCAAAAAAAACTGTAACGAATTATCGAAAAGTATGTATTTATACAAGCTAGCTAGAGTTCGACTAGTATATGTTATAGAATATTACGAAGATAAAGGAATATCTACCTAGTGAACTCTGTACAAGAACCAGAGATGATCTTCAAATGAGATTCACAAAAAAATACTTGTAAACCAAACAGGAATGTTAATTCATAAAACAATTTCTCTTGTCAAAAGATTTTTTTGCTTGTGCGATGTTTCGTCTTATCTTGTATACGCAGTGTTAACACGTGGGTTGTCGAATGTTAAGGATGGCTGCTATTTATATTATCATGTTTATATTAATAAGGCGCAGTAATATTAATAATAACGTTACGTACTACATCATAAACAGCTGCCATGTTCAGGATGTTTCCTCTAGGCCTTTCCTATTGGACAGCCAATACATTGTACTCGATGTTAAATTGTGTCAATGGCATGGAGGGATTGAACTATACAGCTCACGATTTTATGGAATATAATTACTGTCTATAACCGAGCTGAAACCTATGTATTGCATGTTAAAAGAACTAAACCTGTAACTCAATATTATCCATAACCTTCGACATTAAAAACACGAATTGGAATTTAATATTCGTCCATTTCAATCCATATTGATGTTGTCATCTTACATTGAAAGCATGGGCTTCAGGTGGCCGATAATTGATACCAAAGGGTTTCGAGCGCCATTTGTAATGCGAAGATCGGATGGACAAATTACAAAGCAAAATCTATCGGAAATAATTGAAAGTGACTGATCCATAAATGACTAGTAGGTTTGACTAACTAGGAGCAAACAACGATCAATTGGAAAATACAAATATTACAACTTGAATTCAAATTATGTACATATCCAATATTTTCGTCCATTTTACTATTGCCAAGCATAGGCTGTAAGCTAGTTTGTACTTAACATTGTGTTTAAACACTTTAGCGCCAATTATAAGTTTCCAAGGCCAGGATATGGTTTTAGCTCCTTTAAAGCGATAATTTCATATTTTCAAAGAAAGTCAAAACATATTTATTTCTGTCTTTTGCTCAATAGGTTGTCAACTCACTATTATACGACCATAGGCATTATTTTCCACACTGAAACATCTTTCACATCGGAAATAACAACACAATTCCCCCCTTGTTTTCCCAATCCCCCCATGCAATAGCTATCTTCAAACGTTTAAATTTAATGTTGAAAGTGATATTTTTGCCAATTTCTCAACTGGCAATAGTGAATTATAGGATTATTCTTTAACAAGGTTGGGCTGTTTATAGATACCATCTATTTTAAGGCTTTATTTTAATATATTTTAAAAATATAACTTAAAAATATGAAATTGCCGCTTTAAGGTGCTTATTTTGTACTAGGCATTCCCTTGTTGGTAGCTATGCTTTAATCATAACAAAATGCCGACATTTGAACCCTCTTCTCTCCAACTTATTTCCATACTTTACTTTCGGTGGATTATTAAAATGGAATGGAACTAGGGTTTAACGTCCCACTTCTCTATTTAAATATATAAGACAGGAGAGACAAGAGAGCTGTTGTTTAAAAGAGTTTTATAATACTCAAGCGATACGACCAATTTCTACACTAGATTAACTTCTCTTTCATGTGTTGTATTTTACACGAGATTTTAAAACAGACCTGACGAAATTAATCTCTAAAATACAGCACTATCGATTACCGTAGAGACTCGGGTTCATCTGATTTTTGTATAAGCTTTCTGTTGAAAGTAGGTTTAACGCCCATAGTTACCAGACTTGGGTTCATCTGATTTCCTTATAAGCTTTATTTTAAAATTATATTTCACGCCCATAGTTACCAGAACCCGAGAGCAAGTAACTAACGGATCTTATACATGAACATCAGAAATCATCCTTAATTCCTACAAATTCTTTACCTATCAAATCGTGATACGTGTGTTCATTTAAATAGTGAAAGCTTTCATTCAAAATGGTCGACGGAAATGTTGTTTGGTATTCTTGCGCATGACACACAAGTGACCCGCTTTGTGTCAAATATAAGCTTGTGTAAACGACAATATTCTACCCACAGATGAAACGTTGGACAACTCCCCAGTCCACTATTGTTGTTCTTAGTGTTTAACTTCCGCTTCCACCGAAAGTGATATCGCAGACAAGTTGTCTTGCTTTCATTTTTATAATCTTAACACACGGGTAGCGGTTTTTCCTGTAGGTGGAATCCGAAATAACCGGAGTAAACCCACGAAGTAGAGAAGGCGCCCCTATCTCCAAGCCTCGGACGCTCACACCACGGATTGAAACAACAGCCGCAAGCCAGATGTGATCGGAAGGTTATAAATGTAGACAGCAGTTTATCGAGTGACTCAATGATATACCATAGTTACAACGCGAACGCGTTAACCATTCCGCTCCCAACTCCCCTTCAGGATAAGTTTTAAGAACAATAACCCACTATAGATACGCATGCAAGTCACGCGGCACGCTCATCCGCCTGGAAATAAGTTCAGAGGAATTACAACTTTCATCACGTGACTTGTTCAATTATCAGCAGACGCATCCTTGCACAAACCGACGCCATCTTTAAAAACACATTTTCCATTTCCACAATTCCACTAAATATACAGCATAATGAAAGAATAATGTTATTGTTCCGTCAAATTCCGGAGTTTTGGGTCCCAATTACCATGGGTACCGTATTAACTCCTTCAACACGGTGTTAATTACATACTCTGTTTATTGAATGTTAACTTTCTCGGGTTGTCAAAAATAGCAACCAAAATTAAACCAAACAGGAAATGAAATAAAATGGTGTTTAACATGCTACTTTTCTGTATAAACAGTCATATTGAAGACATGCAAACGCCATGCAGTTTGTTTTTACAGAAAATTTAACCTACATGTCGTCTTATTCCAACCGCCCGGGTGACTCAAAATGATTGAACGCGTGCCTTTTAGACTGCAAGGTCTATCATTGAATCAAGGTGTCCTTACTGCGCTGCTATGGCGACGGAAAATGTTCTCAGAGCGTGTGGTAAAAGCCTGGTGGAAATGCCAGATATCGTGATGTGATATCAATGGTCGCCAATGATCGCTGAGCCACGGCGTTTGTTTTTATCATGTTCAAAACAAACGCCATTGTTCTACGACTTGTCCTGGAAATCTATGAGAACTCGACCTTTTTCAAGTTGTGTTTACGTTTACCGGCGACCTTGTGCATTTTCCGGCCAGGTACGGTCGCAGTTGGGGGTATTACATGACAGGATGTAGGGTCGTCTATTTATAACCTCTCCCCCTCCCACCACGAAGGAATTGTACCATCCATTAGTCCCGAAAATGACATAGTTTGTGTTGAGTGTCCAGTTGGTCAGTTCTGTCTTCGTCCCCTATGCTGGTTTCCCACTATCACGATTCGCGCTACGAATGAAATCGTCGTAGCAATCGTGTCGATCGTATCTAAACGTATCCGAATGTATCTGCACGAACCAGACCGTGGACTCAATAGGGACAACTTTATCGTAAGGCATCGCTCGACAGTGGGAATTTCTGGCATTACTAAAATCTTTATTACATGTTTTATTTCAATTTTCTTGTACGTCTTTAAACTGGAATACAGCTCCAATGTTTCCATCATATCAACAAAGCATTTTTTTTATGTCTTTTCCTTCTTTTTTTATAAAAGACCAAATCATCCATCGAGATTCATGTTTGATGTCAGTTCACAAGCTCCAACCCTCGTGTTCCTGAATAAAACATCCAGTTTTCTATGGTAAAAATTGAAACGACTGTTTGAAGAATTCTGTTAGAGGATATTAAGATATCGTTTGATGATGCGTGGTGTTTTTATGCGTGTTAAATACCCAGGTTGGTGCAGTTATTGATTCCATGAACTCGTTGTCGAATCATTCATTCTAACACCTTCAATTATAACGCCATGTGTTGCCTCCAAACTCTTTTATTATTACACGAGTTTTTTGTAGATTCTGACATAATTACCAAGTGCATGGATTCTATAGTTAGTAATTGTGTTTTTTACGCACCGTTCATTTGTCTTCCAGAAATAAAATATTAGTAGATGTTCTCGCTCGTGTGATAATTAGCCATTTTCCTTTGTTCAATGTTATGTTAGCTTGCATACAACTATAGAGGGATCCATAAAAAATCATACAGTTTTTGTGTGAAAGAAAAATATCAAATATGCCAAGTCGATAAAGTAATAATAAATTTCATGGCCTAATTGTGGGTAATTATATTACCAATGATTTCTGATTATTTGGTGTGAACAAAACGACACCGAGCTGGAACATTTACTTATTTAATTTACACTAAATTTAGAATCGAATTAAAAAATAGAACTTCATAAAAGAAACAAGTACTGGCGTTCTATGGCTGAGAAACCGCGTGTGGGGTCTTTACAGTCACCAGTATACACAATTGTCCATGTAACAAGCCTGCATGTCCAGCTTTATGTCGAGCGTTTTTAAATTGGCGGAGTCTATGGTCCGTTTTCCATGTACGTGTGGGGGGTCAGATGGCCGAATGGTTAGCGCGTTGAGTTAACTGGCGTGGTTTCGATTCCCCAGGTGTACGTGAAAAGGAGTATCTAACCTCGTGGGTTTTCTCCGTGTCCTCAGGTTTCCTCCCATTGCTAAAGTCCCTGCGCAAGCAAATTATTGAAATAAAATTGAACCATATGTTAGTCCCGAACTGACCTAGTTTGTGTCGAGTGGACATCCCCCACCCCTTTCTCCCTCCGTGTACAAGACTACTACATTTATGATGTTTAAACTTGCAAGCTGTGGTATATAAAGATAATATAGCTCAAACAAGTTTTATATACAAACGATCACAAGGTTAGATTGGATACTTTAAATTTCAACGTGCAATACATCCATGTTTATATTACCGTAGTTCTATATTTATTTACATTATGAAGTTTAACTCCTGGTAACAACCATCCAGATAGTGAATCACAGATATAGCTGGGTTCATTTATATATAAATTAGGTTTCTACGTCTTCAGACAATACTCCTTGTATCTGGCAAAATGTAATTCTTGCGTTACAAAGACATGTATCTCACGTTACAACGACGCCTGTGCTACCCACCACTCTTTAATAAAACCCTTAGACTCTTTCAATTTGAGTTTCATCGGCGATGAATTGGACATTGACGCATCAATTTCAGATATGACGTCATAATTCCAAGATGGCTGTGCCGACGTCATGAACAATAGCGGTTCGCTCCTGATTCACACAGTGCGATCGCACTTATCTCAAACCGTCCTTTTATTCTATTTTAGTAATCCACTGAAAATGAAGTAAACATCCAGTTTCTCAGCATCTAGGTTCCCTCTTTCGCGATTCAAATCGTTTTTAACTGTGAAGTAATAATGGTGATCATATCAAATCATATCGTATTGTTGATCGTATCGAAGCGTATTATAAAGAATCCGATCGCGGACTCATTAGGGACAATCACATCGTACACCGTATAGTCGATGATCTTCCCGTCGCGTAAAGATCTGTCAAGTACCATTTCTTCATAAACACAAATTAGATTATCATTCTACGTTAGCTTTTATTTATACTTTTGAAACATATGTACAGACATAAATTGTTTGTGTAGTAGGAAAGAAAGCTGTTTCAGGTGTTCTCCAAGTCGAGTAATTACCTTTTAATGTAAAACATTAAACACCACCAAAATCAACTCAAAATAACCCGAAAAACTTTCATCGTTAAAAGGTGGCTCTAATCTAACACAGACTTTGAGAAGATTATTCTTATGTAATCTCATCTTTGAGGAAATAAAGATAATCAATCAATCAATCGATAGTACCAGGAATGGAGCATGACACCATCACAATCTAGGATTTGTGATGTCATATCACTTATGTCGTATGTGGATCGTATGTCGATCGTGGGTAAGTAGATCAGATATATGTATAAAGGTAGATCTAAATGATTCAATGGCTCTGAGATAAATAATTTGTGAGGTTGGGGTTGGAATATACCTGAGACTATAATATATATAAATATAAATAGTTCCAGGAAGACAAGAGAAACAATTCGTTACGGTTGAGATAACCTAGGTTTTGTTGATACATGGTCGATGTATTTTTATAACAACTACCTGTACTAGTAGAGACACGTGAGCAGGTGAACCAACATGGCGGATTATATCTTATCTTATTATCAATAGCTAATGTATATCTTTCATATATGTTTTTATTTTATACAATAAAATGAGCTAAATTGCTACTCTCTGCGTGCACCGAGAAATGGACACAAGTGGGTGGCAAAGCGTGTGTGTGTGTGTGAGAGAGAGAGAGAGAGAGAGAGAGACAGACAGAGTGAGAGAGAGAGAGAAGAAAGAGAGAGAGAGAGAAAAAGAGAGAGAGAGGGTGTAAATGTCTGCAAGACACAAACTAGGTCATTTCGTGACTGCCATGTGGTTCAATTTTATATTTCAACAATTCGCTTGCGCGCAGGGGACTTTAGCAGTGGGAGGAACCCGTAAGAATGGACATGCGACCCTACTCCTTATCACGCACAACCGAGGAATCGAAACCACGCCAGTGGACGCACGCGCTGACCATTCGGACAACCAACCAAGGCTGTCCATACTGATATCTTGTTTGTTTTAAACTAAAGCGACAAAAACTAGAATCACTCGATCGTTGTATATAAATTATAGGAACAGAATACCCTTAGGATGAAGCCAAAGAATTTAGCTTCGATGTTGAATTTTTATTTTATCTAAAATTTTGATAAACTTGAAGATAGATCAGTGAAATGTAACCCAATCTCCCCGTGACTTCCTGATAACTAATATCCTAACAGGCTTCGTTAGATTACAGAACGTATAATCATAGAATTATCATAATATTTATATAAATATACTCAATACAAGACCAAACCCAAAATAAACATCAAAGTATCGTACCTATAAACACTATAAGAACGGAATCTATAGTCTTAGAATTATCCACATAGCCGCTATGTTTGTCGTCCATTTGCTGATTGCACTATTTTGCCTCTACCGTTTTTTAGGACTAAGAATTTTGTCTAATGGTTTGCATTGTTCGTACTGGGTTTTATTTTATTAAACGTCTAGTTTTAGAATTATTTACACATCCGCTATAAGACAAGGCCCCGAGTTCACAAGATATTCTCAGACTTACGTTAAGAATTTACTCAAAATTGTTCGCCGTTTTAACTAAAATATAATTCTTTATAATGTACCAAATACATCAATAAGAAACTATGTACACTGTTTTGTGTCTCTGGTTCTAAGATATTTCTCATAAACAATTGTTGAAAGTTGAGTAAATTCTTAACTGAAGTCTGAGAATGCTTTGTGAACATGGAGTCTTATAGCGTATAGTCTTAGAATTGTTTGTACTAACGGATTATCAACATACCTTTACTAAATATACAAACTATAATGACGAAACTCAACATAAACATGAAAACATACTGTAATAATAATAAATATATTATTAAATAATAGTTTCCCAAATAAACAAACGGGGGCCTAAATGACTAAAGGAATATGATCTATCAAAAGTTCCTGCCAAAAACATCCTCATAACAAAGTTATTTTGTTTTTTTATATAAACATTGTGTTTTGAGATCTTCAATAAAAACAACTGAAAATTATAATTCCGACAGTGTTTAATGTAAACCCAGAAAATGGTCTTTCTTTAGGCCTGAAATGTTATATAAATTATTAATTAGACATTAATTAAATTATCCAGACCATAATCAACTCTGGCCTGCTATGTTTACTGGATTAGGACCCCATTTACTGCTAAACATCCTTTAGCAATGATGATCGAGGCTAGGCAGAAATTTCAATTGCTACATTCTCGGTTCAGAGAGGATCCTTTTGACTGAAATTTTCAGTAAATTGCCTTTACATTATCTAGTTTTTAAACTATCATAGTGATAACTGCCAGCTCTTTATCAAATCTCACAAACTGGAACTTTAAATAAATGTATGTGTTAATAAGCTTTTAAAAAGTCGAATACAAGAAAACTAACCTACGTAAATAAACAAGAAAATGAAGGCGATAGTTGTGTATAAATGATGAAAATAAACAAAGTAAATAAACAAGATCATTACGACCAGGTATATTATATTAAACATATTAGAGAAACAGTAATAAGCGTATTATCAATATTATCATATACTAATATACGCCAAATAAACATAATCCTGGTGATACTAACAGATTCTATAAATATTATATTAATCACTTTTACACATTTTTTAAAGTTCTATTAGATATCATCTATACATTAATCGTTTTACCATATTAGGTTTGGACATGCCAGACTGATAATGTCATTATTACCCACGATTCCAGCCAAACACCAAAATAATTCGTTTGGTTCCAAAGCTGACCTACCATATTGTCTTGGTTTTCGTGTGTTTGTTTTGTGCATATCTAACTATTATAATTCCGCATTCGCCCAATCACTTTAACAATTCATAGTTGGCTTATAATTACAACGTCCGTAAATTGTGTACGTGTCCGCGTATTTGTCTTTTTGATATGTAAATATAATTGCTATGCGTCGAGCGGTACTCTTATTATTCCTGCAAATTCGCTTGATATTTCAGTCAACACAATAGATGTGTTCACCTTTAACTGATTCTTGATGGGTCTGGTTTCTCCTATAACTCATGACTTTAAAGTTTCACCAACAAAATAAAATGGGATTTAACATTCTACTTTTATTTACGTAGAGGGCTAATGATGACTAGTATACGCCATACGACATTTTGCCGGGACAGTGGCGTTTGCCTCCGTGCTACGCTATCTTTTACACGGGAGCTCGGTTCATGGGTCTCGCCAGCAGTCCCTTTGCACCAGTTGGGAACTTTGTGATACAACCCGAGACATCCAGTTCAGTAAGCCACAAGGGGCTGAAGAAGTTGGGGACAGGTCGGCGGCGGGAAGGGGGCAGGGTGTATGCGTACTCCTACCAAGACCCAAAAACACTTAATATAAATTCTGATTTACAAACCATGACGACATAATAACAAACAAAAGCAAAGATTGAACAGCCTTTTCCCCAATCCAATTCTGATACCACCCCCCCCCCCCCCCGAATAAAAAGTATACTCAGTCAATTAAATAATAATGTTAGATGTCTCTGAGAATCCGGTAGGCATGAATGCACAGAAATTCCAGCAGTGTACACCTATAAAAAAATGTGTATAGGATGCGTGTTTTTGCTGTGTGAGGGACCAGGGGTGACGGGAGTTGCTGTATAAGATACGTGTTTTTATTGTGTAATGGTCCGGGGGTGATCAATATTATTTAAAAACCAAAAATCGTCTTACCTTGTGTAAAACAGATTATTAAAATCAACAATCCAGAAATCGCCAGATAATCCATATTGAATAACTGCTGTCTCATCACGACAAACACCATCTTATACGTATTCTTCTAAACTCCAAAAATCTCCAATATCATCAGTAATCCAACCAAGTCATTATAAAATAAGGATACAATGCCACAGAATTTCACACGCAAAGTCCATAACATGCAAAATCAAAGCCACGCGCTTTGCTATACTATTCAATTATCTTTGTTGATATCAATATATTTCTCAATTTCAAAGGCTTTGTCTCGTATGCAATATAATCCTTGGTGAAGTTTTACAATTTCCTTAGAACAATTTCAAGTAGATTGTATTTAAATAGGGTCTGTTGAAGAAAGCAGTTCGATTCGTTCGTTTATGTTTACTTCTGTCCCTGTCCTATGTCAATAATGCATCGTAGTTAGGATAGCCAAAAAAAGGTGACCATGCTTTCAGTGTTTCTGTAAACACCCCCGCGAAGTAATCATTTAATTATCTAGTTGGCCGTAATCACTTCTCCCAATAAAGAACCCACACAGCTTTTAGTATCAAATCGAAGATCCAAACACGCGCTTGGAAATAAATAGCTGCTCTCCAACATTCATCCTATTATATCCATTAGATAAATTGTCCAAAATAACTCAAACCTATAAAGATGAAAATTGGTAAAAACAAAACGAATCCAATATTCCTTTATTGCTGTAACGATTCTCCAACTAGTGAAAAAATATTTCTGTGGACGTTTTTACTTAAATAACGGAGTTGACATTCGTCACGAGGGTTGCTAAGCTTATTTCAGTAATTGGTACTTATCTCCCTTGACAAGAGAAAAGGTGACAGTTTGTTTCTGATCAACATTAATCTATGACGTATTGACTGACACGGCACAATCTGACAATTCCTGGTATAAACTTTAATATGACATAAACACTCGTCTCTAGCCAATTATAATCAACGTATCATACATCTCGCCATTTGAGTGACATGTACGCTATAAACCACGTGATCAGATCAGATCAAACCGTGGCAAATAATACAGCATTTGTTTATGACAAGTCGTCGTTTCCGGAAATTAATTAACTTCTCAGTGATTGGTAACATGCAAGTTGTCAATCAAACTGTTTAGATTTGATGACCATATGATACACAAATATATTGACTGTGAAATATCTTATTAGAGGAGGAGCCACGGTGACTCGGTGAATAAGAGGTTCCCTGTTTGATCCCTGCGTTAGTCGAGAAAGCTCATCGGGATTTTCTGGCGTGGTCCCCCCTGGGGCTGGTAAGGGACAACGTATAGTCGTTCGGATAGTATGAAAAACCGAGGTCCCGTCTACACATCGGCTTGCACGTAAAAGGTCCCTTACCAGTTGAAATGCGACAAAAGGATAGGCCGTTGCGCCGTTGTCTGGGCAAAATATCTATCATAGCACCATGTCGGAACTGAACAATAGAACCTTAAACCTTAAATCATTTCATTTCATATTAAAGGAGGTGGACGCAAATACAACCCACAATTTGTTGGAACTAAAGTTGACAAGACGTCTAGTAGTTTATGATTTAAGAAAATCAACATACGTGATGTATTCGTGACGATTACAAAATACTTTTATAATTACTTGATCTTTTCGCCATCCATCATCACGATCGCTAGAAAAGTTGTTTAGATTTGTTTTCTTTGGTTTATTTTATTATTTCAATATAAATCATTGTCCGATAATACTTTTAAACCCGTTTACAATATGATTCCTTTGTTGTCAACAGTCAACAACTCCGAATACGACAAACTTCATCACACACAACAAGATAGAACGTGACACGCTAACAAATAATGTCTCGCAATACACGCTTCTCATTTTCGCATTTTTTTTATTTAATCCGAACTAATCATGGTTGATAGATCCGATTCCCAGGATGAAAGAACAAAATTACCTCACATTACAAAATATCCAGAAAACAAAATGTCAAACGTCGAGGATTAAATTTTCAACTCCCTAGACGTTTAAAGATGATAATATTTTAGGGGAAAAACCAACACGTGGCTGCCCCGCACAGTGAATTGATATTGAAAGATATATTGAATAGAAACATTCAGTACGACGATGGTAATTCCAGGCTTGTAGTGTTATATCTACACCGTTCCTATGCATCTAGTATACAATATAATAGTTGTTAGGGAAGCGCGTGAGTTGAGCATGTTACATGTACATCTAAACGTTCTAATCGATACGCGATGATAAAAGTTAAAGAACTGAAGAATTGGTTCGATCTATAGACCATGTTAGATAATCGCTGGCTAAAGGGCAACAAGGAGTCTTACAACTAGAGTTCCGAGTACTTGTAACACATCCGAGAGCCACACAAAAACTCTGTCAACTTAACGCGTCACTCAATGGGTATTAGTGTCTCGCTGTAATCGCGTTCAGTCATTTCCTTTAAACCGTGGAATAATCACTCGGGGAAACTCTAGGAATGAGAATCCTTGTCCAGTCAGATTCCAAATCTGAACCACTCTATTAAGTTCTTCAATATGATAACTAGAGCATCGCTATGTAAGGCCGGTGCAACGGAACTACACTTGTCATCCAATAAAATGATGAAAACAGAAGTGACAACTTTGACAGTTCCTGGATGAATTTCAAGTAGACCGTGAACAATGAAGTAACTCTAAAGGTGTAATTACACCTGTCAATAGTCTCGATCAATCGGTTTGAGTAGCAGCGCATCACTGTGACAGAATACCGCTAATCTAATCCGTGACGTAATTACACGTGCCAATAGTCTCGATCAGTCGGTTTGTGTAGCAGCGCATCGCTGTTACAGAATACTACTAATCTAATCCGTGACGTAATTACACGTGCCAATAGTCTCGATCAGTCGGTTTGTGTAGCAGCGCATCACTATGACAGAATACCACTAATCTAATCCGTGACGTAATTACCTTGGAATTATGTCGATAGTGAATCTGTAGACGACGGAACAGCTCGTACAACCGTGACAAACTGACCCGTATCCCATCAATATAAAGTCTTGAAGACATTCGTTCAGCTGAGACAAATTTGATATACAGTTTCCGTTATTATACGTTTAGGTTAATCCTCCATTCATCCAGTACACACCCATGACATGTCTTATTCTACGGTTTGTAAAGGAATGCGTTGAACTGGGACGAAACGTCATTGATTATATGGAACCGTTCAGTTAAATTCTCTTTAAGATTACAGCGGTGGAAGTATCCTTTTGTTCGCCGACCAGCGGTGAAAACGCGAACGTAAACATTAAGCCGACAATATCCATCCACCTGCGACGATAGTGAATTAATGCTGGAAGCTGGTACAATCCTAGTGAGGGAAACACGAACGTAAACACAGACTAGAAAAAACACCCTGATTCACATTACATTACACAAATTGGTTTTTACCATATAATAGCTCCACCGAGATCTCTTTAAATCCACTTTCTAGAAATTCCGTAAAACCTAAAAAAATTATATAAAAGCGTCAAAGCGGCACCATTTCTTACCGGCGTCGTGTATAGCGATAAAACTGCCGTTAAAGCTAGTCGCTTGTATCACAGGCATTCAATTAACTAAATATAATAAGAGTAGTCGGGATTGACTGGAGAACTGGTAGAAGAAGAAGAACCAGCCACTGTCTGTTGTAATTAAAACCGTAGAGTGCAATATTCTGTATAAACCATCAGCGAGATTGATAGAAACGCTTATCATAAAATCTTCATACCGGATCAAGTTCATCAGGCCCGAGTAAATCGTTCTATTTATTAAGAATTTGTGGGAGAATTCGTACTCATGCTGACATTACATAATTATTTCTTTGGGTGGTATTCCCAATTGTTTTCAAATATGAGTGAAGTCTGTGTCACCACAGGCCCGGGACTGTACAGCACATAGGACGTACGCTTACGGCTAGCCCCCGGATCAATTCACTCTTTTTGAATTGTTTTGTTTGTGGTCTCTGAGTACGATGTCTTTTCCATATATTTGTTTTATGTATAATTATGTGTGGTGCAGCCCCCTTGAACTTACTAATATACTAGTAGTGACTATTAAACTGTCCCAGTTATTAAGAATTCCTTTACACTAAGGAATGGATGTTGAAATGCACACACTCCATGGTTGTTCAGTGATAACGAAACCGATCTATCTATTAAGAATTTATGAGAGAAAGGGACCCGCGCGTCAAAAAAACCAAATGTTGACACGGGACATGTAAACTGCAGCCCCCACCCGACCGGTCCGATTATGATTAATGAGTCATGACACGCGTATCAACTCGTGTACTGATGTAAAAATCTTGTGTTTTATTAATTGTAGACTGATCTATGACATCACGAGATGGTTATACACGTGATTTATCAGCTTTACTGTTTTATATATCACAATTACCTATCAACCTTTCCTCCCCGTGGTTGCCAACTGGTTACCTCTGTTTGTATTGTTGTTTTTAATTGGTTCATTAGGTCTGTATGTTGATACAGGAGGGGTAGTGTGATGGTATAATAATGATAATAGTCGACCATATTGATGATATCAACACACCACGTGACCTACTGTATAGAGATGTTGTCTGTAATTACTATTGTTAAACACCATTACAGACATATTACACATCACTTTAGTTTAGGTAGGAATGTTCACCGTTTGGCACCCATTGCTATACTAATTACTCCCATTATAACTGCTAAATATACAAATATATCAGCCAAAAAGACAGGGTTTGGTGAGGGGTGGGGGAGTGGATGGCCGAATGGTTAGCACGTTTAGATTCCCTTGTTGTACGTGACAAGGTATAGGGTCGCCTGTGGGTTTTCTCCGGGTCCGTCGGTTTCCTCTCATTGCTAAAGACCCCTTCGCGCAACCGAATTATTGCAATGAATTTGAACCATATGTTAGACCAGAAATGACCTAGTTTGTATCATGTGGACGTTACCCTCTATCCCAACTCCCCTGTCTTCCCGCTCAAAATAAGTAAAATATGTTGGGGGGGGGGGGTAGTAATTAGGTGAATAATTTTGCTGTGCTATATATGAGGGCAAGTGATAATGTGCCTACTCATTTTTCGACACAGGGGATGTTTATAATCCCAAGAAACTGTCTTTGCCATCGAGGCTCTATAGCGGTGGATGAACCAGGAAAACAAACCTAGTTTCATTAGGTTGATATTTTATACGCTTAAATGCGTTTTAGACTAATTCGAATATCGAAGATGGTGTTCTGGTAGTGGAAATGGTCTGTAATTTTTTCGAAGCAACACGTTTTAATTATAGTATTTTAAATAGTACCGATCCCAGTATTAAAGTCAGCAAGATCGGTAAACTTGCCCCTGAGGGTACAAAAACTAGTACATCGATTTATAAAGCTTACCTCAATTAACTTGACATCCAGAATAAAATTTTTTTTTATGGATTTACTATCTGATTAAAATAGAGGTCTATATTTTGATGGCCTACAATACTTGAAGATCTGATAAGTTATAGTGGGAGTTCGCGTCAGGGATCAAACATGTGGCTTTTGACCTATGACGTTGATAAACCAATCAGCATTGACATTTCAAGTGCTTCACCCAACCCACAGTTCGGTGCATTAAAAGGCCAATAACTCGCCGTAACATACCGTTTCATTGGCTAATCCCTCACACCACTTAAAACACGTCAACGATAAGAACTTAACATCCAGAATACTACAACTACTACTTAATTTATTTCATACGTTTCGCTACACTTGCATGTGTATTTAACAAGGCATTTATTATTTTCCTATGATTAAAATTCGATTGTACAAGTCACCAATCAGGTAGAGCCTAATACAAACCCTAACCCAAGCTAGTTTTCCCCTGTTAGCACCATGTATCCCTAGTTTATGGAGATTCATTGAGCAGACACGATCACGTTGTTGATGGAGAAAGTTCCTGAATTATTCTTATTTCAGGCTGTTTCAGAAACGGTGCATATCAAATCAAGTGAATGGATCGGGGTCAGCCGAAAACGTCCACGACACTGTACAATACCGATCCTGTAGAGATGCAATGCCTCACTCATAAAGAAAACACACTAAAAACAAAGACAGACCCCCGAGAAATGCGAATTTGTCATAATTATCGTAATATTTTTGTATTATATCAACGTAAGCCCCCGATTGAAGTAATGGTTACAAGAACAGATATATATGTGTATATTAGTAACTTTACAGTTGTTGTATATCATCATACCGATGTATTTCAACACAGCTTTCATTATAATTAGTATTTCCTTACTGATTTATCACGCTAAACGTCTTCACCTTAAAGTCACTGAACATTCTTTGGGAATCACAACGTTGGGAAGATTGAATCTCTATCTAGAATATCAGATCCAATATGGATCAATTCCGTTCGGTGTTGGGTAAAAATTTGTGATGGGCCTCTTTTTATTTCGATTAAATCCGACTCTAGAGATTTTGTTTACCATTGATACTTTGCTTTATTTTTCTCAACTAATTTTTTTTGAGTACATTTAGCACAGATTAACAACGAATTTAAATCGTTCAATTTGTTGCGTGATCTATATAAAATAGAAAATGGAAATGAATTGGGTTTGAAATCCTGGGTTTCAGTAGCACCTTGGTTAATGATGACGCGGGCATATGTTCTGTCCAGACAGGGTGTTTCCGCTTACTCTCAAGGATTCGTTTACGTGCACACCCACCTCTGCACTTACTGTAATTATAGCTAAACACGTGCTTGGTATGTTCATATTATCTTCCGTATCTCATCATCTGTTTAGTTTGTATTTTCTATTCGTGTCAAATGTTTTATAATCATTCTAATCCTTTTACCCTTTAGGTCGGATTTTTATATGAGTTTGATGACCGTTGGCCAGTTTTACACACTTGTTTATCAAAAGTGCAGTTTTATTCTATTATCGGAGTTCTCGTGGTTATTGTTGACATCAGAAAACAGCACTCTGACATTTCGCCGTTAAGGTTGAATTCAGAAAACAGCGTTACAACATCTCCTTGGGTTTGAGTGCACTTTTAAGGTCATATTGACAAGTATTGTACGATGTCAGGATTAAGATTCGACCATCATTCTCTTGTACATCGAAGCCGAAACCCTAGAGATAAGAAACCAACAATTCTATTTTATAGAGCGTTTACGAAATATCTCTAGAGAAGGCAACGGAACAGCAAAACATTGTACAAAATATAAACCTGAACGGAAGAAAACACTACAATATGTTTTGGAGATTCTGTTGAATTAATAATCATTGATTTTACTTGTAACGACAAATCTTCGGGGGTTTATAAAAAAAAAAACTTGACAAATTTTGCCAACCAGATTTTTGTTGTTTCGCTTAGAAACCTATTGTGAGATCTGCCGTTGCTATGGTTATCATGGAATCATCTGTTTTAAAGAGGAATTTTACATTGCGAGATCAAACGAATATTACATGTATGTAAATGCAAGCTTAATTGGTAATTGTATGGGAACAGGTGATATCAGGTGAACGAGAGATGACCACCCCCCCCCCCCCCCCCAGTTTTTGTCGCTTTAAGACATTATATGGCAGTACATTGTCGTAACCCTTGTCGCTGTGTATGCCTAGAATTTCTACGGAAGTACAATGTCGTTTCGCTTGTCGCTTGGTACGTACGCCTAGACGTTATATTGAAGTACAATGTCGTTACGTTTGTTGCTTGATAAGACATTATATGGAAGTACAATGTCGCCACCCTTGTCACTTTGTATGCCTAGACTTTCTGTGGAAGTACAATGTCGTCACGCTTGTCGTTTGGTACCCCTAGACTTTATATGGAAGTACAATGTCAT
This sequence comes from Patella ulyssiponensis, assembly GCA_963678685.1. Taxonomy (NCBI): domain Eukaryota; kingdom Metazoa; phylum Mollusca; class Gastropoda; family Patellidae; genus Patella; species Patella ulyssiponensis. Next base: position 1,334,766 of record OY783230.1, read on the forward strand.
CATCTCCGTCTTTCTGTACGTATAGTACATTAGAGACTTTTGGCAAGCGTAAATTTCTGGTCCGTATCGCGTATCCGTATAGATTTTGTGTGTGACGTCAACAATGTGTGTGTACTTCTCATACGTGATACTGCACACGAATACGGCAGCACGTATAGAACAGCTTTCATACGGAAAAGGTCCGTATAAAATCGTCGTCTTTTAACCGTACTTTTTGCTACTTTTTGACGTTGAAATGTTGTGTCATAGTGTTTTTTATGAATCTATGTGCACCCTAGAACACGAAGATGTATATTTGATGCGATTTTAACCATGATAAAGACAGGAATTTAATGATTACTTTTCATTAGATTTTCGCAGAATTTTCATATTTTTCCGTCTGTCTGTCAATCTGCCTGCTGGTTGATCTACGTGCTAAATTTAGGAGGTGATTCGACAATAAATTTCTTTTTAAATTTTAAATAGCACAGCCACTGTCGAGCGACTCTATTCCACTCAGGAATTTGTAGGCTAGGCACTTGACTAGTACTGGTGTTGGTATTGGTAGATAACTGCCACCATATTACATGTAGAACTAAGCTCAGCTCAGCTACCCATACGTTTCACGGCGCGAAAGTCTGCCAAAACTCTAAAACTACATTGACGCAATGTATCACGTGGCGATACGGATATGTGATACGGATGCGGAAAATTCCACTTGCCAAAAGTCTCTATTGTCATCATTCGTGTCGCTTCGTCAGTCTAGAATTATTTCCCCATGACACAGATATCAAATGGTTATGCAGTTTTTGAAATCCAGTCCCGCACGTAACAACCCCTGAAACTTTCTGGCTACCGTCCTTCATCAGGTATATTTCTTGAGCAGAGTACAACCGTCCTATTCTTGTGAGCGTCCTACTCGTCAGTGTGTGTTTGATATGGTCTACACTCGGCAAACCTCGTAAGATTTCGGACAATCTAAACTCGGCTGTATGATGAATTCCGCCATATTGGAACTACTTTAAAGGTCCCGGATGAAACATGGCTGCGCCCATTCCAAACACAAGTTGGCGACCTATTTGGCTAGCGACCTATTCGACCGATCCAGCTGTAAGATAATGACGAAATTCTATTCTGAGCTGAAGGAATGGATAAAAAATAATATATTCTACTTTCATTTGATAGACATAACGTTGGATTTTATTGGTTGATAAATAGAGACTGTTGTCTTTACTCTAAATAGGTTTCCAACGAACAGGTTGCAGCTCGATCGGTCGAATAGGTCGCTAGCCGAAAAGGTTCCCAGTTTGTGTAATAGCGTCAAGTTTTCCTGTTAAAGTTAACCGGTAGCCGCATCGCAAATGTATGGGCGTAGGTACATATCACTTACTGTCATACATCCGAGACTAGATGTAGTTTAGGGAATCTGTCGAGATTAGCCGAGTGATATGATCTACTGAAATTTAGAAATGCACAGCGAGTTACTTCCCTTGCCACTTCAAATCATTTACTGCTGAAGTTACACATACATTAATCACGAGCTAAATCTGCCTATTGTAGGCTTTTTGTTAGGCCTGAAATGTCACCTAAGTTTTAAATTAGACATTAATTAACTTATCCAGACCATAATAAACTCTCGATGTCAACGCTAACCTGCGATATTTACTTTATGGAGATCCGATGTTCTACTTTCATTCATGATCGAATCATGAATTGGATAATCGAGACTATGTATTTTATCGTACCGACTTTCGTATCGATGATCGAGGCTAGGCCGAAAATTCAATCGTTTAAATCTCAGTTCAGAGTGGATCACTTTTACTGAAATTTTCAGAAAATTGCCTTTACGTTACCTAGTTTTTAACTATTATAGTGAGAGCTACCAGGTCTTTTTCTAATCTACCATAATGTATCTTGAAATATGATTGTATAGACTGGAAGTTAAGCCCCATCTCTCTTTCCCTCTCCCTCTCTCTCTTTAAATATAAGCAGATTTTTGATGATATGTCCCTTTAACTGGTGTTAAGAGTAATTATGTATTTATATCCCTGGAGGTTGGAGATGTTAGTTTTTTTGCATCATTTGTTGTAAGAGTAATCCATATTCGAGAATAAAACTAGCGAGATAATAAATCATGTTGTATGTTGATATTATAAAAATGTGTACATGTAGATTTACTTGTCAGTTTCAATCATGTTACGTAACGACAGGGGTAATATATCTTTTACTGGGCCGTGTTTAATAGTAACACGAATACAACTACAGCTGTAGTATAGCTTGTACTGTGCAGTGTTGAATAGTGGTAAGAATACAACTACAGCTGTAATGTAGCTTTTACTTGGCCATGTCTAGGAGTACATATAATTTGGGGAGGTGTAGTGCTCTTTCTGTCGGACATGTTTCTTTAAGGCTAACATTATCTCATCCAGCTAACAATATAGACTGTCTACATATCAATATACATATTATGTCCTACTTGCTGGATCAGTTCGGGCATTCATCATGCAGTGTGCTATGTGGGAGGGGGATTAGTTACAGCGCTACATTCAATATCTACTCGGTATCGTAGCTTTCTGTTCCGAACGAACGGCTAGACGCTGTTCATTGCCAGGCCCTCCACTATCAAAGGGAAACCACATCAGTTAATCCACGGTAACGGAACTGATCCCCGGACCGCCAGGGTAGCGAAGTTTAGGAAGTGAGTTTCATTTTGCTTATACTGTCGATTAAGCATGAAACAGGATGTGGTTACTATTTTGAATAAATAGTCTTTATGCGCGATTGATGTTACACTATCCTGTGTCACGGGACCGAAAAGCAGGTTGTGACACTATGAGGCCACAGTGGTGACAATGATCGTCTAGGGTTTTTCTTCTAGGGCCTTCTTCGGACTTCACGTTGTTTAAAATATGATCAATTATTCCGATCTTCAATTAACTGACACTGGAACACTTTTTACGTTAAATATGTTTTTATATCTATCTAACATCCATAATACAGGTAACTACAATATTATTGAATATAAGTTCAATATCCTTGGCTTGTGTTCTGAGGTGGCATTTCCTCGCCTCTCAGTCGGGAAGGTATCTATTTTCTACCGCCTGATCATAATATCTGAATCCGGCCTGTGAGCCAGGGCAGCTCACGGAATGAACTTCCCCTTGAATCTCTCGAATGATATCTAAAGAAACTTGAACTGCGAATGTTCTTATAAAGAGGTTACGTGCATGAGTCAGAATTGAGCCCCGGGAAATTGACCAGGTGCTTCCTTTATCGGATTGGTCAAATGCACAGATGCTACCCTGGATTTCAAGACAGTGTACTTATATGGGCACATAGGAGAGTGACTAATCACGTTTTTAACTCATGGGATTACCTTTTTTGGAATATCAGACAATGATGTCATTGCCCGATTTTAACCACCAGACATATTCTTATTAGCCTAGTTCTTGTTGTCACTAGTACTAGCTAATACCTTCAATATATTAAACAGACCCTTACAGAACTTTATAACATCTACAGTATATAGGGTCTATAGTGTAACATTGAAAGGTAAGCTAAAAAGGTTAAAAATAGACGTAATTTGTATAATCCATTCAATATCCAAGCCATCAAAAACGTCACTCAATAGTAAGCAGTAATCCACAGAACCATGTCCTGTGTGTTTCCAGTTCAAGAACTTTTCCAGTAATATATTCACATCTTCAATGTATCTTCATTAAAATAATAAATATGTGTGTGTCCTTGAGACCAAGACAAGATTAATACTGAATCAGATTAATATGTATCAGTTTGGATGGATTGATTCTATTATTTCATATATAACATGTTATATAGTACGTTTAGGTTATTGAAAACTAACGACGTCAAATTATGCTCGTCTAATCAAACGCGACCTTAGGTCTGCTGTTGGCACTTAAACCAAACACGGTCCATGGTCCATGGTCCCTGCATTGGCCGAGACAGTTTATCCAGATTTTTAGACGTGGTACCCTCTTGTCAGTGATGCAGGACGGAGGGCCTGACAAGGACAGCTGTCTAGTCTTTTGAATGGGACGAAAAACAATGGCATGCACATAAAAGATCCTTGACAATTGGAATTCGATATAAGAGTAGTCTGTAGTTGCCGCTGTCCGGGCAAAATTTCACTCGTAGCAAAACAGCAGCAAGTTAAACCTCTTTTCATTTCATTTCAAGGGGTGACGTCATATCTATGGTTTAACGATTAATTAAACGTTGGTTCTCGTCATTGGTTCTGTACGTAACTTGGTCCAAGTTGGGCATTGGGTTTGTATAAAACTAAACGCGACCTTGGTTCTCGACAGAACCGTAGTACGTTAAACCCCATTTCATTTAAAAGGGTGACTTTATATTTATATCGACTAATCAAACGCGATCTGTGATCCTCAGCATTGGTAATATTTTTAACTAAACGCAACCCATGGTCGAGCATTAGAATGAAGGCAACTAAACGCGACCCACGTTTCTCGACAGTAGTTATGTATATAATGATGATTAATATTTATACAGTAACTGAGTTACGTATTTATGATTAATCTCATGTCTAACTTTAAAACGCCATTCTGACAAATTACGTACAATTGGTTTTTATCAAAGAAGATTTGGAATAAAACTGCGGTTCTGGACCATTAAGATCACGATAGCAGATCGCGTGCATGCACTTATTTCATATTTCTATTGGTCACGAACATGATGCTACTTTTTACAAGCAATAAAATCCTCAGAATGTTTACAAACCCGGTTCCAATGCGTCTAAAGTGGCGCATGTGGGACTGATAAACAAAATGTTAGCATGTTAAGTCGTTCGGATGGGCTAAAAGAAAAACAAAATACATATGGTTACTCGTTAGCATTTTGACTTCGGTGAATCGTACATACACTGTATTTCTGTACCGTCAAAAAATCAAAATTGACTGTTGTCGATGTTTATCGTTGATGCCAGGTCCCTACTATCACTAATCGTGCTAGGATGGAAATCGTGGTTTTAATCGTGTAGTAATCGCTATCCTCCTGTCAGGGTATATCATATATTGACGTCAGTCATAGCAATCGTGTTGAACGTATTAAAATGTATTTGAGGTTTTAATGGTGTTGGTCGTATTGAACATATAGAAACGTATCCGCAAGTATCTGCATGTAACAGATCGTGGACCGAATAGGGACAATCATATCGTAAAGCATCGCACGACACGTGGGAACTTACCATTTGCTAGCATTGATTGTCGATATTGTTTATTTGTTTATTTAGGGTTGGTGGCTACACTAGGGGTGCTACAGGTCAGATATTTTTGACACTTTCCGTTTCGGAATCATTTTCTAGTCAACCCCATGCGAATTTTTAAAATATAATTGAACCAATTGTTAGACCCAGAACTACTTACTAGTAGTTTGTGTTGTTTGGAGGTCATCCCTCTGTGTCTCTCTATATATCCCTCTCTGCCATATTCTCCATCTCTAAGAACCTTATAATATCCCCATCACCATAACGGATCAGTTGGCGCTTATCTAACCGCTTTAGTGGGCCGAGTGGTCGATACATCCCCCTCTCTCTTTCTCTCCCTCTCTCTCTCTCTCCCTCCCTCTCTCTGAATGAACGACGAACGAAACTCTTTGTGCAAAAACCCGAGATGAGTTTAATGACAGAGCTAGAGGCTGTTGGGCTTTCTACAGTTATTTTAATGGCTGAGCTGGAGGTTATCGGTCTTTCTACAGCTGGTTAAATGGCGACTGTAAATAATAAAATTACAGCCAATCTTCTGCTCTGATTAACTAGCAATAGAGAGAGAGATTGAACGGTAAATTAAACCGGCTTCTTTTGTTACTTGGACTGGAAGATCTAATAAGTAAACAACCAAAGGAGAGGAAATTGGATAGATAGGTTAGATCGGGACTACTGTATCCAAGATGGACCAGTCCTAAATTAAGCCAATTGAGGTCACTGTTACTGTTAAATAGAAGACTGGTTTGCATAACACGGTTAAAGAACTGTTCACGAATTCAATGAAATGGGTTCTAGCGACCTACTCTTTTGCTCCGGTTGGGCTATAGAAAACTGCTTTAACCATACTCTGTGCTATGAGGGAAATTTAGCGTCCTACTGTTTTGCTCCGGTTGGTCTATTGAAAACTGGTTTAGCCATACATAATTGTGCTATAAGGGAAATTTAGCGTCCTCATGTTTTGCTCCGGTTGAGCTATTGAAAACTGGTTTAGCCATACATTGTGCTAGGGGGAAATTTTCCCGGGTAATTATATCGAATTATCAACTATCAAGGGTTCCTTGACGTACACGCCAATGTGTACATACTTGACTTGAGTTTATCTGTTCATCCTACGACAAAACACTGTTCTTGTCATTTTGTCAAGCATTACGTCCTCCACTTCTGTTCATATAGACCAGGTTGAAATAGATTTTTATTGGTATCTTTTTGATCTGTGACGTTACACCAAGACTAGACCAAGGGCTTGTATCTTCTTGTGTTGGATCAATATACGACGTTTATAATATTATAACAGGCTGACGGGTGTACATAGTTTATAATGATATCTTGAACAGCTTAGGAAAAGAACGGTACTGAAGGATGGACACTCTGAGACCATTTCAATACCCGCTTCCCCAATTATCATGGATTGTATAAAGATTGTTGATGATTAATGATAGACCATGTTGTTATATATCATGGTAATGATGGTTCCTACATTCAACAGTCGATATTTTAATAATAGCAGCTGAGCACAGACCCGATACAACAACATCGTTCCTTCTTGTATAAAGAATGTAGGAACTAATGAGCAAACATATTGTTACTAAATCTTTCAGATAATGATCAAATAAAACATATTGGTGGATTTCCTGTAACATAGCAGGGCGCGTACATTTGGTGGCAGTTCTGTTCTCATTGTATAGAGAACAACACAGTTGATTTAATGAGAGAGAGAGAGGGAGAGAGAGAGCGAAAGAGAGGGAGGGGGAGCTTTAGCTTTATCTATCGGGATGTCTATCGCCATTTACTATATCTCGGTCTGCTATCATACAAAGTAGAGGACCCAAAGAAAACCCACGAGGTTACACAAGCGACCCTACGATTTGTCACGTACAAACAGTGAAACGAAACCACGTCATTTGTTACACGAAATAGTGAATGGATGTTGTCATTGTTTGGGTTAATTAGTAATTAATTATAAGAAATTAAAGAGACATAAAGTAAGATTTACATAACGCGCTGGACGTTCTTGCTATAAAAGTACCAAAATAGAGAATGAAAATTTCAGTCAAATAACTTTATGCTGGGTGAAGTTATGGGTGTTTCAATTAGCTTCTGACAATAAAGTTGGTACTTAAAGTGATTACCACCAAGACTAACACTATATAGTCTTCTAATCCTGTTATTCATTGCCATAATAAATAAAACTTTAGTCTGGTTATTGTTATAATAAACAAAAATTCACTCAACTAGAATGTACAGTGTCTGGTCATTTCTTAGTATCCATTAAAGATTTTAGTTTCACTGGTAAAGATCGCTGGATATAATAATAATGTCTATACAACAATTCAAATGGGTATCAGTCTTCTACTTCCCGCACTTAACTTGCTAATGAAGACGGACATACATCAAGCAGTGTCTTATGTGTACCTTGTGCCATGGTAGTGGCGCTACAGACTTTCAAATTCCAACTGTCAGCGGTTTCTTACGTAGACGCCAACGTGAACATCAGATCTCAATGTTTCGTCTCATCTGGGCGAACGTTTATTGCATACGATTAAGCTGGTCAGTTGGAGCTTATTTTCAAAAGTTTTGTAATAATCGGTTGGTAATTAAAGTACCGTGCACATTAAACTGTTAAAACAGAAAATTTCGCCCGGTTGAAATGTTTCTTGCTATAAGTCAGCAATTTTCTGAATTCAGGGAGGCTGAATGGCTGAATGGTTAGCATGTGCGCACTGTATCGTAACGTCTGTCATTGAGTCAACGGGCGTCGTTTCGATCTCCAGGTTGCACCAGGCTGCATCTATGACAATTGGAACCTTCTGTTAGCCAGCCAGCACCGTACATACTGAGCAACCGTGGTCTGATTTATTAAAAAAACGCTCAGATATGTTTTAGGGTATCAAATGGGTTAGTTCTCCCTGAAATGGCCATTGAAACTTTTTTTTAAAGACCTTAGCTCTGTTACACTAATTGTTGGTTTCTGGTAAATATTCAAGGGTCGTTCCCTCGTAGCACACTGTATTGCGTATACCCGTTTTTATTAGCCCATCGGAGCAGAAAAGTGGGACGTTAAACCCCATTTCATTCCATTCCACCCTGGTTTGGGTTTTATCAATAATCAGAAACTAATGAAGTAGAATTAATTATGTCTAGTTTTCTCCTGGATATAATCAGACCAACAACACAGAAACATCTTAAAGTAGGGTCATTATTATATCATTATATTATTTATACATTACCCATCCAAGACAAGAAAGCCATTTTACTACTTGAACCCATCATCATTCAGTCCAGTCTGTACAGAAAAACAGGACGTTATATCTATTTCATTTAATTTCATTTTATTTACTATAGACAGAGCTTCCGGTTTATAACTGGAACCGAAAATAATCATCGTTGCTGCATCGCGACGTTTAATGTTGCATAGTTCATCGCGACGTTTAATATTCTAGTATCACAGACACATAAATTGTCCAACGGCGTATATAAGTTTGTTTTTATATGAGAGCGGGAGATTAACTACATTTTATTATAGCAAAACGATGGTTGCAGACACTTTAACAATTTTATTTGACAGGAAATTTAAAAAGTTTGAATAAAATACACAACCAATGGTGATTCCATTTAGATAGAGAGGTCAAAGGTGATAATGTCTTATATAGGGAAATTAAAAGTTTGTATATTGACATTGTAGTCAATGACTATTAGGGTACAGTGAGAGAGGTCAATTTGTCGTTGGTTTATTTTATCTGAGAGGGAAATTAGATTTGTTATTTATTAGAATAGAGTTCATTAATTTGCCTGCTTTATTCAATTAGAAATAAATTCTAGGCTATTACACAGACAGATCTGGCGGAAAGGGGATTTAATTCGCAGACGATACACCATTGGTTGTATATTTCAGTTGCCTAGACAACCATTTGTTCCTGTTAATCACAATCCCTGTCAATTTCAATTTAAAATTGTTGGGTCAAATATCCCCGATTGAAATAGATTTGTTTATAGTTTTTTATGAGCATGGAAAATATCCATTTGCAAATTTTTATTATTATACTATCATAATTACAAGGCTATACAATTGGTGAAAAGGTTTGAATTGAAAACACCAAAAGGTAAACCATCAATATCACCAATCAAAATGGTGAAAAGTTGGAGACATTGAAAGCCGTACATTATTAACCAAATGCAAAAAAATGTTTTCGCCATGTTCCCATACCGAGTTGCGGACTGCATCGCTTGTGAACCATAAGTTTTATAGAATTCTCGGACCTCTCGATCATCACTTCTGGTGAGTGATGAAGTTCTACAATCCGTAGATGACAACTGGTGCGTTATCAAAGTTTTATGGCGAGTGATTATAAAGTTCCAGTGCCTCACGATGTCCAAATCCTCTGACGACTTCTGGTGACTAATAAAGTTCCCAGAACTCACGATCCCCAATCCCTCTTGCGACAAATAAAGTTCCCAAGACTCTAGATCCCAGTTCTTCTGGCGACTGATAAGTTCCTTCCAAGGACCACAGACCCCCTCTGGCGAGTGATAAAGTTCCGAGAACCCTAGAACCCACACTTCGGGCGACGGATAAAGTTTTCAGGCCCATGAACCCCATTCATCGTAGCAAATGATAAAATTTAATGTTGTCAAGAGCCCTAAATTTAATCCCTCTTTTTCGATTAATAAAGTGGAATCTAATAAAGTTCCGGGTCTAGATCACAGACCCCTCTGGCAAGAGATAAAGATCATATTTGAGAAATTAAATACAATATAATATACAGACAAGTATAACCATCGCAAGACAGCGTGTAATTTGTAAACTTCCCCGGGACATATGAACCATTGAACGTGGACCAGAGTTAGATCTCTACATAATTCAAACCGTATCTATTTCACAGTATCTGTAGTTAAAGTAGCGAAGTCTCTCACTCAATATCATCCAAAATCTTCAACATTGAAAACACGAATTATTTGCCAATTCAAATGAACGTTGATGTTGTGATCTTACCGGAATCCAATATTTAAGACAAAATAAACATTTTACCATTGGTACACGAATCATGTACCATAATGTGTTTCAGTGCCATTTGTAACAAGGGACTCGAAGGACGAGGCTAGAATATTCAAACGGTGATACCACATTCTTATCTAGAAAAACAAGGCTCTAGAGATTGCCATTCGATTGAAACTTCTGGCGTAACTGATTTGAAATTAGAGTATAAACGGAAACGATTGCATGTAAATCAGTTTATATACATTCATATTATATTATTATATGTTTTGCGACCGATTTATGTCAATTTCTAGGTCCAGAATATTAGCGAGTTATCTCCTTTAACACGGACTAGCCACCATGTCTGATCTGTACAGACTCAGGTTGCGGTGTCTTCTCATTACGGTATATTGATAAACAGACAGTGTATATAAATTAGTTTGATTACATATATAGTCAACACTTAGACACGTGCTTCAGACAGAAGAAGGTCAACTGAACTGAAATAAAATAGGGATTAACGTCTGACTATTCTGTGCTGACTGGGATAATGAAGACAGCATCTAGAACAAGGCACGTCCATAAAATCTGGGTTGTAATTAGTAAAACCCTGCTAAAACTTTAGGGTTAAAGATGCATTCCCGCGAGTCTTAAAGAGCTTATTTCCAACAAATGAAATGAAATGTGATGTACTACTTTTCAGACAGACAGGGCTCAGGAAGACAGGCAAACGGCATAGATTGGGCTATGAGATACATTTTGCCCAGGCCGCGGCGCTACGCACTGCTCTGTACACGAGTATTTTAGTACCATTCAACCAACTAGGCAACGTTCTTTATGGCCCGTTCTGTACCACTGACAAGGGAAAAAACCCACGCTGACAAACCACAGAAAACATTCTCGGCCAACATCGGAATCGATCCCCGGACGTCTTTGCATATTTGGTATAGAAATGGAGACTCCCAATCTTACTAGAAAAATACGGGATATCTAATTTGTCACACCTTAACCCATAATATTTACTTATTTAATATTTACTGAAGATAATTAACCGGAATGTTAGACATTCAAATAATACATCCACGAACGCTCTGCTGTTCTGCTCCGAAGGGGCATCAAATAATACATCCACGAACGCTCTGCTGTTCTGCTCCGAAGGGGCATACGCCATACAGTGTGCTATGAGGGAGATTTTGCCCGGGCAGTGGCGCTATGGCCTACTCTTATATCAAATTCCAACTGCCAAAGGACCCTTTACGTGCAGGCCAATGGCAACACGGGAACAAATAAATATACAAAACACTTAACGCGACAACACGGACATTGTAAGTTATAAGGATAATAAAAATAAGATTTCTTAGCGCCATGAACAATACTCTGATTAACATAATGAAACCTGTCGGATCTGAGATAATCATGCATACTAATCACTAATACTAAAACTTGTTCATGTCGCATAAAAAACAATAAAACCTAATTAACTTCCCTTTTAATGGTCACATATCTTATTGTTTATACGATACCTCGATGTCCTTATCTCAACTTCTCCACACCAACCTCTCTATCTCTCACAGTTTATAGCTTGTTGATGTCCATCCTATCCTCTATCCAATTATATTGATGGCTTCTATGTACCCGATGATCACAGGGTTGGTGTACTGTATCGTCTCCAATCACAGGTTTGTAGAGTCAAATTATCATTAACCTTTCACCTCGTATCACACGCGCCATTAAACACCATTTCATGCATTCTATATTTAACTATATCCCAGTTGGTGCTGACATGTCATTAAATATACCATATAAAAATATACAGAAAAACAGCTATACGTTGTTGTTATAATGGTTCAAAAATAGATAATTCAAAATTAATACTGAGCCAAGTCATCACTGTTTAGGCAAAATGTTGCATTGATTGTTGTCGTAACCACGGTGCTGGTATATTCGAGACTTAGACTAGCTCCTCCAATTTAAATTAAATCATTAAATGGTCGAACAGTTCCAATCTGGTTAAAATCGCGAGCATCCGATGGCATAGACAGTTGATTATGGTCATGAACCGTTGACGAATTTAGACCGGGCGTGGGAGGATGGGGTCGTCTTTTGTATATGTAGCCATCTGAAAATTACAACGATGTTAGGTAGATCTAATTAGACGAGAACATAGTTCGGCAATAAACAATTGCAACGGTGTTTGGTACATTTTGCCAATTAAGAATTACAATGGTGTTTGGTACATTGCGGCGATCAAGAATTATGACAAGGTTAGGTACATTTCGTTGATTAAGAATCACAACGGTGTTTGGTACATGACTGATATTTTCGTCAGATTTTTATGTTTAGTCAGCTGCCATGGAAGGTGTTTCAAACCTGGGAAATGGGACCACGTGATAAACTTGCAGGATATTTGCTCTTATCTTAATTCAAACAATTTATGTGTAGATATAAACGTGGCACTGCCACTTGACATACCTATTATGCTCAAATTAATTCGAAACAAAATGGACCCAAGGATGTTATTTTTCTGCTAATTTAATTACGATGTTTCGCAGCCAATTCACGAAAAATCTTATGCATTAACGTCACAAAATTATGCACAATGACCTAATTAAGATGTAAAAAAAAGAAACAAATAGGTTCAGAAGCGGATGCGTTGTCCGTCTGTTTTACACAATCGTTTTACTTTTATTTTATCTAAAGCAATTTCTAGATCCCCACCTCAATTTTTTAACTCTCGGGTGTTGTTCTAAATAGCAACTTAGACAGGTGAAAAATTGAATTAAGGATCAAGGGATCGATGGCGACTTTTGATAGGATGAACACTGACGTCCAAACAATATATTAACGGTAAAAACATTTCTTTTGCAATTTGTTTGTGTTTCTGACTTTATTTGGAGTATATCTCCTGGACTACAAAGCTCTTAGGTTGATGACAAACTCGTAGACGTGTGATCCCAAGGACATTTATCCTACCATAACCATCATATAAAAGTTGGGCTAATCTAACAGATTGATAATATACAACTTTCTCTATTTCTAACATGATTCCGTCTAGACACTCAACATGTTTCATTCTAACATCCCTCGGTATCATACAGGCCGACATTATTGACGCTACATTCTACAATAAGTGGAGCGATATTACAATCAGTAGATCAGTGGATAACTCCCAGGTTTCACTTCTCAGGAATTGTTGTCCAGTCCTTCGGATGGACTACCTTTAAGGATGGTATAATCTGTTAGTGTCATAGTATTATACTAGCACGAGGATACTCGTCAAGCTTATAGTATTCTTCGTCATGGTTTCCCTCTTGCCAGTGGTGCAGGACGTGGGGCTTGACAAAACCAGCTGTCTAGTCGTTTGGATGGGACAAAAACCCAAGGTCCCGCGTACACATCGGCATGCACGTAAAGGATTTGACTGAAATAATAAGAGTAGGCCGTGGCGCCGCTGTCCGGGCAAAATTACCGTCATAGCACACTGTATTTCAATTTCGTTGTATTCGCCCAAATAAATGTCAGATAGCTGCAATATGGTAGCGTTGACATGATCTCGAATACAAATCGCACAGTCATTGATTTGATTCTCTTAGCAAGTAAATATATCCTTTGCGGCACATTTCGTTATAATTTTCATTGAAATAAATGTTATTATCACAAATAGAATAGTTGAATCCAGAATATAAAGCGGAGTCGTGCAGAAAGAAAGTTCTCATCTGAATTTTCGTTTTTGAATTACTGGCGATTTTTTTCACATCAGTAAATAGAATTTCCCGCTCGTTTCAAAGAATAATGGCACCGATTTATATTGTCTGGGGAAGCGTAAAATGTAGAAATGGTCGCATGAAGAAGAATTTTATCAACTTCAAAAGCAGAGAATAATTAAATTGATTTAATGTGATATTGTGTAACGGCTTTTTACTATTAAATTATAAACTTTTATTGCCTTATTATTGGCATAAAAATAGAAAAACCGATGTCGTGGAAAATAAAATAAAATGAAATAATGTTTAAAGTCCTACTTTTCTGGAGTGATTGGGCTAATGAAAACGGGCATATGCTGTACAATGTACTAATAGAGAATTTAATTTTTGCACTGCGTCCTTATTTCGAATTTCACATGCCAAGGTTTCCTTTAAAGGACCAATTCCGATAATATTTTGGAGAATAAAACTGCTTAAAATCCCTTGAAATCCTAAACCTTAGGACCGAGCAACTAACTCAACACGTGATTCGTTAAACCTGTCAGTCTTCATCTGGAAATGGAGAGCTGTGTCATAAGTTGCATTATGCTTTATCTGGATAAAACCAAACTTCTATTTTATAAAAATATTTGTAGGTGAAATTTACCTTTCGTTATCAAGTACAGCACAGGGGTCATTCATTGTATAGACCTCTAAAGGAACGGGACTCGATTATCAGGTCACCCATAGAAAAAACTGACCCGAAATCTTAAAAGGGGTAGGTGTGCGGGTAAGCTGTTTTGACATTGAGATAAAATTTTGAGTCAGACTAAATACACAATTCCTCGATATTTTGACGCTTAAATTTCATACATACACGGACTTTTATTTTTAAGACTCTGCTGAAACTGGGATAGTCCCTATAAGCGCAGGCCTAATTATCAAAAATTCAAGCAATGTTTTTTTTTCTGTAAATAACCAATAATCATAAACCATAAATCATAAATCATAAACCATACACCATAAACCATAAACCATAAAACACGAATCATCAACGATAAAACATAAACCCTAAACTATCAACCATAAACCATCAACCATAAACCATAAACTAACAACCATAAACTATCAACCATAAATCATAAAACCATAAACCATAAACTGTCAACCATAAACTATAAATCATAAAACCATAAATCATAAAACATAAAACATAAAACCATAACCCATAAACCATTAACTATCCACCATAGATCATAAATCATAAATCTATAAACTATAAACTATAAATCATAAATCATAAATCATAAATCATAAACCATAAATCATTAAACCATAAATCATAAATCATAAATCATAAACCATAAATCATAAAACCATAAATCATAAACCATAAATCATAAAACCATAAATCATAAACCATAAATCATAAAACCATAAATCATTAAACCATAAACGATAAACAATAAAAAAATCGTGAATCATAAATCATAAACCATAAACTATCAACCATAAATCATAAACCACAAACCATAAACTATCAACCATAAACTATAAACCATAAACTATAAACCATAAACTATCAACCATAAAACTATCAACCATAAACTATCAACCATAAATCATAAATCATTAAACATAAACGTGTGGTCATTTTTGTACATTAAAGTTATATTATTCAAGAACTACCTGTAAACTTGTATATCGCATGTGTTATATTTTGGCTTCCAATGTTATATAAATTATTATTTAGACATTTATGCATATGACAAACCTATAATCAACTCTCTAGACCATCGGATGGTGGAGATTTAAGCAGAATGAAATACGATCGCTATTTATTGATTTGATTTAAAAATAGAGAAGCAAGGCTGACTCTCGATTAACCAGTAACGTTGCTACGATGATAAACAATCTGCGCTACACCCTTCAGCAAAAAGAGTAAAGTAATTGAATGAAATATTCAATAAATTCATTTTTCATTACGCCAGTATCTATTTTTAAACTGTTATAGCAAGACCGGCTTCTCATCTAAAAGGTACATTAACCTCAGACGCCTGAAGCTCAACCCAGTCGATTTTATTAGGTCAATATCAGTTAATCAAATGATGATAACTCTATATTCCCTGACTTTTAAATCAGATCTGTCAACCTTTACATCTGTATAGATCATGGCAGTTACAACTAAATCATTTATTTCAGATAACATACATGGAAACACACTCATGGTGCGTTTTGAAACACACTCATCAATATACTCTATACTTCTTAAACAAACGTTATGCAAGAGATAAATCTGCCGATTGTAGGTCTTTCTTTAGGCCTGAAATGTTATTTAAACTATTGATTAGACACAAATTAACTTATCCAGAAAGCGATATTTATTGCATTATGATTCGTTTTGCGGTTCGACTTACATTCATAATTAAATCATGAAATGGATAATCGAAACTATGCTTTTTATCCTACCGTCTTTAGTATTGATGATCGAGGCTAGGCCGAAAATTCGAACCCTAAAATCTCGGTTCAAAGTGGATCAATTTGACTGAAATTTCATTATAGTGAGAACTATCAATTCTGTATCTAATCTCCCACGATATATCTTTAAGCCAGGTTCACTCTAGTCGTTATTAAAGTTCCACTTCGATTACAGGTAGACATGGCTAACAAATGTCAAACAGAAAAGGAGCGGAAAGTACGGTGGGGGGGGGGGTCTTTCAACACAATAATTCTGTCTTTATACTATTTTACAATTTTTCCGGGACAGAGGCCTTCCCGATTACTTTTAATATGTCTAGTGTTTTTCGTCTCACCCGAACGCCAAGACAGAACGTTTCTGATCCGTGACGCAATGTCTGGCAAGGGACAACGTATGTGGGAGAGAGAGGGGGAGAGGAGGGGAGAGAGAGGGAGAGAGCCAATCTGTTTCACAGAGAATTAATTGCGAATTATCTCTGTAACAGATGACTGTCCACAACACGTGCGTTGACTGCACGCGGCGTCAGTCATTGGCTCAACGGGTCGTGCAATGTTTACATAACACCTAACTGCTTCGGGCAAAATGATGCATTTTACTCATTTTAATACCCATTTACACTAAATAGAAAATATTTTTTAACTACAAATACTTCAAACGTCTTTATCTATTTTTCTTTTACCTCAAAAAAATGTTTGAGATTTTAATTTGTCGGAGTAAAAAAGTTAATATGCCGTACTCATTAAGCCTCGTCGATGTCATGCTTATCAGTGATTGTAGCGGCCAAGCGAATATTCACTGCGCAGTTTGGGAGAGAGCTAGTAATCGAGACCACGCCCTTTGTGAGAGAGGGAGAGAGGAGGGCTGAGAGAGAGAGAGAGAAAGAGAGAGGGGAGAGAGAGAGAGAGATGGTTATCGAGACCACGCCCCTTGACCCAATGACAGACATTACGATCTGCAACGCGTTGTAAACCATTCGACCACCCAAACAAAATTGGTAATGAAAGAAGGGGTAATTTTTCCGCTGTCAAAATAGAGATATTTTGGTCCATGTTTCTTAGTGGCGTGAAAACGCAAACCCTACAAACGTCTTGGGGTTTAATCAAACTGTTAGAAGCGAGGTGCATTAGTGTAAATAAAACCGACAAGTCTAGGCCGTCTGGAGAAACGGTAGTTTCAATTCTTGACAAGTGAAGACTTTAAGAGACAGTCGCGTGCTTAAATCAGATGCCAGACGACTGTTACTTTTACTTATCACAAAAAGTTCTCCATTTTTAACTAAGTCCTCAAGTAAGTGTAATTTAGTGAGATGAAATAGTATTTAAAACGTCCTCCCTTTATGACCGACTAGGCTGATGGAGATAAGAGTACACCATACTACAATGTACTATAAGTGACATTTTGCCCGGACAGCGGCAACTGGATTAGAAAAGGAGAAAGAAAATCAAATTTGTCAATAACACGATTTTGCACTTAACTAGGTGAAAAGGTCGACATCGATTAATATAACTTGATATTGACCAGTGATGTTTGGTGATTGGGAATTTCTTCTCGTTCACATCAAATCTTATTTAGACTGGTCAATAATAATATAACATGACTGATTGACACTTTGATTGACAGGTTCCATCTTGACCTGATTCCTGTAGTTACAACGTCTTCTTTAGTGAGTGCTGTATCATAAGGTCAGTCATTGAGTCAAGGAGTTTTTGTCGTCTGTCCAGCTGCCAATATGGCCCGGTTGGAACTGACGTGCCATTAAACAACATTTCATTTCATTTCTGTCCAGCTGTGTGGGGTTTCTCCGGATCCTCCAGTTTCCTCCTACTGATAAAGGCCCCCTACGCGCACGTGAATTATTCAAATGAAATTGAAGCAAGTGTTAGTCCTGAAATAACCTAGTTTCTGTCGAGTGGACGTTAAACACTACGTCTCTCTTCCGAGCGTCTTCTTTAGATCTATAAGACACGATAAACATATGACGTACAGCTGAATAGAACCCGTACATAACGCAACAAGGTAATACAGAATTGATTTTGTTAGCTACATCAAAACTCGGTGGAAGTAAAAGTTAAGCCCCCTGAAAAAACGTTAAAGACGTTCAGAAATTTTGAACGTTAAACCTCATTTAAGAAACACTTTAGTTTTGGTAAAGGTCGTCCAGGGTTAATTCAGCCATCCATGCTTCGTTCGCTCGGTCTTTAACTTCCGCTTTCACCTTGGGAAATATCACAGACAGCTCATCTGTCCATTTGTTATATAGGGGCAGTTCTTCTGTACTAAACATTTTATAAGCCTACATTTATAATTCATAACATATTTAATCGATTTTATTTTTTCAGACATTTTGACACTTTGCTATTATGTTTTGAAGGGTTTAGACGGCAATATATTATTTACACTCGTTTAGAGCCCTTGAGTGTTCAAATTTGAAATAATTCGTGCGATTGCGTCTGTGCGTGACTCACCTAACAATGAAGTACCATCGAAAATCTGTCAAACATTTTTAGATTAGAAAACCGATCTTGTCAGGAAGGTAGAAAAAGCCAACTTTGACGGTAGAAAAGTGGCGATGATGACATCTAGCGTGTAAACTATCATAAAGAGACTTAACCTGTCAGTTTATTGGATGAATTAATCGTCTCCAATTAAAACAGGTATCTTTTAGAATCTAACATTTGAAAGGCGTGTTTGTCTGGAACACGGTGACGGAGTTACCTATAGGCTTGACAAAGTGACTCCTGGGACCTCAAGATCTGGCAGACTGACGCCTGGAGTCTCAAGATCCAGGAATTGCCTAAAGTTTTGACAGATTTATGCCTGAGGTTTCAAGATCAGGGAATTACCAAAATGTTTGACAAAGTCTCGATTATCCAGTTTTATGGATCCAGTGAGAACGCTATATCGAAGACGGTCTAGCCCACATATATGCAGATATAACTCTTGCCCTAATCAGCACTCCACATATGACATCATGTGTGTAGACACTCTCCGATCTAGCGTTCTCCGTCCTTCCGTCCTAGTTTTTTGTTTCCAGTCTCGGAAAAAAATATGATAAGAGAGAGAGAGAGAGAGAAAGAGAGAGAGGGAGAGATTGTACATGTTAGAAAACTAGGTGACAAATCCATGAATATGAGTAAGATATTCATCATTTTCCTGTTCCGACTAGATTTATATTTATTTGACTGAGTAACGAAAAGGAGAAAGGGTTGCCTATAAATTAATTATCTATCGTCTAAGACGGAGTTTAAATACAGGTCTCGTTTGTTGTTAAACAATCTCGATTCGTCGCGTCTACTTGTCCTTTTCATTTACATTAATGGAACTCACTTTAAAGAACAAATTTATTAACAGTTGTAAGACTTGCTTCTTTTTTCACTGCTTGATTAATGAATTAATGAAGAATCCGCTTTAAGCAAAGTCCTAGAAAGAAGTTGAACGGTGTTTTCCGCCCGAGGGTAATAAATGCTTAAAACTTTCTTCTAAAGGCTCGCTTACCTGGGGGTCCCGACGGTCCCGTGTTTGATAACTCCGAAGTAGATTAGAACACCGCCATCGATAGATAATCGAAACGAATCCGGTGTTCCCCGCCTGGTGGTGCCGGTGTGTGTGTGTGTGGGGGGGGGGGAGGTGACAATGGCAGCTGTCTAGTTGTTCAGATGGTATGAAAAACAGAAGTCCCGCGTAAACTGTAAACTGGCGTGCGTGTAGAAGAACCCTTGACAGTTTGAATTCGAATAATTATTTATTTACTTAATATAGGTTGTCAACTCACTATTATACGATAATAGGCATTATTTCCCACGCTTATAACTCATTAACACAGGAAATGATAACACAATTACCTCCCTTGTTTTTCTATTGCCCCCCCCCCATGCATTAGCTATCTTCAAACGTTTGAATTTGAAGTTGAAAATGACACTTTTGCCAATTTCTCAACTGGCAATACTGAATTATAGGATTAATAGAATTATTCTTTAACAAAGTAGGACTGTTTATGGATGCCATCCATTTTAAGGCTTTATTTTAATCAGTTTTAAAAATATAACCTAAAAATATGGAATTGCAGCTTTATAAGTATTTATTTTATATTGCTTTGAAATAATTGTTTTTGTATCATGTTTTATATCTATATCATATTTATTTAGACGTCTTTTAGGCCTATGTTTATCTTTATTTGAATGTTTTTAATTTAATGTTCGATGTACAGTTACTTTTTAAACAACATATTTATGTATTTATACTATTAATCATTTTATTGAACATTTTATGAAAAGGGCGCTATATAAATCTACGGTAATAATAATAATAATACTGACTGACATTAGGCAACCAGACTGGAAATTCCCATAGAAAGTTATCAAATAATAGCGGGGAGGGAAATGGGGTTTCTGTTTCAATAATTCGCTTGCACGTATGGGTTTTTAGCAGTGGGAGGAAACCGGAGGTTGGACAGCCAACCCTACTCCTTGCCATGCACAATCAGGAAATCGAAACCACGCCAGTTGAATCAATGACAGACATTATGATACAGCGTGCAAGGGCTAACCATTCGGTCACCCCCCATCAAAACAACAGAAGTGATATGTGGAAATTCCCTCAAAGGATCTATGCAAGTTTTGTTTTTTATTGTTCAAAATATCGTTTTACTTGTATTCACTACACTAGGATCTGGAAGAGTTTTTAGGGCTTGGCGTGAGGGACTAGCCAATGAAACCGTCTGTTACGGCGACTTCTTGGCATGACATGCAGGGAACTGTGGGTAAATCACTAGAAACGTCAACGCTGATTGATTAATCTGTGTCTGACGTCATAGGTCAAAAGCCGTGCGTATGATCTCGTGTCAGATCTCCATCGAAGGTTTTAAAAAAAATCGAAGCGAGATATTACACAAGCTAAATTGTCTTCAGAACACGCTACCCTGAAAATGGACCTCTATCCCGAAAGACCGCCATATTCAAACATTAAATAAACATTTTCAATAGAATTAATGGAAATGTAATAAACACTTTCTAATTCAGGATTCCTGCAGTATCCTTAGTTTTTTTGACTTAGATTGTCGAAATTGGAATTAAAATGTCGGTCAACCCGTTTCGTGTCTGTTTTCAAACGAGGTTAATTGAAGGGACCACGTAAGTTTCGTGTTCAAAAGATATCGATATGTTTGTGCCATTGCTATAAATGTAATTAATTCTGGTCAGGCAAAACGTGTGAGGTTGATCTTTGTTTTAATATCCTTCTCCAGTGTTTTTCTAGAATTAGATATCGATCTATTGATTTCTGATACTCCATTATTGTAACAAGCCAGTGGTCAACTGGTCAGTATTTATTCACGTGATGCTGGTTATCACTTTGACCACTGCCATTTGTAGAACGATGTTTAGTTTTATGGCGAATCTAAGAGACTTGACCTCAATTAACTTGGATACTTGTGACCATAAACAGGGAATACACAGTGTAACTATTATCGATGTTTAAAGGATAGTTCTGGTATCCACCAAAATTACATATTATTATATCAGTGGTTCTCAACCTTTTTTTGCCAACGTCACACCTTGGAACACATGGAAAAATATTTGAATTTTGCAAAATAAAACCATGGCAAGTCATAGACGGGATACAGTTGAGAACCACTGTATTATGTGATACAACTGGCTCAGCATATTCAAAAATTAAAACAGAGATCTTTGAGGAAACGGCATGTGGGGCCAAAGGGAAACACGAGTTATTCTTACTAGCTGAAGTAGAGACCGATAACAGATACAAATTGGATTTTCGACTTCCTGATACTTTCTTCAAAGATGAGAGAGAGAGAGAAATGGGGTTTAACGTCCACTCGACACATACTAGGTCATTTCGGGACTAAAATATGGTTTAATTTTATTTGAATAATTTGCTTGCGCGTAGCTAGGATCTTTAGCAGTGGGAGGAAAATGGGGGACGCGGAGAAAACCCACGAGGTTGGACAGGCGAACATATTCCTTGTCACGTACAACCGGGGATTCGAAACCACGCCAGTTGACTCAATGACAGGCTTTATGATACAGCACGCACGTGCTAACCATTTGGCCATCCACCCCCACCCCCTACCCACCTTTAAAGATGAAAGTTGGGGTGGTGGAGCTGGGGTTAACGCGTGCGCGTGAATTTATAAGGATTGTCGATGATTGACGTGACGTGGTGAGGTCTCCTGTCGAATCTCCAAGTCCTCCATCCGCTAAAAACCCCAACGCACAGGGGGATTATTAAATTGAAATAAAATTGAACCATATGTTAGTCCCGAAATGACCTGGTTTGTGTGTGTCGAGTGGATGCTAAACCCCATTTCTCTCTCTCTATCTCTGTCTTATTAATTTCTATGCAGATTAGTTAAACGGCGCCCTACTCACTAACTTACCATGGCTCTCAAGGATGAAGGGGAAAAAGATGTATCTGTCACCATTTTTCACCGAAAAGGGAGTGAGAATAAAGTCAGATATAGAGAAGATATTTTATTTTCTAATATATGAATCATGTTACATTATAATATCTTTATAGCATAAATTATAAATACAAATTATTGCAGATTTATTTTCTTTCACAGACCAGCTTAGTTTTTCGGATAGGACGATAAACAGTGATCCCGTGTGTACATTGGCATGTACGTAAAACAACCCTTCACAGGTGGAATTCGATATAAGAGTAGGCCGTAGTGCCACTCACTGTCCGGAGAAAATTTTCCTCATAGCAAACTGTTTGGCGTATGCCCGTCTTCATTAGCCCAGTATGAGCAGAAGAGTAGGACGTTAAACTCCATTTCATTTCCTATTTAGACTACCGTTTCTATTCCAACAGACTTTATTCATTGAGTAACTGACCCTAGTTAGACTTGCTTATAAATCACATGCGGCAAGGAGTAAGGTCGCTTGTCCAACCTCGTGGGTTTTCTCCGGGTACTCCGGTTTCCTCCCACTTCTAAAGACCACTTCGCGCAAGCGGATTATTGAAATAAAATTAAACCATATGTTAGTCCCAAAATGACCTGTGCCGAGTGGACGTTAAACCCCATTTCTCTCTCTCTTATAAATCATATTCATGTGGTCTTAATCCCGACCAAGGGGGGAGAATTATATACGAAGGCGTGGCGTTTCTTCTATAATCCATCAAACGTGGGATCTTTTACATGTCCCAATCCAATTTTGGAATATCGAACAAAGGGGGGTAATTTAGCGGGACAAAAAAGGCGTTTATAATCCAACTGACATTGGACGTTTACTTGCTCTATAAATATGCACCAACCGGGGACATCAATGGTTTGTGAAGACAGACGGGTCTACGTTTAGGCTGGATGTGGAATTCGGAAATTCTCACACGTCGAGACCATATTGCACAGGTGGAGCTAAGTTTGTGATGACGCCGAGACAAGCCATGGTCAAACCCAACAATTACCGTAACCCAAAATTCCCAATACATAGATTTTCCATCTGGAAATTACCTCCTCAGTCGGGCGGCCCGAATATGGCGGTGTGGGATATGTACGCTTATATCGGCTATGAAAGAAAATCTGTATGGATTTTGATACTTTATTAATTTGAGTAGAATTGTTCATGATACAAGGAACACAATCAAGGATGACTAAATAATCAATGAATTGCACAATGCTTTATCAAGCTCATTAAAATAAGACGTAAATTTCGTTCCGTTTTATTTTTGATGTTGCGTATAAAACGCAGATCATAAACGAAACGATATTTCAGTCAAATTATAAACCTAGACAGTAAATGACAATAATGAAATCTAATTTCTAACCCTTCTATTAAACATAGAACCATTTAAAATACATTAAAATTATACAGGAAAACATCTAGCTATTTAACAATCATTTCTATACAACAAAACTAGGTCATTTCGGGACTAATAAATAGTAAATATAGATATATATGTCCCATTTTTGTGTAGCACTCTGTAGCATTGTGAAGAAAACCAATATTCTAAGAAATGCAATGAAATGATGGTTTTAACGACTTACTTTTGTGGATTAATGAAATTCCAGGGTTTGGGGTTTGATCATCCAGTTTGTAAATAAATTAGTTTGCGGGGAGATATTTTAATCCTATCTGAGAAAATGGAGATGGCCTGGTCCTTGTTGCTGCATTTTTAGGGATAACATATCATCTCTGGGGCTTTAAACATCCAGTGACACAATCTAGGTAATTTGGGGAATAACATATGTTTCAATTATTCGCTTGTATGTAGGGGTCTTTAGCAGTGAGAGGATACCGTAGGACCCAGAGAAACCGATTAGGCAAGGCAAGTGAAACTCTTTGTACGGTTGAAACCACACCACTTGACTCAATGACAGGACTACAGCGCATGTGTTTGACTACTCAGCCACCCAACAGAGCAGATCACATAAATTGAAAGCATGAATCCATGGCCAGCTTTGTGTGTGCAATGAATTTATATGTAAAGAAATCGTTCATTTCATAAGAACAGTTCAACAGAAAGAAAACAAGTAAAAATTTCCATCAACAAAATTATACAAAACATCTCTCTAACAAAAAAAAAACCCTTTCACAAACAAAACCTATATGCTTTATTATTCAACGCATACAGAGAGCTGTGTTTACCAATAGGCAGAGTAAGCCATTAGCCTGAGGTCCATGGGTGTCTGAGGGCCGATTGAAATAAATATGTCACATATTTCTATAAATCTAGAGGTCCATGGATGAGTATGGCGCGGACTCACAGGTAGATAAATATAACAAATGACACACCAAGATTAGAAACATGATTTTCTGTTTGAGTTTCCATGTGTAGGTAAATTCTTTAAATATCAAATTTTTAACAGCTTAATCCGCGCTTAAATATACTCAAATTGATCAATGGAAGATCTCACTGCTTGGAGAGAGAGAGAAATGGGGCTTAACGTCCACTCGACACAAACTAGGCCATTTCGGGTCTAACCTATGGTTTAATTTTATTTAAATAATTCACTTGCGCGTAGGGGTCTTTAGCAGTGGGAAGAAACCGGAGTACCCGGAGAAAACCCACGAGGGTGGACAGGAGACCCTACTCCTTGCCACGTACAACTGGGGATTTGTAACCATGCCAGTTGACTCAATGGCAGGCCGTATGATACAGCTCGCGCGCTAACCATTTGACCATCCAACCCCCCTCCCAGTTTTGATACAATCAAAATATTCAGAATACGTTGGACATATACATTGTAATAAATAACAAATATTGCTTTACTATTGTATCATTCCTTGATAAAGAAGAGAGAGAGAGAGAGAAGTGGGTTAATGTCCACTCGACACAAACTAGGTCATTTCAGGACTAACACGTGGTTCAATTTTATTTCAACAATTGGCAGTTCAAGTTTCATGTTGATTGTATGAGAACCTGTACAGCCCCCAATAGAACAAACACAACAAGATACCCAGTGTTTAACAAACCAGTATCTAATCCAAACTTTCACTATTCTAAAATATTCTTCACCAAGATAATTCAATGATAATTAAAATTTAGGGCTAATAGAATACTACAATTAGAAGCAGGTGCATGTGTAAAAGTTTAAATGTACATGGACGTTTATTTACTTAATTATTGATATATATTTTTTCAAATTTAATTTGTGCCGAGAATTCAACACATAATATGACTATTATTTCTGACTTAAGATCAACTATCACTGTAAGCTGGGTATCATTTTATCTTGGGTATTTAGCACTAATTTCTGTCACATTCATTCAATATCAAAACCTTGTTTAAAAACTCTAACAAATCATTTAAAATCACCAATTATCATCTAATTTGTATTTGTGTCGAGTTTAAAGCTGATTATTCAACTTTGATAATAAGTGTTCAATTTGCAATCACTGTTGAAAAATAACCAACTCGGTTAATTTGAACAGTGGTGAGGAAATTAGATACAAGATCAGCCAGCTTTAAACTGGACACAAATACATGTTACAAATTCTAAACTAAGATTTGATATTGAATGGATGTGAAAGAAATTAGTGCTAAATACACAACATTAAATGATACCATGGTTACATGACAATTTTAATCGCGGGGAAAGTATGACTGGTAATTTTTAAGCTACACGTGTAATTGACGTAAATTCAATTACACTAATGACTTGAAGTTGCTGATCCTCCTTTTGAAGACAATCTCCCAACTTGGATTAAATTGGTTAAAGAAGAGGTCCAGCAAAAGGACTGACCATTGGCACTACAGTTGTTGAAAAATTACTTCACTCTGAGCCAAGTTACCATGGTTACAAGAACAGTGTAGCCTTGATTATCACTGATACCATAGTTACAATAATAAACAAAATCTTGATTATCCATTTTTCACCTTAAATCATCAACCACAAATCATATGTTGAAAATCGATTTGACCAGGGTCTTTATAAGTTAATAAACATCTAATAAATAGTTTATATAACATTTCAGGCCTACAATAGGCAGATGTAGCTCTGACATAATGCCTGTTTAGTTCTTAAAATATCTAGGCCCTATCCACGTCTCAGGAAATATGACAGCACCATTACAAATGAGTAGTAATTTAGAATGGAACATTGTGTCAGTTCTAGTGTAACTCCTAATCTATTTGTGCTTGAACTCAAATGTATCGTTTCATTCAAAAGTAGAATTTATTTAAACATACTATTATATTTGATATTTAACCACGGGACTTTCAAATTCCTTCCCCAGGGTTTCCTTATATATTCAGGAACTATTTACAGGCTATTATATGTTAATTTAGGACGAGTTAGATTTCGTTTTCATTGTGTTGATTTTAAACTTTAATCTGTAAAATTGATTCTTAATCAGAATATCTGTCCAGATGTTACATAGTCAACTATTGTAGCCCTGGAGCCTGTTTCATAAATATTAACTAAGATAAAATCCAAATTTGAGTAATTTGATTGGATAATATTAGATTTATTTTAGTGCTTAGCCAATCAAAATTGAAATATCTACTAAGATTTGGATTTTATTTTTAGTTAAGATTTCAAGAAAAGGGCCCCGGTATAACATAAAGGGATGATATTTTGTCCTAAGATTCTAACCCCACTTTAAGATAAAATACAACTACTTTTCTCTTGTCCAACATTTTCTGATTTTTCTACTGTCATCAATATCTGCGTAAAAACGTCTTGCACACTCTGAAATAAACAATACAGAGGAATGAAAGGAATGAATTGTATTTAACCACCTACTTTTCAGCACCTACAGCCAGCCATAAAATGCGCTGTGAGCAAATCCGACCAAGACAGCAATTGAATTGAAATTGTCAAGGATTCTTTTACGTGCACACCAGGGCTTCCACTTCAAAATTTTCACTTCCGGTCATTTTTGATAATGCACGGAAACTTTGCAATGTAAATTCATATTTATTTATGGTAGGGTATTGTGAATTCATGTGTCTATACCACTTTGTCAACATGGAGTGAACAAAAAATTATATATTGGACTTAAGAACGAAATATTTATAGTAAGGCTTGTGATAATTAATTATAAATTAAATACTCTCTTTTAGCTACTTAAATAATCAAATAGCTGAATTGGCCATAGAAAAACCATTCCAGTGGCTGACATATAATAACCACTTGCTCTATAGAAAACACACTGACGTACTTTTCAGCACCTATAGCCAGCCATACAATGTTGGCAAACCCGACCAAGACAGCAATTGAATTCGAATTGTCAAGGGTTCTTTTACTTTCACACCAAAACTTAAACAGGAATATGGTGGCCAACATCAGAATAGAACAATGTACTGCCAACTAAACGAACCAGCACCTTACTAACTACACAGTCAAACATACTGGGTCAACAATACACTGTCAATCATACTAAACATTACAGGGTATTGAACAAATCATATGTGGTTTAGCATCCTACTTTTCTGAAATCACAGCGTAAGTCATACATTGTAAATTTGCCCAAACACTGGTGCTATGATGACATAGTCTACTCTTATATCGAATTCCAATACAAAGGGAACTTTTATATGGACACCAATGTGTAGAAAGGACCTTGTTTTGTCCCATCCAAAATGTCCTCTGTTGTGAACCACTCGAAGCACGTAGAAAAATCCCTATAAAACTTTCTCAGCTAATGCAGGGATCAAACAAACGACCTCTAGGTTAGCAAGTAAACATCCTACTCTTTGAACCACCTGAACTAAAAGGGATTGAGCTATGTAAAGGGTCTGACGGCCACATGAATAAATTAATTAAAAATAATCTCTACCTGGTTTTCTTTGGCTGATGCTTCTAAAAATGGTGCTTTCCAAGATTCCGCTATTTTCTTACCATCATCAAAACTGATCTCCCTGTAGAATCAAAAAAAACATTATTAAATTTGTAGCACAAATAACACATATTAATAACCCTGTTACGAAGCTAAGTTTAGTTTTTATTTAAACATATATTATGCAATAGCTAAAGTCTGCCTACTGTCATGTTCCTTAAGCAACGTTCGCGAGTTATACAACATCTCTCCGTTGCTTGAATACTCAGCAATTCTCTGAACTTTGCACTACCGGTAGTTGTTTTTACAAGTGACTAATTAGCATTGTCCAATCAGAGTTCGTGGCACCAAACACACTGTAAACAAACAGGGTTTTTTAAATTGAGAAGCTCGTGGGGAAAACAGCAACCGTGACATTGATCGATCTTTGAACTTTGTAACTCGATTGTCACATGTAGGCATTTTAGCTATAAATCACGAGACTTGGTATTCACGACGACCGATGAATCTGGGCTTGTGATATTCGAACTTAGTGGCGAAATATACAGGGTATTACGTGAAGGGCTTCATAAGATGTATGTAGTTAAGGCGAGATCAAGCCTTCTATTGAAGATGGCCTACTGTAGGCATTTGTTTAGGCCTGAAATGTTACCTAAATTATTAATTTGGCATTAAAAAGTTAAAATGAAATGGGGCGTATCGTCTACTGTTCTGCCCCAACTGGGCTGAAGAAGACAGGCCTACTATAGTGTGCCATGAGGGAAATTTTGCCAAGACAGCGGCACTAGTACACACTTAGTGACCTGGAATGTCAGTGTCTTTCTTTTTAAGGGAGATAAGCATAATGCAATAAATACTGGAAATACTTGATTGAATGTTCTGAAATTGAATTCTCTCGATCTCAAAACTAGTGACAAGCAAGTGACAAGGAGGATTTCTACAAAGCTTCTGTATCAGAAAATATCTCAACCAACCATTACAGATGAAACATATTTGTTGTGTTTAATTACGTCATGATTCCACTGACAACTCCTCCATATTGTCTGTGGTGGAACTGACTTCTGGCAATTTGGGACATTTCGGAAAGACAAGTGAGCATTTCCAAGAATATATATGAAGGGTGGTAAATCCAGAATAGAAAACAGTAAGTGACGTGTTATGTCTACTAATATAATCAATCAATAATTATTATTGATTTATAAATTCAGCCTACCTTTCCATTCTAAGGTCACTTTTATTACCAACTAAAATAACTGGAACTCTAAAATAAACAAAATAACAACACCATACAATTTCAACAGTGATTATAACTATATTTTATCTTGTTTAGTACTTGAAATAAGATGAAATGGAATTCTGCTCCAGTCTGGCTACTCCAAATCGACAGTGCGCTATGAGAAACATTTTGCCCTGACAGTGGCAATACCGCATACTTTTATTATGATTTCTAACTGGTCAGGGGATGAAATGAAATAGAGTTTTACATCCTGGTGTTCTGCTTCGACGGGATTAATGAAGACACGCTGATATATTGTAGTAATTTTCACACACACTGCACAGTTATAGCTGGCCCCTGTATCCATTCACTGATTTGATATTAATTGTAGTACATATTTTACTTGTCTTGTCTGCAGGTTTGTTTCATGGGATATGCTTTTGTGTGTAGTGAGGTCCTCCTGTATTTATTATTAGGTAAAAGAATTACTTACTGTGTCTTTCCCTTCATGTCTAGTATTTTATCATACACATATTTTATCACATCTAGACTGAAAAAATACATTAAATACTCGTTGAATTTCTTTATAGTGTTTTTAAATATCCAACCGTTCTGCACTGACTGGACTAATGAAGCCATGCATCATGCCAGGAGCTAAATTTGACCTCTAACAGTAAACAGCCCTATTTACAACTGTCACAGGTTCTTTAATGTGCGCTGTAATATGTACATGGCACCACGGCCAAACAACTGTTCATTGCCAAGCCCTGCTCTTTGTCCAACACCACTGAAAGCTTATTGGATATACCAAGTGATTTTCTTGGAAAAACTATGAATTGCTATTTAATGAGCCAGCAACCTACTCACTGAGACACTTTGACCACAGATTCACGTTTAGTAACCTATGACACTTTTAATTAAACAAACCATTATTGTCAAATATGAAGAACAGGAAATTTTGCAATTGTATTTCTTTTTTAGAAGTCAAGGAGAAAATATGGACAAACCTTTTTGATGAGTTGACAGAATAAACTAGTACGTAACCATCAATATTGGTAAAATAGGACTGAGGTAGAACAGAATATTCATCCTGGAAGAAAAACAATAATTATCTTTAGCGATGAAAACAGAAGGAGGAAAGTCGCAACAAATATAGACTGAGTTGAAGACATATGCCATGCAGTGAGATAGAAGCGAAATTTTGCATGGAAAGGAGGGTTTCTACATATACTTATTTTCCCAACTGCCAAGGATCCATCATATGCACCTCTCTGTTTTTATCCCTATCTCAAGCTTTTTCCTAAATCCATACAACAAGTACACTGGCCAACTTTTTTTTTTGGAACATCCAAAATACTAGACGTTTTTCCTTGCAAGGCCATTTAAAAGGGGGAAACCAAGCAGAATAATCCCATGGTTAATTAGTAAGTAAGTCTTAAACGTGTAACAATAAGTACAGTAATTTACCTGCCCAGGTGTAACAACAACTACATTGGTGTACCTGTTCAAGTGTATCTAGTATCTACAAGTTATATTCTATATTTATCTGTATCTACAACTTTTATACTATATTTACCTATATCTACTAGATGTATTCTATATTTACCTGTCCAGCTGTATCTAC
Source organism: Patella ulyssiponensis (assembly GCA_963678685.1). Taxonomy (NCBI): domain Eukaryota; kingdom Metazoa; phylum Mollusca; class Gastropoda; family Patellidae; genus Patella; species Patella ulyssiponensis. Next base: position 1,366,206 of record OY783230.1, read on the forward strand.
AAGTTGTAAACTATATTCTTGACCTCGTATTTTTATAACTTTCTGAAATGCTAAAAACATAAAAACAAAAAACATGTTAATATTAAAGTAACATTACATATCTTTGCCCTTTGGAAATATTAAATGGAATGGAACCATTTTTGTTGTGATATTTCTAATAGAGATTCATCTGTGACAATATCTGTTTTCTAATAATTCCTACATGTATGCCGCCAAAGTCCTTAAGTAAACTCATGCCAATCGGGAACTCCAGGCCCAACTTTGCTTTTGCTTGATCATAAAAACAAATGTCCAGAGAGAGAGAGAGAAATGGGGTTTAACTTCCACTCAACACAAACTAGGTCATTTCGGGACTAACATATGTTTTTTTAAATTTTATTTCAATAATTCGCTTGCGCCTAGGGATCTTTAGCAGTGGGAGGAAACCGGAGTACACAGAGAAAACCCACGAGGTTGGACAAGCAACCCTACTCCTTGCCACGTACAACAAGGGATTTGAAACCACGCCAGTTAACTCAATGATAGGCTGTATGATACAGAGCGCACGCTAACCATTCGCCCATCCAACCCTCCACAAATGTCCAGGTTTCTTCTATGAATAATCTGGTAAAATAGTTCATGCACCATGTCAAGTGGATGTTAAACCCCAAATTTTCTCTCCATCACTCTCTCAACAATTTCAGTGAGAGAGGGAGGAAAATGGGGTTTAACATCCACTTGACACAAACTAGGTCATTTTGGGACTAACATATGGTGCAATTTTATTTCATTTCAATCAATCACTTGTGTGTGATGTTCATGTACACAAGTGTGGAATCAAATCCACGAGACTTGGCTCACAATCTGATTAAAACACAGATCCAATTTCGTTTCGTTTTTTAAAGTTCAAAATTTCATTTTTACTTGTCTTCACTACTCTTGGATCTGGAGGACTTGTTATTTAACTGGTGTTCTGCCTGAATGAGGGGTTAGCCAATCAAATGGTCTGTCGAATGGACCGTTTGACCTTTTCATGCGTGGAACTGTGGGTAGATATTACCAGCCAATGACGTCTATACTAACACCAGCGGATAGAAATCAAAACAAAACAAAAGTAGATTTTAAAAAGCATGGCGGTCGCTAATTGGTTAATTGAATGACTGACGTTATCGGGTCAAATGTCCAGTGCTTGATACATATACCTGACGTCATAGAACGTGAGCTCCCACTATAACTTGTTAGATCTACATGAGTGTTGGCCATCGAAAGTATAAAAAATGAAACGAAATATAGATCTATATTTTAATTAGATTGCTTGGCTCCATGACAGACCTTATGGTACTATGTGTTAATCATATGTCGCCCAACCCCACCACAACAATCTTAGTAAATGTAATTATAAACTTACTGTTTTCTATAGTTGGATCATAAGAATCAACAAACTGATTTTCAACATACTGAATAGTTAATGAAGATTTCCCTGCAAAATTAAAAAATATACACTCGACCACGCCTGTTGACTCAATGACAGGCTTTATGATACAGCTTGCAAGCGCTAACCATTCAGCCATCCAAACCCTTGATAAACACAATGAACACTATTTGATAACGGTGATTCACAACAGCTGTGACAGGGCCTGTCCGTTGCCTATTTTCACTACCGTACCCTAGTAGCGATATTAAATCTATGTTATTGTACAGTTTTGGAGATTCAAACAACATTATATATCCTACTTCACTCAAATGAATGCCAGTTACATGTATGTCCACAAGAAAACTTGTTCATACTCAAGGTCTATTTCAGTCGTTCACAAATATCAAAATAAGTTGGACGAGTAGTCCACGCAGCATTGGTTATGTTAGGGATATGGAAAGTATTCATAGTGATCATAATTAAGTGTAGTGAGTGATGCTTTATCATTAACTGTCGACGAGTTTTGCGTGAGGGCGAGTTAACAGGCTCCCAGCATTCATGGATCATTAACAAATGATGAGTAGACCATTTTTGCAGAATTATTTTTGGGTAATCATTCTAATTTGCAACTGTAATTTGATTTAAGCATATGTTATTAATTATCTTAGAATCATATATTTTGTAAACAGCCATTTTTTAATGTGGCAGTTATGCCCTGTTTATTACCAAATATAAACAATAACAACATTGAACATAAACAAAAACAAAGACATGTAGGTCAGGACGTTCCAGTCTAGTGTCCTTGCCACCGACACGAGATAAAATACTTACCAACAGATCTGTAGCCCATTAAGGCTATTCTTCTCTGTTTAGGGGGCATAATAACAACTTTTGTATTTACGTTACATTTAAAAATAGACCAATATCTAAATAATTCTTTAACACAAAGTCAAAACAAGTGTGAGACTAGTACAGGAAGTGAACCAATCCTTGATTTATTGGAGTTATTTCCCTTTATGACCTTTGGACTTGATTATCCAGAAATCGACAAATCTAAAATGGAGTTGTTCCCCTTCCACCATATTCCGGGCTGAATGAAACCCTGAAAAATGGGAATTAATCTTTTTTAAAAAATAGTTTTATCTTTAATATGCTTATTTTCTGTTGTTGTTTTAAAACATGATCTACTATACCAACGCGACAAGAAACAATACAGAGATAATGAACTTGAAAACGAGAAAATTATTATTTATTTCTGGTTACACGAGTCTAAAATAATGTACACTGGAAGATCCAGTCATTCTTCATCAAAACGGTAAGTGCTAAATAGTATGAAGCCGGGACGATTTTGCTAAATTCTATAAAGCGAGTATAGTTTAAGCCCCGCCCTTTTGTTGTTTAGGCCCTTCCCACATTTTTGAAGGTTATGGTTGTATGCTAGTATCACCATGGACCTTATGGTATCACTTACACCGGAATTTGTTTTAAATTTATAGGTTGCTGTCTTATATAAAGATAGGCTGGCACTGCCAGGCAGGATACGCCCACATTTTCGAGGGATGGATAGAGAACAAGCAATACCGAAAGTGATTTTTCCTACATCATTAAAGTTACAATTTCATATTTTCTAAGAAAGTCAAAGCATAATTATGTCTATGTCTTTTGCTCAAAAGGTTGTCAACTCACTATTATACGATCATGGGCAAAATTTTTGAGGCATTAGAAAGGGTGACACAGGGTGATTGAGGAAATAGTTACTCAATTACCTCCCTTGTTTTCCCATTCCTTTCCATGGACGGCCATCTTCAAACGTTTGAATTTGAAGTTGAAAATGATATTTTTGCCAATTTCTCAACTGGCAATAGTGAATTATAGGATTAATAAGATTATTCTTTAACAAGGTAGGACTGTTTATAGGTTCAATCTATTTTAGGGCTTTGTTTTAATACATTTTAAAAATATAACTTAAAAAAAATGCTATTGGAACTTTAAGTTAGAATTTGATATGTGCAAATATCGAAATGAATTAAGATCTTTGGGTTATAAAGGTTCACTTCAGTAGGCTTCAAATTCGACTGGGGATCATGTTGCTAAGTGGGTAAGATGCTGGCTCGGTAGCCTTGAGGTTAGGTGTTTGATCCCTGCATTGGGTGATGAAGGATGGATAGCCTGACAAGAACAGCTGTCAATTTTGATCCGATTTTCACGAAATTCGACCTCAACCTTCATTACGATGTAACCGTGATATAATCAAACGTTTTTTAAAATGGGATAATTCTGACCCTAGAGGGACTACAAGCTAAAAAAAAAGGTCATTTTTCGTACAATCAGGGCCATAATTCAGGAAGTTACAATCCGATATGCACAAATATCGTAAGGAACTAAGATTGTTAAGTTGTAAACATGTGTTTCAAGTTTCATCAAAATTGAATGAAGATTGTGACCTCTACAGGGTTCACAACCTTGATAAAACAGGTCATTTTTCGGACAATCAGGGGCCATAATTCAGGAAATTACGATCCAATCGGCGTAAATATCGAAAAGAACCAAGATCTTTAGGTTATAAACATGTATGTCAAGTTTCATCAAAATCGGTTCAAAAATTGTGACCTCTATAGGGTCCACAACCTTAATATAACGTATTTTCACACAAATCGCATACAAACGGCGGCCATTTTGTCTGTCAATTTTGGTTCGATTTTCACGAAATTTTACCTCAATCTTCATTACCATGTAACGGTGATATAATCAAACGTTTTTTTAAATCGGATAATAATTTTGACCTCCAGTGGGACCACAAGCTAAAAAGGGTGATTTTTCGTACAATCAGGGGCCATAATTCAGGAAGTTACGAATCAATGAGCGCAAATATCGAAAGGAACCAAGAAATTCGGGTTATAAACATGCATGTCAAGTTTCATCAAATCGGTTCAAAATTATGACCTCTATAGGGTCCACAACCTTGATATAACATATTTTCACACTATTCGCGTACAAACGGCGGCCATTTTGTCTGTCAATTTTGGTTCGATTTTCACGAAATTCGACCTGAGCCTTCATTACCATGTAACGGTGATATAATCAAACGTTTTTTTAAATCGGATAATAATTTTGACCTCCAGAGGGACCACAAGCTAAAAAGGGCAATTTTTCGGACAATCAGGGGCCATAATTCAGGAAGTTACGATCCGATGGGTACAAATATCGACAGGAACCAAGATCTTTGGGTTATAAACATACATGTCAAGTTTCATCAAAATCGGTTCAAAATTGTGACCTCTATAGGGTCCACAACCTTGATATAACATATTTTCACACTATTCGCGTACAAACGGCGGCCATTTTGTTTGTCAATTTTGGTCCGATTTTCACGAAATTTGAACTCAACCTTCCTTACCATGTAACGGTGATATAATCAAACGTTTTTTTAAATCGGATAATAATTTTGACCTCCAGAGGGACCACAAGCTAAAAAGGCCGATTTTTCGGACAATCAGGGGCCATAATTCAGGAAGTTACGATCCGATGGGCGCAAATATCGAAAGGAACCAAGATTTGGGGGTTATAAACATGCATGTCAAGTTTCATCACAATCGGTTCAAAATTGTGACCTCTATAGGGTCCACAAGCTAAAAACATGACATTTCGTACAATCAGGGGCCATAATCCATGAAGTTCCAATCCGATACATGCCAATATCGAAAGGAACCGAGATCTTATGGGGATAAACCTATATTTCAAGTTTCGTCAAAATCGGATAAGAATTGTGACCTGTAGAGAGTCCACAAACAAATTGTGGACGGACGTCCGCACGGACAGGGGCGACGACATAATACTTTCACATGAAAATGTTGGCGTATAAAAATGAAACCAACACAATTTATTTACTGGTATATTCTGTATCAATAGCTCTACAATTTTTATCCGTATACTGTTCATGTATGAACCAGATGTAAAGTTGAATACTGACCTTTCAGTCAAATGAATGCAAACACTATCTTTAAGTTCAATGTGCACGATCTTATAGGCTCATTTGACCTGAATGCTCCCTCACATACTGTTGATGTTTAGATGGAGTGACTGAAATGGGGATTAATCTCCTAATTTTCTGCACTTACAAGGCTAATGAATATGGGCAACTGTCAATGGTTCTTTACATGTTCTTGACTCAGTTCTGCATCACTGATAAGGGGAAACCACTCGAAAGTGCCGAAGAACTTTACAGCCAACAGTACACAAAAATCAAACTTGAGACCTCAAGGTTATCAAGACAGCACCTTACTCATTGATGTTTTGACAGGATGGGTCCGAATTTACACTTTTTCAATGTCAATATAAATGCCCAAATTTACACTTCATTACAGTTTTATGCTTTTCTGACAATTCCTAAAGCAATGTAGATTTATCAAATAACATTCATGTTCTCTGTCAAGTTTCACAATCAATAGCTGGGTCATTATATATTTCAGTAGGCTTTCAAGTCTCTTCTACTACTCCAAATGAATGACCAGCACCACAGCCAATATGTCTGACATTATTAATGCCAATTAATTTAGATGGGACCGAAGGTTTATAAACATTAAGTTCATCACCAGTTCCACAAATACCATGCTCATTCCATCCCCAACTCAGTAGATGTCCTGAACCTAAAATGATTGATAAATTATTTTGTTTGTTGTCATTGTTACAATGAACTCTGTTTCCAACTGAAGTATCACAATTCAATTTGTCACATCTGAGTATTGAACTGCAAGACACAGAATTGATGTATCACAATTATTTCTTATGGGTTTTTTTTTGTCTCTTCATCAGTAAGTAATTATCCAGGTCACATATTATCCATAGATACACAAACACTCTTAAATTGTTTTGGTCTTTATTTTGATCCATATCAATATAAAACATTATTTGGTGATATAAAACATTATTTGTTTATCATGTTCTTTGTTTTGGTAAATATTGACCTGGTTATGAACCGTGATTGCAATATGTATTGTATCAAGATTGCCATGACAATACCCAGTACCTACTAGCTTCCACTATGACTGCAGTAAAGACACACAATACAACTTATTTGATTGAAGTTTATGGAACCACAGAGCATTTAGTGATTTGAGATTCCACTTTTCTGTTTAATCTATACAGTTGTATTCACATGAATAAATAATCAGTAATGAGCGCCATGGAAAACGCATCTCTTTTTTTTCCCAAATATTTTATTACTAGATGGTTTTGTATGTATAATATTATGCAATACTATGAACTATTGTTTCACACAATGCTCCCAAGGCAAAAAATATCGGCCCGTGTGCACAAAAAAAATTACACAAGATTCACATGAAAAACCCAATATTCACATGCAGCATTGTGTGTGAGCCCTTTAAAAGCATGTTTTCAACTTAATGCGCAGTACATGAACTGTGAAACGTCAATCTGTCGTAATTTGTTGTTGAACGTGTGTAGGAATCGAGCTACAGATGCAGAGACTTACTGAAAATCAACAGAATGAAGCCATGGGAATGTCCAGGACTGGCATGTCTACGCGTGCTATTGCCAGGCACTTCAATTGTCATCAGTCTACTATTGTAAGGTCGGTGGAACGTTTTCGAGTTACTGGATCAACACGGGACCATCAACGTCCTGGTCCACAACGCGTTACAACCCAGGCTCAAGACCGCTACATCTGGGTCACTCATCTGCGTGACAGATTCCGCCAAGCGACTTGAACAGGTGCAGCAGTCGTCGGAAGACATGGACCAGTAAGTGCCAACACCGTAAGATGTCGTCTAAGAGAAGTAGGACTCCGTGCACGACAACCTTCTGTTGGAGCTATCCTCAGGGATCATCACCGTCAGCGGCGTTTGATATGGGCTCAAGGACACCAGACATGGAGAAGAGTAGACTGGCAAAGTGAGCTATTCAGTGATATGAGTCGCTTTCATTTTTATCACACTGATGGCCGTCAATGTGTGTGGAGACGTATTGGGGAAAGTCTTGGGGTGGGGGAAGTGTAATGGTGTGGGGAGGCTTCACATTTCATCACCGGACCCCCCTACACATTTGCAGGGGTCAGGTTAATGCTGTAGTCTACAGTGATGATATCTTGCTACCAATTGTTGCTGCGATGTTTCGAGCCCACCCACAACTTCAGCACTTCCAACAGGATAATTCACGTCCGCATGCCGCCCGTGTCAGTATGGAACTACCTGGCTGCTAACAACATCAATGTCTTGGGACTGGCTAGCCATGTGTCCGGACATGGCACCGATAGAACATGTCTGGGATGAGATTGGACGACGTCTGTATCGGAGACCACAGATGCACATCATTGCTGCTTTAGAGGCTGCTCTTGTCCAAGAATGGAACAATTTAGCCCAGGCCTTCTTTCAAACATTGGTTAATTCCATGCGACATCGCTGCACAGCGTGCGTAAGAGCCTGTGGAGGACACACGCGCTACTGACATTTGTGTCGTACTTTTGGTTTTGACCCCTCTGACTTTGTCCTGTTAATTACAGATTAAACATCCATAAGTGTACAAATGTGTTGTTATTGATGTGTTCCCATTTGAATATTGTTCACAATATGAAGCAAAATAAATAAGATATGTTTACAGTATCATTTTGTTATACGAAAAACCAAGTGATGCGTTTCCATGGTGCTCAGTATATTTTATATCAAAATGATAAAACCAATTTTAAACAAAGGTTTTTCTATGTAGAAATATATACTTACTGTCTATAGCTAGATTATGTTCAGAACCACAAGTTATATATTGTATTGGTTGTATGTTTTCTATTCTTGATGGTGTAAAGTCACATATTCCACTGATCCTTCTACCCAACTGACCATAATCTCCTCTACCCCAGCTATAAACATTACCATCATCTAAAATAATATAATCATATTGTCATATTGTAATCACACTTTGTATATGGGGAACTGCAGTAGCTAGGTGGGTAAGACGCTGTCCCGCTAGTCTGGAGGTTGTGTGTTTGATCCCTGCATTCTGCATGGCCCGAGAGAGTTCATTGGGATGGGACAAAAACCTGAGGACCTTTGTATACATTAGCGTGCATGTAAAAGATCCCTTGGCAGTTGGAGTTTGATGTAAAAGTAGGCCATAGTGCCACTGCCCAGACAAAATATCTCTCACAGCAGAGTTATTGGCTTTTTGATTGGACCAATTTCATATTGTATATGAAAGATAGATGGACAGACGGACGGTGTGATGGCACAATTAGCATTTCAATGAAATCATCAGACAAGTCCAATATTTCATCTATTATTCTATTATAAAATAATATACGATTGGAACGTTGCCTTTACATGATTCGAAATAATAGTACATCAGTATTTCAATACCTGTTAATACTAGAATATGAGTCCAACCACTGGTGATTTGTTTTATTCCAGTCTTGAATATATGTCTTGATATTTGAATTGGTAAACTAGATGAGGTTACGGTTGTCACATCATGTGCAAGTTGACCATATTTATTACATCCCCATACATACAGATTACCTTGTTCTGAAGTTTAGTAATATTTCACACAGCATTCATATATAACTGTAGTAAAGGATCGTATTCATAATATTATACACATTGTTCATATTTAACAGTAGTAAAGTATATACAGTATAGTAATATTACACACAGTGTTCATCTTTCATTTATAAATATTTATTCATTATACGCACAGATTTTCATGTGGACGTTCTGTTCACAATTTGTTTGTAGACACTATATCGTAGGTGACAAATTTTATCTGACTTGGACAAAACTAGAAATATAGGTTTATCTCCCAAAGATCTCGGTTCCTTTCAATATTCGCATTATTGGAGCGTAACTTCATGGATTATGGTCCCTAACTATACGAAAAATAACGTTTTTAGACTAATATTAGAGATTCATGTTTCACAATATTGAAGTTTGCAAGTGATTCCTATTGGTTGATATGATATCAGAACTTCAACTGAATCAAATAGATTTTATATGGAGTTAAAATGCCAGAAAAATAACATTTTTTTGGCAGATTACCAGTATAATTGTTTTAGGCCATGTCAGATAAAGATGAATAATCCAGGGTTTTTATCTTTGAGAGAGAGAGAGAGAAATGGGGTTTAACGTCCACTCGACACAATTAGGTCATTTCGGGACTAACATATGGTTTTTAATTTTATTTCAATAATTCGCTTGCGCGTAGAAGTCTTTAGCAGTGGGAAGAAACCGGAGTGCCCGGAGGAAACCCACGAGCTCACACCAGGGCTCGAAACCACAGCCACAAGCCAGAGGTGACCGGCCAGCTAGAGGTCGAAGCGCGGCACTCTAGACCACTAGGCCATCCCAACCCCCCTTTTATCTTTGAAGGAGGGTAGAAGATAGGGGTTGGCTAAAAAGTCAGTAAGATAGGGGTAGGCTAAAAAGTCAGTAAACAGGGTGTGATAAGTGGTCTTTAATACAAGAGGTTATAGTTACCTGAAACTGCTCCACTATAATATGAACCACAGAATATTTTAAAAATGGGCTCTGGTAATTCAACTGAAAAATAAACAGCACAGTGTGAGAAGAAAATAAGTACGCATCTCTCCTACTCAGTGTAACAGTCAGTTCTCTTCAGTAAATTCAATAAATACTACTCTGTCTTTATAATCCAAAGCCAGATCGGGAAATCATTGCAAAAAGGGGATGTCACTTTAATCTTGCCCCTTTATTGGTATCAGATCTACAAATTTTGTTTTGTTTTTTTAATCTTGCGATGGCCTACACTACATGAAGATATGACCGGCTGTAGTGATAAGTCGCGTCAGAGGTCATACGAGCAGCTTTTGACCCTATGACGATGGACCGACAAGCATGACCACAATGCTTCACACCATAATTATTTGAAAACAATCTGTTAAAAACTGTACCCTCTATCATGTTTATAAAAGCCATTTGTTGACCAACAAACAGGGTGGCAACATAATATGCCAAAACAGAAATGTGGACGTATAAAAATAATCTTACTAATAAATTTACTGAGAGAGAGAGAGAGAGAGAAATGGGGTTTAACGTCCACTCGACACAAACTAGGTCAGACACAAACTATTAGTTGGGTACGAGACCTAAAATCTGTGACCAATTTGCGGGGAAGTTGTTTTAAAGGTGGTTTCTATATGAAAAAAACCTGCTGAAGCGATTAAGCTTGGGTGCCTCACTCTAAAATGCTGGCGGAAGCCGCTAGAGGGCCAAATTCAAAATGGTGGTCAGATGTGGCGGGAAAAAATAAAATTATGTAATATAGGCTTCTGATGTGTCTATTCGTATGTTTTAAGGGTCTCTGAATCGAAATATTGTAATCAAAAATCCATCCAGCCACTAGTGTTGCCAATATGGCCGAAAAATCCAAGATGGCCACCATTTTTGGCCTGGTAAATAGTTTCGTGGTCGATGTCTTCAATTTTGATGAATTTGTGTCGATAGATGGCAACCAGCAATAATACTCACCGATATTTATCATCTGATATACTCTACAGTCAACTGATTTTGATTTTAATTTAATCGACGCTTAATAATGTACCCATGTAATATTTAATCACGCATGATAATCAACATCACCAACTTATCCAGTCAAAAATTTACTTCTCAGAATCACAGTCATCCGATTCAAAAGATAGGTCCAGTTTTGATTGTTCAAATTCAGAAGTTGTAGTTTCATTGGAATCTTCATCACTTGCACTATCACTGCAGTGAAAAAGTAAGTCACTTAAAAGTCCTGGTAATGCTGGGTTCACATATCTAATTGAGCCACACTGTCCATTATGGAGCAGTTTCCAACCATTACCAACGGAAGAGTGTGTGATCTCAGATTTTCAGTAATTAAGCATTAAATAAGCCTGTGGTTTCGATCCCTGGTGTGAGCGTATGTGGCATGGATATAGGGGCGCCTTCTCAACCTCGTGGGTTTCCTCCCACTGCTAAAGACCCCTACGCGCAAGCGAATTATTGAAATAAAATTAAAACCATATGTTAGTCCCGAAATGACATATAGTTGGGTACGAGACCTAAAATCCGTGACCAATTTGCGGGGAAGTTGTTTTGAAGGTGGTTTCTATATGAAAAAAACCTGCTGAAACGATTAAGCTTGGGTGCCTCTCTCTAAAATGCTGGCGAAAGCCGCTAGAGGGCCAAATTCAAAATGGTGGTCAGATGTGGCGGGAAAATGTAAAATTATGTAATATACGCTTCTGATGTGTCTATTCGTATGTTTTAAGGGTCTCTGAATCGAAATATTGTAATCAAAAATCAATCCAGCCACTAGTTTTGCCAATATGGCCGAAAAATCCAAGATGGCAACCATTTTTGCCCTGGAAAATAGTTTCGGGGTCGATGTCTTCGATGTTGATGAATTTGTGTCGATCTATAGATGGCAACCAACAATAGTACGCATCTCTCCTACTATCAGTGTAACACAGTTCTCTTCAGTAAATTCAATAAATACTACTCTGTCTTTATAATCCAAAGCCAGATCGGGAAATCATTGCAAAAAGGGGATGTCACTTTAATCTTGCCCCTTTATTGGTATCAGATCTACAAATTTTGTTTTGTTTTTTTAATCTTGCGATGGCCTACACTACATGAAGATATGACCGGCTGTAGTGATAAGTCGCGTCAGAGGTCATACGAGCAGCTTTTGACCCTATGACGATGGACCGACAAGCATGACCACAATGCTTCACACCATAATTATTTGAAAACAATCTGTTAAAAACTGTACCCTCTATCATGTTTATAAAAGCCATTTGTTGACCAACAAACAGGGTGGCAACATAATATGCCAAAACAGAAATGTGGACGTATAAAAATAATCTTACTAATAAATTTACTGAGAGAGAGAGAGAGAGAGAAATGGGGTTTAACGTCCACTCGACACAAACTAGGTCAGACACAAACTATTAGTTGGGTACGAGACCTAAAATCTGTGACCAATTTGCGGGGAAGTTGTTTTAAAGGTGGTTTCTATATGAAAAAAACCTGCTGAAGCGATTAAGCTTGGGTGCCTCACTCTAAAATGCTGGCGGAAGCCGCTAGAGGGCCAAATTCAAAATGGTGGTCAGATGTGGCGGGAAAAAATAAAATTATGTAATATAGGCTTCTGATGTGTCTATTCGTATGTTTTAAGGGTCTCTGAATCGAAATATTGTAATCAAAAATCCATCCAGCCACTAGTGTTGCCAATATGGCCGAAAAATCCAAGATGGCCACCATTTTTGGCCTGGTAAATAGTTTCGTGGTCGATGTCTTCAATTTTGATGAATTTGTGTCGATAGATGGCAACCAGCAATAATACTCACCGATATTTATCATCTGATATACTCTACAGTCAACTGATTTTGATTTTAATTTAATCGACGCTTAATAATGTACCCATGTAATATTTAATCACGCATGATAATCAACATCACCAACTTATCCAGTCAAAAATTTACTTCTCAGAATCACAGTCATCCGATTCAAAAGATAGGTCCAGTTTTGATTGTTCAAATTCAGAAGTTGTAGTTTCATTGGAATCTTCATCACTTGCACTATCACTGCAGTGAAAAAGTAAGTCACTTAAAAGTCCTGGTAATGCTGGGTTCACATATCTAATTGAGCCACACTGTCCATTATGGAGCAGTTTCCAACCATTACCAACGGAAGAGTGTGTGATCTCAGATTTTCAGTAATTAAGCATTAAATAAGCCTGAAAATAAAATAAACACAACTATCGTTATGCGAACAATTGTTTTATTGATAGCTCGACGATGAACTTAACTACTGAAAATCGGAAGGATGAGGAGGATGCCGCTATTGCATTTATTTTCCTTGCTGGTGCTCATCTCAGAAGACAACATTGTCACGGTCGTATTTCATTAGTATCAGTATCACTATCGGTCGCCCAAACTCTGCTGCGTGGCTCGCCTAAACTATTTACCTGTAATATATTAAGGCTCGCCCAAACTCTCTACCCGCAATGCACGTGCTTACAGGTAGCATATAAGCCCGCCCATCGGGCTTGTTTGGTAGATGAATTATGACTGTGGTACTGAGGACTCGATATTGCCACCGGGTACTTGGGAGAGTGAAATTATAGTTTCAACTTTGTTGTCTTGGGTTCCTCTGTGCAGGATTCGTATGTTTTACTCATCGTTGTATATTTTAGTATGAGTAAATTTATGTACAAATGTAGACCAATTTTACAGGTCCCCTTTGGGTACCCACTGATTGTTCCTGGAATGGTATCGTCTAAGAATAGTTGACGATAAATGGTATCGTCGTTGAATAGTAGCCGATACATGGTATCGTCGTTGAATATTAGTCTATTCATGGTATCGTCGTTGAATAGTAGCCGATAAATGGTATCGTCGTTGAATAGTAGCCGATAAATGGTATGGTCTTGCCAATGGGTTGACAGTTTCTTCTTGGAATGGAATCATCTAAGAATAGTCGCCGATAAATGGTATCGTCTAAGAATGGTCGCCGATAAATGGTATCGTCGATGGTTTGTTCCTGGAATGGTATCGTCGATGACAGGTCGCCGATAAAAGGTATCGTCGTTGAATAGTAGTCGATAAATGGTATCGTCGTAGTATGGTCTTGCCGATGGGTGGACAGTTTCTTCTTGGAATGGAATCGTCTAAGAATTGTCGTCGATAAATGGTATTGTATAAGAATAGTAGGCGATAAATGGTATCGTCGACAGTTTGTTCCTGGAATGGTATCGTCGATGACTGGTCGCCGATAAATGGTATCGTCGTTGAATAGAGAGAGAGAAATGGGGTTTAACGTCCACTCAACACAACTAGGTCATTTCGGGACTAACATATGGTTTAATTTTATTTCAATAATTCGCTTGCGCGTAGGGGTCTTTAGCAGTGGGAGGAAACCGGAGTGCCCGGAGGAAACCCACGAGGTTGAGAAGGCGCCCCTATCTCCATGCCACATACGCTCACACCAGGGCTCGAAACCACAGCCGCAAGCCAGAGGTGACCGGCCAGCTAGAGGTCGAAGCGCGACACTCTAGACCACTAGGCCATCCCAACCCCCTCGTCGTTGAATAGTAGCCGGTACATGGTTCGTCGTTGAATAGTAGCCGATAAATGGTATCGTCGTAGTATGGTCTTGCCGATGGGTGGACAGTTTCTTCTTGGAATGGTATCGTCTAAGAATAGTCGCCGATAAATGGTATCGTCGACAGTTTGTTCCTGGAATGGCATCATCGATAACTGGTCGCCCATAAATGGTATCGTCGAAGTATGGTCTTGCCGATGGGTGAACATTTTGTAACGTCATAATTCATTTAGTGCGCGCACTCGTGAAAGAATTATGTTGTATATTTATGTTGTACTATATCAACTGAATTCTTTTTTTTATCTTAGTTTGCTGGGTCTGGCCAATTTTAGAACTCGCAATGAACTGGGTGAATTTCACACAAGTTTCCAGGCCTTGAAACAGGCCGGGAGATGCATCTCCATACAATATCGTACTGGTAATTGCGTGTTCCCTCTTGTGCAGCTGCAAAAGAATTGACATGTTCATTGTCTGTGTTCCCGGTTACAAGAGCACATGTTCCGTGCGCGAGACCACATGTTCCCCCCCTGGATACAACCTATGGGAACAGGCACATTAAAAAAACAAAGGTTCATTGTCCTTGTGGCGCGTTACAAGGTCACAAGGGAACACGCCACAAAGGAACACGCCACAAGTGAAGAGCCTATGGATACAGGGCCTTATATGGGTCCATTATTAAGCGTTGATTAAATTAAAATCGAAATCAGTTGACTATAGAGTATATCAGATGATAAATATCAGTGAGTATTATTGTTGGTTGCCATCTATAGATCGACACAAATTCATCAACATCGAAGACATCGACCCCGAAACTATTTTCCAGGGCAAAAATGGTGGCCATCTTGGATTTTTCGGCCATATTGGCAAAATTAGTGGCTGGATTGATTTTTGATTACAATATTTCGATTCAGAGACCCTTAAAACATACGAATAGACACATCAGAAGCCTATATTACATAATTTTACATTTTCCCGCCACATCTGACCACCATTTTGAATTTGGCCCTCTAGCGGCTTTCGCCAGCATTTTAGAGAGAGGCACCCAAGCTTAATCGTTTCAGCAGGTTTTTTTCATATAGAAACCACCTTCAAAACAACTTCCCCGCAAATTGGTCACGGATTTTAGGTCTCGTACCCAACTATATGTCATTTCGGGACTAACATATGGTTTTAATTTTATTTCAATAATTCGCTTGCGCGTAGGGGTCTTTAGCAGTGGGAGGAAACCCACGAGGTTGAGAAGGCGCCCCTATATCCATGCCACATACGCTCACACCAGGGATCGAAACCACAGCCGTAAGCCAGAGGAGACCGGCCAGCTAGAGGTCAAAGCGCAGCACTCCAGAACACTAGGCCACCCCAACCCCCCCTGAGTGAAGGAAGGTGAAGATTTCTTGAAATAATGATTGATTTTTTTTTAAGAATTTGGTCGTTGGTGCCCCCACCCCACACTTTTAAAAGACATTGTCAGATTTCCTTTCTAACAAATGTATAAAATAAAAGGTGCTGAGCATGAATTTGAACAAAAAATATTTGTTAGGACTGACATCTTTCAGGCGCCAGTAATATATGCTTTCTGTCTATATGTAATGATAAAACCTTTCTTTATATAAGCTTTATCTAGAATTATTGGCTCCAGCAATGTAAGCTTTCTGTCTATATGTCATGATAAAACCTTTTTTTCATATAAGCTTCAACTGGGATAATATTTTACACTTGAGGTCTCTGTAAGGTCTTGAAACAAATGGTGGCTTTTGACATGGATTTATTCTAGCTACAATCCTACCTTTTGTTGGTTGTTGTGCAGATTTAGGGGTTGATTTATCTGGCAATAAGTAGCCAAGTTGACCTTTTTTACCATGTCCCCAAGTAAACACACACCCTTGCTCTAAATCAAATAAATTATAAGATAACTAAAAATCATATTTGTGTGTAAAAAAAACAATAATTCAACTCAGATTATCATATATTATGTGTCCATAAGTAAGGGGAAGTAACTCTTTTTAAAGATACATTATGGGAGATTAGATATCGAGTTGGCAGTTCTCACTATAATAGTTAAAAACTAGATAGTGTAAAGGTAATTTGCTGAAAATAGTTAAAAACTAGCTAATGTAAAGGCAATTTGCTGAAATTTTCAGTCAAATGAATGTTCCGCTTAGCCACGGTCATCATTACTAAAGTCGGTAAGACAAAACCAGTAGTCTTGGTTATCCATGTTTATCGGTAAATCAAGAAGGAAAATATTTCAGCGAATCGAACTACAATCCAACAAAAATCTCATTCTAGCCTCGACATCGAGAGTTGATTATGGTCTGAACAAGTTAATTAATGTCTAATTAATAGTTTTTATAACATTTCGGACCTAAAGAAAGACCTACAATAGGCAAATTTTGCTCTTGCATAATGCATGTTTAAATGCTAGTTTGCTCTCCAGCTTTGTCAAACAAGAATCACTTAAAAAAGCAGTTTATTTGATAGGGAACTTAAGAAGTACACAGACTTTCCTAAAAGTAGAAAGGTTTTCTTAAATAAAACAAAACACTAAACAACAATAATGTTAAAAGAAGCATATTTAGGAAACGGAGGTGGGGGTGGGGTATTTTTGGTTTTGGAGTATCATGGACTCTTTGCTAGGAATTAATTTAAAATCCTGATCAGACATTTTGCAATCTTCAATAATTTGGTATACTGTTGGGAAAAAATAGAGCAATCAGTGAAGCGTGTGTAGAGAATATATAAGCCGGATGTGTACAGCTGGCTGACAAGAAACAAACTGGAAGTGAGAACGTCTAACCTTTCCAGGTCATAAGCCTCCATGTCCGCCATATTTATTCCACAAATTAACAAGTATGGCGGCTTGGGGGTTTTAACTTTTTTTTATTAAATTATTTCGGTATTTTTGTAACTGGAGTTCAGCTTTAAGTGTGGTTTAATGGTCGAGAGCGAGACATTAAGTAATATATTGTAACAACTTTAATACCTGTTAATACCATACAGTGACGAAGACCAGCTGTTATATGTTTTATTTTTACATTCTTAGTGCCACCTGGTAAACTAATAATACCCTAGAAGTAGACATTGGAAAAATCACGATGTTAAATTAACAACTGCTGATCAGAAGCTTAACAAAAGATCACAGGAATATGACAAAGTTATAATTAATTTTTCATGTTTTTAAGCTCGACTTGTTTTTTTTTAATAAAAAAAATTATAAGGTGCACTGGTGACATATGAAAAAATTTGTGTCAATTTAATATACCTTGTACGTGTTATAAGAACGGATCATATTATATGTTTATATAAAGAAATAAAATGAAATGGGATTTAACTTCCTACTCTTCTGTTCCTAAACTGTGTTAATGAAGACGGGCATACGCCATACAGTGTGCTATGACGTAAAATTGTCCGGGCAGCGGCGCTACAGCCTACTCTTATATCGAATTCCAACTGCCAAGGGATCTTTTACGTAAACGACTAGACAGCTGTCCTTGTCAGGCCCTCTGTCCTGCATCACTGACAAGGTGAAACCACGCCGGAAGGTTTATATGAAGAAGGTAGAGACTTACTGGTATAGGACTAAAGTTGTTGGGTTGAGAAGATCTACCAAGTTGATTAAAACTATTAGAACCCCAACTATATAAAACATCTCCTGAAAATATAAACAAGTAACAACATTACATAGGATAGTATGGTTTACTCTCTAAACACCCTCAATCTGAACGACAGACTCACCCTACCTGCAGAGAAGTGACTCTGACACAGTGAATAGCCATGATATCCATATGACGTTATCTAAACGTCACAGGTCATGAGGTCACATCAACAAACAATATATCAACATTACAAGACACAATGTTACATTGTAAACAAGCCTTCCTGCAGCCTTTAGGGCTGTGTAATCCACACAGCCATATCGTCTTATGATTTTTCACAGAAATAACTCTAGATTTGACGTCGGCATATTGGCACTATTTTGTGCTTCGGTCGTGTCTATTTCAGATATGCACAGTCAATTCTGTTAATGTTTTTAGCATGGGGATTGACTAATAGTTAATCTATTTCAGTTCTAAACAAAAAATTAACGCAATTTTTAAAAGATAGGCTGGCACTGCCAGGCAGGATACGCCCACATTTTTGAGAGATGGATAGAGAACAAGCAATACCGAAAGTGATTTTTCCTACATCATTAAGTCCTGTATTTCATACTGTATTGGGAGCAGCCATTTTGTTGGTCAGTTCCAGTCTGATATTCATGAAATTTGAAGCCGACAACCTAGAAATGTGACTTTTCGTCAAAATCGGATAAGAATTGTGACCTGTAGAGAGTCCACAACCATGATATACCATATTTTTACACTATTCGCGTACAAACGGCGAACATTTCGTCCGGCAATTTTGGTAACGATTTTCACGAAATTCGAACTGAACCTTCCTTACGGTGCAACAGTAATATAATCAGAGTTTTTTTTTAAATCAGATAATAATTGTTCGAGAGATAGACAGAGAACAAGCAATACCGAAAGTGATTTTTCCTACAATCAAAGGCCATAATTCATTAAGTTACAATTTGAAATGTGCAAATATCAAAAAGAATAAAGATCTTTAGGTTATAAACAAGCAATTCAGGTTTCATCAAAATCGAATTAAAATTGCGACCTCTACAGGGTCCACAACTTTGATATACCATATTTTTACACTGTTCGCGTACAAACGGCGTCCATTTTTTCTGGCAATTATGGTCCGATTTTCTCAAAATTCATAATCAACCTTCCGTAGGGTGTAACGGTGATAGAGTCAAACGTTTTTTTAAATCGGATAATAATTGTGACTTCCAGTGGGACCACAGGCGATTTTGCGGACAATCAGGGGCCATAATTCAGGAAGTTACAATCAGATATGTGCAAATAACGAAAGGAACCAAGATCTTTGGGTTATAACCATGCATTTAAAGTTTCATCAAAATCGAATTAAAATTGTGACCTCTACAGGGTCCACAACCATGATATACAATTTTTTAACAGTATTCGCGTACAAACGGCGGCCATTTTGTATGGCAATTTTGGTCCGATTTAACCGAAATTCGAACTCAACCTTCCTTACGGTGTAACGGTAATATAATCAAACGTTTTTTTAAATCGGATAATAATTGTGACCTCCAGAGGGACCACAAGCTAAGAAAAGGCGATTTTGCGTATAATCAGGGGCCATAATTCAGGAAGTTACGATCCGATATGCGCAAATATCGAAAGGAACCAAGATCTTTGGATTATAACCATGAATTTCAAGTTTCATCAAAATCGAATTAAAATTGTGACCTCTACAGGGTTCACAACCTTGATATACCATTTTTTAACAGTATTTGCGTACAAACGGCGGCCATTTTGAATGGCAATTTTGGTCCGATTTTCCCGAAATTCGAACTCAACCTTCCTTAGGGTGTAACGGTGATAGAGTCAAACGTTTTTTTAAATCGGATAATAATTGTGACCTCCAGAGGGGCCATAGGCGATTTTTCGGATAATCAGGGGCCATAATTCAGGAAGTTACGATCCGATATGCGCAAATATCGAAAGGAACCAAGACCTTTGGGTTATAACCATGCATTTCAAGTTTCATCAAAATCGAATTAAAATTGTGACCTATACAGGGTCCACAACCATGATATACCATTTTTTAACAGTATTCGCGTACAAACGGCGGCCATTTTGTATGGCAATTTTGGTCTGATTTTCCCGAAATTCGAACTCAACCTTCCTTAAGGTGTAACGGTGATATAATCAAACGTTTTTTTAAATCGAATAATAATTGTGACCTCCAGAGGGACCACAAGCTAAAAAAAGGCGATTTTGCGTAAAATCAGGGGCCATAATTCAGGAAGTTACGATCCGATACGCGCAAATATCGAAAGGAACCAAGATCTTTGGGTTATAACCATGAATTTCAAGTTTCATCAAAATCGAATTAAAATTGTGACCTCTACAGGGTCCACAACCTTGATGTACCATTTTTTAACAGTTTTTGCGTACCAACTGGCGGCCATTTTGTATGGCAATTTTGGTCCGATTTTTCCGAAATTCGAACTCAACCTTCCTTAGGGTGTAACGGTGATATAATCGAACGGTTTTTTAAATCGGATAATAATTGTGACCTCCAGAGGGACCATAAGCTAAAAAAGGTGATTTTTCGGACAATCAGGGGCCATAATTCAGGAAATTACGTTCCGATAGTCGCAAATATCGAAAGGAACCAAGATCTTTGGGTTATAAACATGCATGTCAAGTTTCATTAAAATCGGTTCAAAATTGTGACCTCTATAGGGTCCACAAGCTAAAAACGTGATTTTTCGTACTATCAGGGGCCATAATCCATGAAGTTTTGATCCGATACATGCCAATATCGAAAGCAGCCGAGATCTTTTGGGGATAAACCTATATTTCAAGTTTCGTCAAAATCAGATAAGAATTGTGACCTGTAGAGGGTCCACAAACAAATTGTGGACGGACGGACGGACGGACGTCCGGACGGACAGGGGCGACGACAATATACGTCCACATAAAAATGTGGGCGTATAAAAATTAAATTAAGAATAATTCCATTAAAATTATGTTTTAGTAGTTTGAAAATCACCCCCCTTCTCCAGAGAGTATCAAATGGTTTGGTAAAATCTATGAAAAAAATGTACAAAGGCTGTTTTTTTTATATTTAATATTCATTAATGATTGTTTTTTAAAATAAAAATGTTATCCGTGGTTCTATGCTTTGATCTTTATCCACATTAGGCATGATCAATAATGCCATTGACTTCTAAATAAGTTTAACTTCTCTTATTAAGAATGGACAAAAAGCATTAATTTGGACAAACAGTTGGCCAGAACAGTACCCCTGTAGTTATTTGGATCTTGATTTCAGCTTTTATCGTGAATTTCGACAAGGAAAGACTGTGACAAAGACTCTGGAATAAATGCAGATTCGAGAATCAAATTAAAAAGTTTTTTTTAAACTATTGGTCAAAATGAACGCGCCAATGGTTTAATGGAATGTTGTCAGTTACGTTCTTGTCAGTTTCAATTAAAGAATCAACCCCGTTCCGGTACTCACGTAGAATATTTAAATCTAAATTGTCAAGCTTTAGTTAAAATTTCACTTTTGGCACTTCTATTTTTGTACTTTGGTACCCTTTTGTACCCCCTCTTTCGTTTAAAATAGATTTTATTATGAGAATTTTTTATTAAATTGGAAACAAGCATTTAACCTAATAATGTGGCATACTGGCACGTCAGCACCAACCGGGATATATTGAGCGAAACATATGGTGACGTCAACATATGGTGACGGCAAACTTAATATAATCACAATACTACTACTACATTTAACATACATAAATAAAAACAAAAATCACAGATAGTAAAATATAAAAATGAATAACTACTCTATGTATATAAATAGTTAAAATGAAAAATACAAGTTACATTATATACAATTAAAATTTATAATAAAAATGTGTCTCTTTTAAAAAGACTAGCAACATTCCATACAACCTCGGTTAGATATGTGGTATAGGATGATAATTTCCATATTTCTAGCATAATATTCTTAGTTTATATAATGAAATCATTCAAATATATTTTTTATGGAAATTTGGTCAAAAAAAAACATAAGAAAAAGACTCACTATAAAGCCAGACCGGTTGGGTTCTATATGTGGTAAAAGGCAACCCTTTTTTTCTCTATATCTAGGATATATAGGATAATATTCTTGATTTATATAATCATATCACCCTAATATCGTTTGGTTTGTTTTGATGGAAGTTAATTGAAAAAATCTATGCTCCAACATCTTTTAAACATCAGAAAAGGTCTCACTATAAAGCGAGGACGATTGGGTTCTGTATGTGGTAAAAGGCAACCATTTGCTCTATATCGAGGATTTATAGGGTAATATTCCTCATTTATATAATAAAATCACCCTAATATCGTTTTTTATGGAAATTAATTGAAAACAAATGCTCCAACATTATTTAAACATCAGAGAAAGACTCACTATAAAGCTAGGACGATTGGGATCAATGAGTGGTATAAGGCAACGATTTTCTCTATATCTCGGATATATATTATGATATTCTTAATATATGTTATAACATCACCGTAATATCGTTTTTTTTTAATGGAAATTAATTGAAAAAAATACTCCAACATCTTTTGAACATCAGAAAAAGACTCACTATAAAGCGAGGACGATTGGGTTCTATATGTGGTGAAAGACAACCATTTTCTCTATATCTAGGATATAAAGGATAATATTCTTAATTTATATATTCAAATCACCGTAATATCGTTTTTTGAATGGAAATTAATTGAAAAAAAATGCTCCAACATCTTTTTAACACCAAGAAAAGACTCACTATAAAGCGAGGACGATTGGGTTCTATATGGTAAAAGGCAACCATTTTGTCTATATCTAGGATATATAGGATAATATTCTTAATTTATATAATGAAATCACCATAATATCGTTTTTAAATGGAAATTAATTGAAAAAAAAAAATGCTCCAACACCTTTTAAACACCAGAAAAAGACTCACTATAAAGCGAGCACGATTGGGTTCAATGTGTGGTATAAGGCAATGATTTTCTGTATATCTAGAATATATAGGTTGATATTCTTAATTTATGTTATAAAATCAGAGTAACATCGTTTTTTTTTATGGAAATTACTCTAAAATCCTTTAAACAGACACACTAATTTACAGGAGGATGCAATATCTGATTTAGCCTCTAATGAACTGTTAATCAATGATTTTCTCTGTTTCTAAGATATGCAGGATAATATTCTTAATTCATATAATAAAATCACGCTAATGCCATTATGTTATGGAAGTTAATTGAAAAAAAATACCCCCAAATCTTTCAAATATCAGTAAGAATCGAGTTCGATTGGATCCGATGTAATAGTGTGGTGATTTTCTCTATTTCTAAAGGGGGGGGGGTGCCTAGTGGTCTAAAGTGCCGCGCTTCGACCTCTAGCTGGCCGGTCACCTCTGGCTTGCGGCTGTGGTTTCGAGCCCAGGTGTGAGCGTATGTGGCATGGGGATAGGGGCGCCTTCTCAACCTCGTGGGTTTCCCCCGGGCACTACGAGCAAGCGAATTATTGAAATAAAATTGAACCATATGCATGGTATTCCCGAAATGACCTAGTTTGTGTTGAGTGGACGTTAAACCCCATTTCTCTCTCTCTCTCTCTCTCTCTATTTCTAGGATAATATTCTTAATTTATAATAAAAATAATTACTCTAATATAATTATTTTATGTAGATTAATTGAAAGACATATCAAAATCTTTTAACATAAGAAAAATCCTCACTATAAAGAGAGACCGTTTGGGTTGTATATGTGGTCATAGGATAGCCTATACAGGATAATATTCTTAATCTACATGGCTATATAATCACTCTAATATCTTTATTTTATGGAAATTAATAGAAAGAAATACTCCAAATTTCTTTCAAATATAAGAAAAAGACTCAATATATAAAGCGAAACCGATGGGTTCTAATTCTATGTGTCGTATAATGCGATGATTTTCTCTATTTCTAGGACATATACGATAATATTCTTAATTTAAAAAAATCACTCAAATTCCGTGATTTTATTTATGGAAATTACTTGAAAAAATATTCCAAAAACTTTTAATTTATACAGACGCAATTACAGCGAGGCCGAACAAATATTTACAAGACCGTAGATCCAACATCTGATTTTAGCTTCTACTATACATAATGTCAAGGCCGTACATCGAACTGTCAATCAAATTGACTGACATGTTCCTCGCTCTATATCTTACTCGCTTTATAAGATTTAGCATTTTCCCATCAAAACACCAAACCAAAGTTATTGACATTATATTATAAATTCTTGATGTCTTTTAGGCAAAATTAGACATACAATGTGCACAACTTTAGGCAAAAGTAAAGCAGAATTGACATTTAAAAAAGAGTTTGGGTGTATAAGTTTTGTAAATAACAGAATTTATGGCCTAAATCCAAGTAATTTTCAACGTTTGTTGAGGGAGAAGCTGGCATTAGCTACAGGGCTGTACCAAACAGACTTAAAGGCCCACTATGGATGTGTGAATGCTATTGAATTCTCCAACAATGGTGGAGAAATGATAGCATCTGGTAAGGATGAGGTTTTGTGGCAGTGAATTTGTTAAATGCATTGAATGACATGTTTTAGATTCTATTTATTTAGGCCTCACTGAACGAGCATGCAAGCCAATTTCTTAATTTATGCCTACCTTTTGGAAATTGAAACAGTGTCAATGTCATTTGTTAAAATGTCATTCTTATGTTTAATCAAGCGTGCATTACAAGTGATCGGCTGATATTTTGTATCCAATGCATTCAATCTAGATTAATAAAAATGTTTGTAGGGTCCCATCGAACATTATGACAGATCGATTGGTAATGAATGCCAAGGATTTTTGTTCTAAATATTACAAGCGCTTTAGTTCATAAACCAACACTGCCCCATCCCTATCCAAAAATTTCTATCATGTAAAATGTTTATTTGTGATTTACTGACTTTATAAAGGTAGTCCAGTTATCAAATTGCCTAGAGACAGGTCGGGGAGGGGTGTGTCCTACCCTACTCGTGTGTGTGGAGTTTTACCGATGAAAGGATTGCTTAGCAATTATAGGTTAAAAATCTGTTTAATAAAGAATCATTTAGTAAATTTTTGTAAAAATAATACTGGTATATATATTATGAAGTAGTGATTGACATTTTAATGAAATTGGACCTATGAACTATAGCCTTTTCCACTTCGTGCACCTCAAATCTTTGGTTAGATCTAATTGATTCCTAGTTTTATAGAAATTCCTGCACTATCTCTGCCCTTTATACGTCATTCCAATAGTTATGGTTGTAACTGACAAGGAGAAGTTCATGTGTCCAACCTCGTGGGTTTTCTCCGGGTCCTCCGGTTTCCTCCCACTGCTAAAGAACCCTACATGCAAGCGATTTATTTTTAAAGATTGAACCATACCTTACTCCTGAAATGACCTGGTTTGAGTTGAGTGGATGTTAAACCATTCCTTCCTCTCTCTGTCTAATATTTTAGTGTACTAGTATATATATATTACAGGAGGAGATGATAGAAGAGTGTTATTATGGAATACCCAAAGAGCCATATCGAATAATGGTTCTCCAAATATCATGAAATCAGAACATAGAAGTAATATATTCTCTCTAGCATTTGATAAAGATAACGAAAAGATATTTTCTGGAGGTAAGTACATGTGTATACAGGTATAGATATAGGTGTATATACATTAATAAAGGTACATGTATATGTATGTAGGATGGAGGTATATGTAGGTATATGTATCTACAGGTATAGGTATATATCGAATTAGGTATTGTAGGTGTAGGTACAGATATATGTAGGTATAAGTATATATATCGATATAGGTATTGTAGGTATAGGTATATATCGATATAGGTATAAGTGTAGTTACAGGTATATGTATCTACAGGTATAGGTTGATAAAGGTATATAGAGGTACAGGTATACAGATATATGTAGGTATCAGGTATATGTAGGTATCAGGTATATGTGTAGGTACAGGTAGATGTAGGTATAGGTAGTACAGGTAAACGTTGATACAGGTACAGGTATATGTATTTATTCATGGTGTATATACTCTGAAGAAAACCTTGAGGTTATTCTGTTCAAGGTGAAATCTAAACTATTCAATTAATGTTTCTGTGTAATTTTTGGATAATATCAAATTTTCCACGGCTATATCCATGTTGAAATGATCTCAGATTGAATATTAAACATTTAGATGAGAAAACAATTTCAAAATATCAACACTAGATAATCTCGTAGCTTCGATTGACTGGGATTAACATGAGGCCTATAAAACATTTCAGTGCGAATCATAGGCTGTGTTTTCTTGTGATCAGGGGGATTGGGTGGCCAAATGGTTAGCGTGCCCGCGCTGTATCATACGGCCTGCCATTGAGTCAACTGGCGTGGTTTCAAATACACGGTTGTACGTGGCAAGGAGTAGGGTCGCCTGTCCAACCTCGTGGGTTTTCTCCGGGTACTCCGGTTTTCTCCCACTGCTAAATACTCCTACGCGCAGGCGAATTATTGAAATAAAATTAAACCATATGTTAGTCCTGAAATGACCTAGTTTGTGTCGAGTGGACGTAAAATCCCATTTCTCTCTCTCTCTTGTCTTGTCAACAGCAGTCATCATATCTTTATAAATACTGAACAGAATTGAACGATATTTCAGAGTTTCACCTTTCTCAATATTTTAGTACCCAGGGGATTATGTTATTAGTACTAACAATTAATTGTAAGATATTTGTAATGTATTTATCCAGCAATAACTATAATACATAGTTATGATGTTACACGGTTTATTTTATTTTATTTAAGGTAACGACGAACAGGTGTTTGTACATGATGTAGCCACGTGAGTACTTGTAGTCTTAAAAGAAAAATTATTAATTTGCTTATCAAAAAATACAGTCCAACAGTGATTTAAATGAGAAATGGTTTCATACGTAGTAGAAAGAGTTCAATCCCTTCCTGGTTAATGGTTCCCCAGTTGTACGTGACAAGGAGTAGGGTCGTCTGTCCAATGTTGTGGGTTTTCTCTGGGTCCTCCGGTTTCTTCCAACTGCTAAATACTCCTACGCACAAGCGAATTATTGAAATAAAATTGAACCATATGTTGGTCTGACCCCTTGGTCTGGTCCCAAGATGAGCTGGTTTAATGATCTAGTTTGTGTCAGTGGATGTTAAACCCTCTCTCTCTCCTGGTTGGGTGCATGTACCTAAGAGAGAAGAAAAAGAGAAATGAGATTTAATGTCCACTAGCTCATTTTGGTACTTATATATGGTTACATTATATTTCAATAATAAGCTTGTGCATAGCAGTCAGAGGAAATCGGAGGCCATGGAAAAAACCCATGAGGCTGAACAGGCAACTCCACTCCTTGTCATGTGCAAGCATGGATTCGAAATAACACCACCTGACTCAATAACAGGGCTTATGATTTCATGTGAACACGTTAATGAAATGAAATGAAATGGTGTTTAACATTCTACTCTTCTGCACCTAACCTGGGATAATGGAAGACGGGCATACGCCATACAGTGTGCTATGAGGGAAATTCTACCCGGGCAGCGGCACTACAGCCTACTCTTATATGGAATTCGAACTGCCAAGGGATCTTTTACGTGCACACCAATGTGAACATGGGACCTCGGTTTGTCGTATCATCCGAACGACTAGACAGCTGTCATTGTCAGGCGCTCACAAGGGGAAACGACGCCGGAAAATTGAGATGAACTTTCTTGGCCAATGCAGGGATCGAACACCCAACCTCCAGGCTAGCTAGCCAGTGCCTTACCCACTTAGCCACGTAATCCCCCTGAACAGGTTAAACTTCTACACCACCCAACCCCCAGTTGATTATAAAGGATCCCTTGGCAGTTGAATTTGATAAAGAGTATGCAGAAATACTCATGTCCCAGAGAAACTATTCATTCCTAGCTAATGTAGCCATAAAAATAAACAAAATTACTGTTTGGTGTTAAAATGACATAAGTATTACATTCTGTGCACAGAGATCCACCTACTTAATACTTCGAGAATAGACCTCTGCCCTAGAAGACCACCATATCCCCAAATTAATATACTGGTTTATAATGCAGCTCTACTCCGTTTCACATCTGGTATACACACAAAATCTAAATAAACTTTTTCAATTCCATAAAATGAAAGTAGAATAAATACTTCTAAAAATAGTCGAAGTATACTTAGTGTTTTTGATTGAAATCATTGATTTAGGACTTAAAATGTTGGTCAACTAGCTTAGTGTCCGTTCTCAAGCTCAGCTAACTGATAGACAACTTAAGTTTAGTATGCGGAGTATACTAAAGCATTCTGTGTAAATATAACCTAGTATTATTGTTACAGAGGTAATCCAGTAGATAATTTTATGCATGAAGATGCCGTGTATGGTTTATCAACAGATCCCAATAATAGTAACGTATTTGCCAGTGCCTGTGATGATGGCCGTGTTTTAATATATGATATCAGGGAACCAGCAGATTCAGGTACAAAACATTTAATATATATATAAATATTGTTTATAAATATCTGAAGACACCCCTAGAAGGCAGACAGCTAGCTTATATGATTTAATTTATGTCAGAATGAAGTAAAGTGGACAATTTTTTTTACCTGAACATATTTTTTTATTTTTTTTATATGAAATTACAAAACTAACAGATTGAGGTGTAAAACATTTTATAGATGCCTTGATGTAGGTTTCAGATAAAGAGCTGGACGTTCTTGCTATTATAGATCAAAGATATTGAAAATTTTATAAAAATTGCTTTATTCTGAGTGAATTGCATAACAAGACAAACTATAGTCCATGTGTCAGTATGAATATAATGGTGTTTAATTAACGTTCTACTGTTCTGCACCTACTGGGCTAATGAAGATGGGCATACGTCATACAGTTTGATCTGAGGGAAATTATCACTAGACAGCGCCACTACAGTCACTTAATATTGATCCTGGCTTTTCAAAGAAAGCAGAGGATTATATTATTATATTAAAATGGGTGTGTCCGTCCATCTGTCTGTCTGTCACATGGTTTTTTACACAATAACTCTGCTAGAATCTGCTTTATAGAAAGATGAATATTATGCAATTAAAAATGTATGTCATCTAATTACATTTTGAATTTGGCAGTGGACATCAACCTCACTGTTGGTTTGTTATTTCTATTCTGAAACTGTCTCAAGATATTTATCATGCTACCAGGGGTATAAACAGAAAACCGGTTGTTCATCCTTCCCAAATGCCCAACTGTTTTTCCTTGCCCTTGCCTGGTTGTTCATCCTGCGCCACTGATTTAAAGAAAACCAAGGCACGAAAATCCTAGGACCTTCTACAGGCCAACATTAGGATAGTACCTGGAACATTATAGTTACTCACCAAGCCACTGTGCCCCTCCCCCCCCCCCATGATCACGTGTACGCAATAAAGACTGTTTACAATTACTCAATGTTGCAAACTTGTCTTCACTACACTAAAATCTTCAAGAGTTGTTACATAACCTGCGTTCTGGTTGATCTGCGGGACTAGCCAATGGAACTGTGGGTAAACTACTAGAAATGTCAACACTGATTGATTAAACAATATCTGATGTCATGGGATCAAAAGGGTAAAACTAGGTCAGATCTTCATGAAGTGTAAGCTATCGAAAGTATTAAAGCTCTGTTTGTTTTGATTAAAATCGTGAATGTGTAATTTTCAGAACCGTTCTGCCTGGCCAATTATGTTTCCTCCATGCATGCTGTTATGTACAACCCTACAGAACCCCGTCTTCTAGCAACAGCTAATGCAAGAGAAGGAATTGGATTATGGGATGTACGGAAACCAAGGAGGTAATATTATTTTTTTGAAGTTCTGTAAACATGGATGGTTTTTGGCTGCATAATTTAAAAAGAATACACTTTGTGGATTCTAGTGCATTACAAATGGAAATTTATTATCATCGCTCTGAAAAATAAAATTTTGAGTTCACAAGACTCGATAACTAGTTGGTATGACAAATATTCATTATATTTTAGCTGTTTGATGACATCTGTATGCAGTATTATATTTTAGCTGTTTGATGACATCTGTATGCTGTATTATATTTTAGCTGTTTGATGTGATAGATATTTTTGTATATTTTAGCTGTTTGATGTGATTTATTTGTATATTTTAATGTGTTATATTTGTATATTTTAGCTGTTTGATGTGATTTATTTGTATATTTTAGCTGCTTGATGAGATATGGAGGTGAATTTGAACAGCAGAGTTGTATGAGTGTAAGGATTAATGGTATGGGCAACCAGATTCTGGCGCTGAGACGTCGTCTTCCTCCAGTCATATACAATATACACAGTTCTAAACCTGTCGCCGAGTTCGAACATATGGGATATTTTAATTCATGTACGATGAAATCTTGTTGTTTCGCAGGTGATAGAGATCAGGTAAGGAATTCATGATCGACCAAAGGAAATGAATAAAATGAAATTGGGTTTTAAGTTCTGCTATAAACTGGGCTAATGAAGACAGGCTTACGCCATACAGTGTGCTATGAGGAAAATTTTGCCCGGACTGCGGCACTACATTCTACTTTAATATAGAATTCCAACTGCCAAGGGATCTTTTACATTCACGCCAATGTGTACACTGGACCTGAGTTTTTGTTCCCATCAGAAGGACTAGACAGGTGTCCTTGTCATGTTCTCTGTCCTGCACCACTGACAAGAGGAAAGCATGTGGGAAAATTACAATGAACTTTCTCGGCCAATGCAGGGATCGACCCAGCAACTTCCAGACTAGCGAGCCAGCATTTTACCCACTGTGGCTCCCTGACTATCTTCAAGCTTATATTCCTGTTTTATATTTCTCCAGGATGAAATGATATTTGTTTTATATTTAACAGTATGTTGTATCAGGGTCGGATGATTTTAATGTTTATGTATGGAAAATACCTGATGATTTATCAGAAAGTAAGTTACACTTTATACCCTACAATTAAATTACCGTATTTTACGCGGTATATGTCATTGTGGAGTATAAGTCGAATTGTCATATTTTACTGTTTTTCCGTCCTCCATCCATATATCAGTAGAAACAGTGTATAAGACGAATGTGTACTGTAGCAATCTATTATTGACTATCGAGACTGTTATCTTAGTGTAATATTAATTAAAAAATACTGTGCCGGTATACGCCAAGAAAAAATGGCTCATACTGTTAATTAGGCCTGCGATAAAATCAGACTATAAATGTAGGATTAACTTGTTTAATATTCCAAGCTGGGGTCTTGATTAATTTGAAAACAGTTTTTATTGTTTATTTTTGTATAGTTTTAGGGGAGTATAGGTAAGCAGTGTTTATCCTTTATTTTTGTATATTTATAGGAGTGTATGTAAATAGTGCTCATCTAGTGTTAAAGGGACATAGATCAATAGTCAATCAAGTTCGATCAAATATAGATACTGGTTTAATTTTATCTTCCGGTGTCGAAAAAACAATCAAGGTGAGAAACAAACCTATGTTCACGACATGACAAGGCTACAAAGTTAACTTTTGGGTCATTGTCCGTTTTTATGCACAGGTGTTGAAATGTGGTTGTATATGTTTTGTTTATGCCCCTATCTATCCCATCCACCATTCGGTTGGTACATAATGTCGTGTGAACACTATACAGACTACATTTATTATCAAAACTTTAAAATTGCTATATTTACATTAGTTTGACATAGTAATCGATTGAATTCAGGGGTATACTGGCTGAGTGATTATCTTTTCGGCTAGAAATTTATATCTATTAGCTGGATTTGTGAAATGATATCATTTTCTGTTAATTGCATCTAGAGATTTTTCTTTAAGTGGCATTTAGTAATTGAACAGTAACACAATAACACTATTTATGGATTAACAATTACTGGTTTATTAACATGCAACGTTTCGACCATGATACTCTTCTTTATCAAGCAAGTGATGAGAGTATCATCGTCGAAACGTTGCATGTTAATAAACCAGTAATTGTCAATCCATAAATAGTGTTATTGTGTTACATCTAGAGTTATGGCCCTTGTTCATTTTGGACATCCCTGTGAATGCTCTAACGACAAAAGTTATCACCTAATAATTATATAGTTATTGCCCTTGGGTATATGTCATGGAATCTTGTTGTGTGAGCCAAGAGGAATATTACCAGCAAATCCATATTTTTTCAAGCCGGAGATCCCCACAATTTTTGTAGCAAGATACTGTAATTCTAAACATTTCTATAATATTCCTTAAAATGTTTAAAACAAAGACTATATCAGGAAAAGATTCAAGCCAAACGGCTTACATTTCATAAATATCATGCAGTAGAAACCTTGCTATAACTTCAACATCAACGTAACTAATGTCAAATATATATATTGACTACTTTCATGAAATAGGAAAATAATTTCAACTGATAGATAATTAATGGTAAATATTATGTTGGCTACTATCAGTTTGGATGTAAAGTTTTGATAACATCAGCAAATATGTTAAATTTTTCAAAGAAATAAGACAGTGTGACTCTTTTATAAAACTCCTTTTTATTGGTCTAGAAAAACCACAATTAAATGAACTTCTGATTCTGCAGATTTCGTAAAATATTCCAGATACGACCTATTGACACCCTTGAATTGTTTTAATACTTTTTCTGACTATTTACAGGCATGGAGTCCTTTTCCCCTGAAGAAGATAGATCCAGAAACAAATAACGAGATAGAACCAGTTGAACGACCAGTTTATACCCACGAAGAATATATAAATCTCGTTCTACGCAGTGGGCATGTCATGTCACATGACTATACTCAGCATTCGACAGAGGAGGATCCTAGGATGATGGCGTTCTTCGATTCGTTGGTTCAACGCGAGATGGAAACGTGGAGCTCGAGCGAAGAGTTCTCCAGCAATGAAGAAGAATTGTATGATAGGATATTACAGGTCTCACGTGCAGAATCGCAAGATGTCGCGATCCCAAGAATTGCAGAAGAACTTATTTCCGATAATTCTGATGATGGTCTTAGTCCTTTCACGTTAGCTTTCGCAAGTGTAATGGCTGCTCAAACAGCTGAACAGAGTAATACTTCTCGTCTCCTCGACGTGGAGGACTCAACGGATTCAGAGAATAATGAGACCACCGCAGATGGAACTGAAATACCGAATAACACAAACAGACGGAGTATTTCTGATATTATCGCAAACAATAAAAAAGAAACGCTAATGAAGAATATGGAAGCTAAGAAAAAAATGAAATCGAAACGAACTCTTAAGCGTCATATTGTTTCCGACTCTGATTCTGAGGATGACTCGAATCCAGGGTCCAGTCATGAAAAGTTGCAGAAACTAATGGATGGACCTGGGGAATGTTCAACGAGTGCAACTAATGTTTCAAACAATACGAACTCCAAAAAAGGCAATATCAAATTTCATCTGAAAAAACTACGTGAATTACGCAGTCAGATTTTAAACAGTGACAGCGAAAGTAATGATAATTCCCAGTCCAGTTTGTGTGATATTAACCAATCAGATGTTGGAGTTCCAGTTTCTGCGGAACTACCATCATCTACTGTTACTTCCTGTAAAGATCATTCTGATGCCAGTAATGCATATGGACCGTTTCTGCATGAAACTAATGTGTCAGTGATAACGAACTCGGTGGATGTGAATAAAGCTAACCAGGAACCAAGCAGTGTACGAAACAATATGAATTCCCCGATAAATAACAATACAAATTGTGATAATACGTCTGACCAACACATTAATACTAATGTTGATTCGGACAGCAATCCTTTGTCAAAACATGGCCATAATAACGATAAAACGGACGATAATTCTGACAAATCGATAGCCAAAGATTGTGAACAATCAAAACATCATTCAAATGGCCCACAAAACAATTCTAGACATTTGAGTGACGTTTCATCTACGTCTTCTAGTAGTCAAGCAGTTAATAATACTAATAATAACTTAGACTCTGATGATGTTACAACTAGTGGAATATCATCTGAAGTGACCACACAGCAAATCCAGGGGACTTTAGATTCTGCAAAACCAGGAGAAAATATGAGTTGCCAGTCAACAAGTTCGGATCCTGGCAACAAAACTGTTAGCAACGGTACTGATAGTGAACCAACTTGGAATGAGTTTAAACGTTATAAGAAAAAACTGGAACGAGCCCATCGTTATTATCGTCGACACAGTGGTAGTCAGGCCTCTAGTGACGAGGACATTTAAATTATTTTATATTTCTCTGTGATTCTGTTACATAATCAAATAAAAGACAAGCTCTTTAATTGAAATATAGTGGAAGACAAGGTCTTTAATTGAAATATAGTGGAAGACAAGGTCTTTAATTGAAATATACTGGAACATCATTATAAACAAATTTCTATATAAGATTGGGCTTCAATGTGGGAAAAAATAAAATATGGTTTAACATCTTACTTTACTTCACCAACTGTGAAAATGAACCTGGGCATTCGAGATACAGTTTGATGGGTGTGTCTGGACAATAGTATTTGTTCATGCATGTAATCTGTACCCAGGGGCTCTACATAATCCAAAGACACCTTCTAGGACAACGCTTATTTCGAATTTCGAATTAATTTGCAAACTGCCCACGATTTTGATGTGAATTTCATTTCTTTTTTAAGATTCAAAATTGTGATTTACTTGTCTTTATTATACTAATATCTGGAGGAGTTGTTACTTTACCTGTGGTCTGGATGATGTGGGGAATTAGTCGATGAAATGGTCTGTTTTGTTTCCAGTTATTTCTAGACCTGCAATGTATGGAACTGTTTGGTAAAGTTTTAGAAGCGTCTACCCTGATTAGGTAATCAAATGTCTGACCCCATACGCGACCTCGAACTACAACCATGTAGTAGTGGCCATCAAAAATATAAAAAACGAAACCGGTGATCTGATTGCAGAGATCTAAAGGATTAGTCCTCCAGCGAGATTTAAAATTTTAAAGATAAAAAGTATAATCAAGACATTGTCATGTTCGTCAAGTACCATCTTCCATCACTCGTAACTTTTTTCAGAATCAGTTAATTTGAATGAAATTTTCAATATATTCATGTTTCATTATATGCGTTTAAAGTTTTATAGCGAGAGCGGCAAGATCTTTATCTAAATCGTACATAATATTTCTTTAAGTTGTGATGGAATTTAATTTGAACTGCAGCAGTTGAACATAAATATTTATTAAATGGGACCTGCAACATCTTTTCTCAGAAATTTGAGAATGGATGACTTTATTTTAGTTGGTTTCAGAAATAACCATACGGGAATTGTTTTCTTAAGAATTTTGGTAATTGTTTTTTTTTTGTTTTTATTGTTTTTTTGTGGGAGGGGGTGTCTCCGCAGGACCTTAAACCCATTTTAGATATTTGGTGGGTTTTGATGTTTATGTCACTGCTAGCTTACCTGGTAACTATTCCTTACTATGTGTGTTTTATATTTAAAATTGGGGTTTAACATCCTGTTTTAAAATATAAAACTGATATTAACATTTAGATGATGACACATGTATGAAGAGGCTTCTACTCAAATTTCTTCAACTAGATGAAGAGGCTTCTACTCAAATTTCTTCAACTTGTTTTCATGTATACACCCGAAAGTATAGAAACTACTTTTAGCCCTAAACATTTCTTTTTTAAAAAAGATATTATAGCGGTTTCCAAAAGAGAAATACACTCTACAAAACAGATTACAAAGAGTAAAACACAACACAAGGTATATATGGATATAATTACTTCTCTATAATCTAATAAGGTCAAGTTTTCAAGGAATATATGGATTAACTCGAAAACGTGACCAGTATGTGTTAGGAAACCTCGTTATTAAATTATAGAGAAGTAGTTATATCAATATATACCTGTGTTGTGTTTTGTTATGAATGATTAACCCTGCTTCTAGATGTCATTTAAAGAATTAAAAAATACATTACCTTATTTTTGGTATAAATTTCCCAAGTCTTTTTTTTTTATTAAATTTTATGAATGCACAATTCATTATTATTGATATTTACATTTTGGGCATTGTAACTCTCAATTTCCAGCGTACTGCACATGAATGATATCATGTCGGTATAGATGCTACACGTGCCTGTTTGTTTAATGCATATGTCTGTCAATATGCTGCACATATCCACATGCATGAAGTTATGCTGCCTATGCCCGTCTCTATGTTACGTGCGTCTGTCTACATGCTGCGTGTCTGTCTATATGCATGCTACGTGTGTCTGTCGACATGCTGCATGTCTGTATATATGCTACGTGTATATGTCTACATGCTACGTGTATATGTCTACATGCTGCGTGTCTGTCTACATGCTGCGTGTCTGTCTATATGCTACGTGTCTGTCTACATGCGGGGGGTTGGGATGGCCTAGTGGTCTAGAGTGCCGCGCTTCGACCTCTAGCTGGCCGGTCACCTCTGGCTTGCGGCTGTGGTTTCGAGTCCTGGTGTGAGCGTATGTGGCATGGAGATAGGGGCGCCTTCTCAACCTCATGGGTTTCCTCCGGGCACTCCGGTTTCCTCCCACTGCTAAAGACCCCTACCCGCAAGCGAATTATTGAAATAAAATGAAACCATGTTAGTACCAAAATGACCTAGTTTGTGTTGAGTGGACGTTAAACCCCATTTCTCTCTCTCTCTGTCTACATGCTGTGTCTATATATCTATATGCTGCATGTCTGTCTACATGCGTGTATGCGGTGTATGTCTATATGCCCGATTATATGCTGTATATGCCTGTCTACGTACTGTGTGTATATGCCTGTCTATATGTTGCATATATGTCTGTCTATTTCATGCATATCTGTCTTTGTGCTGCATATAGATTATACACATGTTTATATATGTTGCATCTGTCCACTATGGTCATGCACATGCCTGTCTGTCTATATGTAGCATATGTTTGTATATATACAACTGATATTCTGTCAGATAATGTACGAAATATATTCAAATAATAAATACAATATTTATATTAGTTTCATAAGGTTGTTATTGTATGGGCTGAATAATGCAGTCAAATTGGGGTGGGGGTGGTAACTCGCATTTTATAGTAACTAAGATTATTGTGGCGAACGTTAACAATGACGCTTAGACTGGTATGTAAACTGTTTCTGATTGGTTCGTAGTATCAATCCACAATCAAGGGCAGATAATTTTAATTCGCGAAAAAATCCCGTCATTGCTTAGTAGAGTAGAGCGGAAGGATGCTACTGGGAATACCACGAGTGTCCCTCAATGGAACAAAATCAATTGGTTTCAATTTGTACTGAAACGTTTCATGATTAGTGCCTTTGAATCGGATTCAGACCAACCAGTTATTTTATAAACTCGCTCACTTCGTCATTGTTTAATATTGAAAGAGATTTTCCACGATACAGGCGCATGAGGTTTCAATACGGGTTTCAACTCTATAATGGCAGATGCTGATTGATTTTCATTAGCTCAAAATCATATTGCACAAACCATATCTATGGCGTGGTTCAGATATA
Organism: Patella ulyssiponensis; assembly: GCA_963678685.1. Classification (NCBI taxonomy): domain Eukaryota; kingdom Metazoa; phylum Mollusca; class Gastropoda; family Patellidae; genus Patella; species Patella ulyssiponensis. The sequence goes on from OY783230.1 coordinate 1,403,856, forward strand.
CCACAAATAGACGGGGGTGGGGGGGAGGTGGTGGATGGCCGGATGGTTAGCGTGTGCGCTGTATCATAAAGCCTGCCATTGAGTCAACTGGTGTGGTTTCAAATCCCCGGTGGTACGTGGCAAGGAGTAGGGTCGCCTGTCAAACCTCGTGGGTTTTCTCCGGGTTACCGTTTTCCTCCTACTACTAAAGACCCCTACGCGCAAGTCAATTATTGATATAATATTAAAACCATATGTTTGTCCCGAAATGACTTAGTTTGTGCCGAGTGGACGTTGAAACCCATTTCTCTCTCTCTCTCTCTCTCTCTCTCTCTCTCTCTCTCTCTCTCTCTCCTCTCTCTCTCTAAATAGACCCTTAACATGTTAAACGAAGCCCATAATTTCTTAGATTTAAATATATGGTTTTTGTGCTCCCTCTCTCTCTCCCTCTCTCTCTTTGGGGATATTTTTTTAAATTTATCTACCGTAAAGAGAGAGAGAGAGAGATTTGTTTAACGTCCACTCGACACACAGAAGTAGTTCTATACATTTTAAATTAATGTTTAATTTCTAAATAACTTAATATGGTTTACGTTGTCTTGACTATCCACATGATTCGAGTCCTGTTTCTGTTTGTTTGACGACGGGTAAACAACATGGCTGCCATATTTTCATGATATTAGCCAACAATTTAATCTCATTAACCCTTTCATCCCCGACTATTGTTTTATCAATTATAAATCTTCCGTCAGTTTGTATTTTAAATGAACTGTTTTAACTCGAGGGTTAATTGGGGGTACTCTATTGTGACATAAATCAATGTCAGACTCGACACTGGTGATAACATGGATTATACTAAACAATGATTCGAACACAGTTCTCTTAATTAATCAACAATTGTAAAGGTAAATCTCAATCTCAGACAATGATGTGTTTGTGTAAAGATTATCGACCATAGTCATCGTAATCGTTATATAATTAACATTTTAATTTAAATCCGTTTGTTTATTTGTTTATTAAAATTATCTTAGAAACGGTGATCGTTTTGTTACATGTATAAATAGGACTGTTTGATTTTTACTGATCAGTGTAGGTTTAGCCAGCTCTTGTATCGTGACTTATCTAAGAGACCATTACTCCATTTGAATTCTAAGAGAACAGGGAGGCGCACCAAGATCCAACAGAGAATCTACCATCTATTTTGAGAACACCGCCAAAACGTTACGTTCTTACTTTGTGACCGAAATCCAGGGCTAAAAATACCAGAATATCGTTAAGGATTTTTAGGTGTTTTCGTTTCGTCTGAAACTATGACACATATTTTTCCGAAGAAATTGGCCAATTGGCTGAAGATTATGGAAGTGACAACAGAGGCGGATCAGTGGAAGATTGAAAATGGCGAGGATAGATTTTCTGTAGTTCTAACATGGATTTCCAAAAATAACGACTCCACGACACAGGGTCAAAAGCCAAAATCAACAAGTAGAAAAAAGCGAGATTTGTATCGCGAGGAAAAATATGCTGCGAAGAAAGCTGCTGAAAGACAAGTGGTATTTCCTAAATCGTCAGAAGATGTCAAAGCCGAGTTCCAATTATCTGCCAAGTTTTGTTCCAGTGGAAACAAGGAAAGAACTTCCGAGGTACGAGAGAACGACAGAAGCGATTCTGTAGTTCCTCCACCCATTCAGGAAACAGAATACGGAATTAATAGCTGTAGACAACTTGATGTTCCCGTAGATCTACAACGCGTTCTAGGAGCAGTACCTCCACCAGCGGAAGAAATAGAAGCAACTGGAACCAGATATTCGAATCGATTTACAAATGATATCCATTCTGCAGATCTCCCCAGAGTTTCTATAGACAATTCGACCAGTGTAACACTCCAAGAACGACGCTCGATGAGAGACCCCATACAGTCGCCATACAATAACGTAAATGAAAACCCAAGCTTCACAGAAGATACTCGTCCTCATCGATCTTACACCCAATCACTGGAAAGCGAATTAGCTGTAACGCACAAAGAATCGGGGTATACCAATGAGAACAATTGTAGATCGTCCGAGTACCAGATCATTCCCAAAACATCTCCCCAATATTCAGAAACGTGCATATATACCGAGCCAAAAGAATACCCAGGTAGCAGTAACAACCCAAAGTATTATAACCCTGTAGAGAAGACGCGGGATAACAAGCCGTATTTATACAAAGTTGAAAATCTTTATGAAGGAAATATAGATACAAGTCGTGAACCCAAAAGAAGTCATGAAGGACCTCCAGTACCAGTGAACTCCACGGTTACAGCTTTTACCACCGACAACGATAGTGGACACACTGCTACACAACCAGATCGCAATAAACATTCCACAACTAGAAAGGAATCTAAACATAGAAGTAGCAGACAAGAAGAACACAAAGAATCTGCTGCAGCAGTAGCTCCGACTTGTAAAGGTAGCCGCGAATCATCATTATCTATTCTAGAATCTGTAGATGTCAGACACACTAATCGACGCCAATCACACGCGAGAGAGCATGAGCGAAGTACTCGAGGAGTAAGACATTCTTCAAAGGACGAAACATATTCCGGTAATACGCAAAGTCAACGACCGTCGGCGACAGACATCGACACAGTTTCACAAATACTAACAGAAGCTCGCCGAAACACCACAATACAGCATGATCAGTCCCAAGAACACAACATGACTCCTTCAAGTAATTTGGTATTGTCAAAAGAAACTAAACCTGTCAGTGACGATAGTTATGGCTGCACCGCTACTACCACAGAGTCTAAGGAGCATGTAACAGATTGTCAATTAGCACAAGAAACACCCAAGACCAGTTATAAAATTCCAAAGCGACGTACCCACTCACGGGATCATAGCAGTAACGAGAAAATAGGTTCAAAGCAGGATGCAGTTCGAACGAAAACAACTCAAGGAATTAACGAAAAGGTCACCCAAAAGCAAATGTCAACAAAAGCTGCCGACAAGAGCAGGAAAGCTCAACAATACGAGAAAGATCATTCAAAGGGCCGACATTCAGATAAAATCACCCAAAGTACGCTGAAAATATCCGCTCTTTTGTCAGACACTCAAGAGTCCGTTCCAGTCCGCAGAGTACACCACTCGTTGTCCACTGAGTTCGAATTTCAAATGAAGAAGTCTGTAATAAACCCTACCACTGACGACACGATTAAAAACAAAGACACCTCAAGTAAGGATGTATTCAGCACCGTGCCTCAAAGCCTAACTTTAGACACAAGTTCAAACCGACAACTACACGAAGAGGATCTTAGTAAGTTTCCAGTGAGATTTACATTAAACGATTTGTTCCAGACAACGGAGTCGAACGGCGATACGAAACCATGGCCCACAATATATCAAAAAACTGAAAACAAAAGTTGTAAAGATGTTGTACGCAGGCAGGCGGAACAGATGACAAAAAAGGACAACAAGGAAACTCCTGTCCCGGTATTAGAAACCCTCAATCCAGAGCTACCACTTGGCATTTCGCTCACTGACGCATATATTACAGAAAAAACCAAACCAGTCACTAGAAAAAGGAAACATTCCACGGAAAGACAGATTCCACTGAATGCCGTAAGCTCGATGCACGATACTAAGGATCTCAAAATCATAAAAGACACGGATAAACCGATATTTAAAATTGAATTCCCTACTCCGCAACCGTACTATCAGCCAGTTAACTCCCGAACGTCCACTGAAATGGCACCAACAAGTTACTATGATGGTGGTTTTTCAGAGTTTCTAAAGGAATACGCAGAAAAAACAAACACCACCATCGAATCCAGTAACGCCGGGTTTGATTATAGCCCAATTAAACCTAGGGGTAAGGAAATCTCTTATTCAACAGACAATAAAATGGAAACGTTTGACGACAACGTTTGGTTTCAGCTAGCAAAGTTAGGACACAAGAAAAAGAAATCCTCCGCCAAGAAGAGACGAGATGAAATACGCGGCGCGAAATTCCAGGCAAAACTAAAGGCTGCCCGGGAAGCGAAGGAGAACGGCAAGCGCAAGAATCTGAATGACGAAAGCCCACAAGCACCATCTGGTGTAAAGGAAGCGGAAGAAAGCCCAGATGTTTCTGCCGGACAACCGACAAAGAAAGCACGAAGTGATGAAAAAGGAAAATTTTTCTTTTATCGGGATACAAACGATTCTTTAGAGGCGAATTGAGAATTTAAAGAACAAAAAGGAAACAGCGTTCAACGTCCTACCCGGCACAGTTTTTCGTCCCATCCGAATGGCTAGACACTGCCCCGTGTTTTGTAACCTCAGTGCTATTGGTGTTATTTCTATTTTAACGTCTTGTCCTTTATTTATACAAATTTGTAAATATTGTTATTTATTATTTTAAAATATGAAATAAAATATATTTTTTCTTTTTCGAAACATGAGTTTTGGTTATTAAGTAACACGTATTTAAAGTGTGTCAACAATATATTGCATTATTTGGGGAGGTTGAGGCGGGGACGATTGAACACCTACTATAGCAAGCGTCGTTCTGATAGAACACGAATATCCAGTGTTGCGTGTACAGACAGACCATTCCCATAATAAATATGCAGTAAGCAGACAGTTACCACAGGACTACCTACAGAGTAACCATGTCTTCATTCTGTCATCTACACACCATGATTCTGTCATCTGCGCATCACGATTACGTCTACCGTGGGTTTCACACATGTTCCAGGAGTAATTCCATAACTTTCGTTCATGATTTTATGGATAATCGAGACTATGATTTTTGTCGTATCGACTTTAGTAATGACAGGCCCGTAGCTAGCGGGGGAGGGGGGCAGCTGCCCTTTACCCCTTGGGACCAACGACCAACGTCTCCATAGAAGTATGGGCGCCACATAACCAATGCCACTTGGCTTTATGTACGCCCCGCCAAATGGTGAGGCGCCTCATAATGACCTGCACTACAGAAGGGGCGCCCAAACGGCTTGATCTGTGGGGTGCTTCATCCCGGACAGGCGCCCATAATGACATGATTGGTGGGGCGCCTTATAATGTTGGGCCGCACATAGTGCATAACACCGAATCAGATTGGTTGGACGCCCACGACTAGATCAATGGGGCGCCCAAAATGGCCAGATTTGCGGGGTGCCTTAGTCAAAAGGGGCGCCCATAATGCCGGGATCATTTACACCCATAATGCCGCGATCACGGCCGCCTATGATATAATGAGTGAGATTGGTTAGGCGCCCAAGAATGAATTGGGCGCCGAAAACGGCGTGATAATTTTCTAAATTCAAACAGCATGTTTTGTGGGGTGCCTCATCCCAGAGGGACGCGCATAATGCCGAGATAATGGGAACCCATAATATATATAATGCTTGTGAGAATGAATTGGGCGACCAAAACGACTTGATAATCTTTAAAATTCAAACGATATGATTTGTGGAGTGCCCCATCAAGGAGGGGCACCCATGATATAATGCTAGTGAGATTAGTTAGGCGCCCACAAATGAATTGGGCGCCCAAAACGGCTTGATCTGTGGGGTGCCTTACCCCGGAGAGGCGCCCATAATGACATAAAATGTTGGGCCGCAAATTGTACACAATGCTGAATCAGATTTGTTAGGCGCGCACAACTTGTTAATGTAGCTTAAAAAACGGCATGATTTGTTGGGTGCCTCATTCCAGGGACGTGGAGTATAAACGATTGATTGGAATCCGACTCAGCCATATAAGTTAGGCTATATCAGACCACCTACTGTCTCAGGGACTGGAATAGCAAGAAAAGGCGTTTGAGGTCGTCAAATTTTCCCACTAGACGTCTGTAAGGCTAACTCGAACCCCCGTACGCCTATGGAGAACACTCTATAAACCTTTCCGCGGTGTAGGTACATCCGCGCCCACAGAAGACCCATCGACGCCCCCGGAAGCCTTTGCCCCCTAACAATTTTGGGCTAGCTACGGGCCTCAATGATGATCGAGGCTAGACAGAAATTTTAATTGCTTAATTCTCAGTTCATAGTGGATCAATTTAACTGAAGTTTTCAGTAAATTCAGCAAATTGCCTTTACATTAACTAGTTTTTTTTTAACTGTAGACTCGTTATCTAATCTCCGATAATATATCTTTAATATAAAGAGCTGGACCGTGGGAAAGGAATAATGGCCAATCTCTCTCAAATTACTTTATTCCGAGCACAGTAAATATTGTGTGTAGTTTGCAGGAGCCATGATGACTCGGTGGATGGGACGTTGGCTGGGTAGCACGGAGGTCTCGTGTTGAACAAGAGTTCTCAAAGTTTTAGAACTGTAGCCATTAGTGTGACTGGACCTACGGAAAGGGTGATTACACTTACTAAAAGTAGACAATACTTTCAATTTATGTTGTTTGTCGAAGTCTCGGATTAGTTATACAAATCACGTGATTTCATTGCACCCACGGTCGTCCAGTGAATGTATTATAGCGTGTCAGCAGATTTCTTCTTATCGTGCGGCGAATATCCTCATAGAGTGCTTCCTTATAGTGTACCAGGTTGATCACGGCCAACAATATGACGTCTTGTTCGCTTGATAATGTGAAAGTTTTCAAGAAACTTAATATAAAAGAAGGGACATGTGCACTAAAAATTGTTTTTATGTATTTAACGATTTATTTGATTGGTTGATAAAAATAGCACAAACATCAAGGTTAGACAATCTGAATATGTTTCTTCCCCATGGATTAACCAAAGGGGTTAGTGGAGTTACACGGAATGAGACCACTGCGGATACCGAAGATGGCCTACGCAGACCTTTTGTTATAGAATCATTTTACAAAAACCTAACCCGAAAATTAATTTTTTGTTTATATTTAGTCAGTAACTTTGGCAAAACAAACCCTGGCCATTTAGCCTCGTGTCATATTGCAGTCACTACAGCCATTTCATATTTAATTCTCTCCATTTTAAAAAGTACCAAATCAATCAAAGCAGGAATGTGGACATACACTGCAGCGTTAGCGATGCTCTGTGTTTCATTTATTATATAAAATGATTGACAAAAGAATTATTAGCCGTGGCCACTCATTAGTTAGAAAATAGTTCAAGCATGGCATGATTGATTTTGTCAATTCCCACGGGTGGACGTGCGGAATTATTTCATGTCCTCACGCGGGAAACCAATCTGATTTATTTCTTGCACGAACTGACACCTCTACGAACGTAACAGGACAATAAGTAACAATTGATGCATTACATAAAACATTTTAAGTTGAAATACAAAATTAATATAACATCATTGGCTTTTATCGCTAAAATATAAAAATTCTCACTTGGCTTAATCCACGCTTAGAGTTAGTCCCAAAATGACCTAGTTTGTGTCGAGTGGAAGTTAAACCCCATTTCTCTCTCTCTCCACACTTAGAGTCGTCTGTCTAACCTCGTGCGTTTTCTCCCGGTCTCCCGGATTCTTCCCACTTCTAAAAGCCCCTACGAAATACAACTGAACCATGTGTTAGTCCCGAAATTACTATTTACTTTTGTTTAATTAACTTATTGTTAGTGTCGTGTACCATGCACGAGGCATGGTATGCTAACACATTCCAGAACAATAGATACAACTTGCCATAGGTAACTGATGGTGTATTTCTGTATGAACATATTCTTTGATTGGGACCGATTACAGGTATGACTTACTAAATTGTTTGTTCTAAATCGACGATTTTAGTCGAAAACACTATGTATACTTCGAGAATTTCGAGAAGTATTTATTCCGCATCCATTCAATAAAAAGAAAAAGGTTCATTTGTTCTTTGTGTGTATGTCAGGTGTGAAACGGGTTAGAACCACAGTACAAGATAATATGCTAAGTTTTAGACATGGCGGCCATTGGGGGCAGAGATATATTCTCGAAGTATGAAGTGGATGGATCTCTGTGTGCAAAGAGAGAGAGAGAGAGAGAGAGCGAGAGAGAGAGAGAGGGAGAGAGAGAGAGAGATGGGGTTTAATGTCTACTCGACAAAAACTAGATCATTTTGGGACTAACATATGTTCCAATTTTATTTCAATAATTCGCTTGCGCGTAGGGTCTTTAGCAGTGGGAGGAAAACAGGGGTATCCGGAGAAAACCCACGAGGTTGGACAGGTGACCCTACTCCTCCCTGCGTGCTGAATAATGAAATAGATATATCAGTGGCGGACATATGGGTTACGTTATTGATTAGCCCAGTGAGGTGAGCCAGGGTGAGCGCTACTGATCTTTCCTACTACGACCCTTAAGTTGGTAATAACTTGTTGTATCTCGACAACTTGACAAGAGGCGATTAGAAATTTTGGATACATTTTTGGGTAAGACCTGTTTTTTTAAGTTGGCTGTATTATCTTAATTCAAGGTGATCATACAGTTGTAATATGGACTTAATTTAATGAAGTTGTACAACCGATATCAGCGACATTAAAATACTGATATCGCTAAATTGTATATTAGCTACACAGTAACGATGTGTGAATGGCATTTTAGTAAAATATAAAATTTCTCAAGGCTAACGGTACATTGCTAGGAACGTATTTATCAGGTGGTTGTTTCCAATAAAAGTAGGGCAAATTTGGTATATGCGAACGTATAGACACACAATCTTGCTAGGAACTTACTGGATTGCCCGAAAAACACCCATTGGGCAAGGACTTGTGAAATGTCTAACCTCGTTCTTCGAGTCCTTTGTTATAAATGGCACTGAAGCGCAGTATGGTACACGATTCGTGTATTAATAGTAAAATGTTTATTTTGTCTTAAGTATTTCGTTTCGTTGTTTATACTTTCAATAGCCCACACTACATGCAGATCTCACCAGTTGATGCGATAGGTCACGTCAGAGGTCATACGACATTTGATTAACCAATCAGCATTGATGTTACCAGTGGACTACCCACAGTTCTGTGCAAAACACGCCTAACGCCTATCGTAACATGCCGTTTCATTGGCCAATCGCTCAAATCATTATTTACAACACGTCAACGATAACATCTCTTCCAGATCCTAGTGTAGTAAAGACAAGTAAAACGAAATTTTGAACTACATGTAAAAAAACGAAACAATTATAATAAGATTAGTTTAATTAATGCAACATTTTCAGAATACAAATATTCGGCCATGATCTTAGGTCTAAAAACCTTTCTATTGGTTTTCGGGTTTCTTCTCACCGCTAAACGCACCTGGACTCAATTATAAATCCCCAGGATATGAAGATATGCATGCATGTGCCCCCACTGCTATTAAAATAAATATTCTTATTACTGTTTTCCTTTATTTCCAGATTATTTATTTAAAAGAGAGATGGTATATTGGTTGAAGTACACGGCAGTTATTGCCCTCATGATATTTGTTCTACAGAGCTGTGTCTGGTCTCAGATACGTAAGTTTAATTATATCTATATATTTAGTTTATGAAATATATTCCCTGTATTAAGTCTGACATACATGGATATTATGAATTATATGAGCATGTGCAAAAAGTTTATAATTTCATGGGAGGGGCGAATGTTTAGTGTGTACCCGTTATATCATAAGGTCTGTACGTGAAAAGGAGTAGGGTCCTCCGCCCCGCCCCTCCACCACCCCACTACTAAAGACCCGTAACGTAAATCGTTGACGATCGATTTATCGTTTGGTGAATTTATAAAGTGTGTCGTGCTTTAGACGGCCTTGTATTTGAACAATAGTAATATAATATAATAATAATAATAATAATCCTCTATTTATATAGCGCGATAATACTTAAACTATAGTTTCTATTGCGCTTTTCAAGTTTGAACTACGGAAAAGCTTCCGTGAAGAGGAACGTCTTTAGCTGAGATTTAAATGCATCTATATGGAGTCAATGGTTCTAATTTTGTAAGGCAGCGAATTCCATAAGAGAGGAGCAGAGAACGAGAAAGATCTTTTTGCTATTTCAAGATTCACTGATGGTTGATACAGAAATTGTTTATCTGTGGATCTAAGGGTTCTTGTGGATTTATATGGGGTAACAGTCTTCTATATTTTAAACACCCAGTTTTCTGCTTTCGGTTCCAGCCCCAGGAGATGCTTGTGCACAGAGAGCTGAGTGTAAACGAAATCTGTCCTGTTCACGTGATTTATCCTGTGGGCTATATCCAGGGGAGCCAACTGATTGCTCCTGTTACACGCAGGTTAGTAGTTTATATTAAAATCAATGCATGGGATAGAAACCCTGGTTGAGATTTCCCCACCACCCCACCCCGCCTTCCATTCTGCTCACGAATTAAGACACCTCCACCAACCTTTCATTCTGCTTATGAATTAAGACAACGCTGGTTTTAGGCGTTCAAGTGATATCAAGTAGTAAAGTAGTAGCCTGTCCAACCTCGTGGGTTTCCTCAGGGTCCTCCGATGTCCTCTCATATGCACAAGCGAACTATTGAAATAAAATTAAACCATATCTTAGTCCCAAAATGACCTGGTTGGTGTGGCCTGGACGTTAAACCCCCCTCTCTGCCTCTCTCTCCCTCCCTTCCTCTTTATCTCACTTGGGGATGGGTTAGGTCTGTATAAATAAAAATAAAACCAGGTACGAACAATCCAAACCTAAAAAGAACGGTAGTATAGGCAAATGTAATCAGGAAATGGACTATTCACCATGTACTATACTGTTGGTGATTCTTATTTCACAGATTATTCAATGTGAAGATGCTGATTGTACCTGTCCATTAGGTAAATATAGACAAGGTTGCCAAGATATTTTATCAGGTAAAATTAGTTACAGATGCTTACGATTTATTGTAAACTTTGTCTAATGTGTAAAAAAATACTGAAATTACGATCTATCGCAAAGTTTGTCTTATATAAAAAAAACTGCCAATAATTAAAGCGCAGAATCACAGTCTGTTCAGGTTTTTTTAAAACAAATATTGTAGAATACGGGTAATATTTTTCGAATAAAATGCTATTTCAAACAACATAACAATAGATTTTCCTTGAAAGGTCTCCATTGGTAATCGCGCCCGAAAACCACAATTGGTAGAGTATTTCACAATGCAGTAAATGGAGAATTGCTAGAAATAAAAACATCATTGCGTGATATAACTCTCATGTTATAGACGATTCACGTCTGTAAGGTTTTCCGTCGCAATCAAGAGACCTTACGTCATTCTTGGTATTTCAAGTGGTTTCATTCCCTTTAACTCCACCATACCCTGGGTTCATCCATGGGCTATTCGCGTATTCAATTATCTGCTCTTGATTCTACGAACCAATCAAAAGCAGTTTACAAACCAGTCTTACCCTCATTGTCTACAGTCATAACACTATGGCGACTTGTTCGCTCGATTTTGAGAAAGTTGGCAATAAATTCAATATAAAAGAAGTTATAGATATTTTATTTGGAGACATGGAAATCGTATGAACTGGTTTGTTGAATAGAAATTGTAAAGTTGAGGAAGTCAGTCCTAGATACGTTATTATAAAACTATACATAACAACTTGCTTAAATGATCCACATTATCTTCCATGGTTATATACAATACATTTAAAGGGAACAGTTAACGCTGAACCGTTCTAATCTGTTTAATATCGGAGAAATCTGATGCCATCGAAAAATGATTAAGGCCTGGATCAGTTAATTAATGTCTAATTAATAATTTAGAAAACATTTCGGGCCTTAAGAAAGACCTGCAATAGGCAGATTTAGCTCTTGCATAATGCATGTTTAATATATCTTATCGCAACCCGTGATTATGCTCTATGCTACAGACCCCTGTGAAGCTGTTGGATGTCTAGATAGAGGTGAATGTAAAAGAGGTATATGTGAATGCACCTGTGGACATTCTGAACCAGATTGTGTAGGTAAGATCTTCCATATAACAGATAGTAATCAGGGAGGAATATAATAATATAATCATTTATTATCAGTATATTTATTAAAGCAGTGAGAGGAAACCGGAGTACCCGGACAACACCCACGAGGTTGGACAGACGACCCTACTCCTTGCCACGTACAATCGGAGATTTAAAACCACACCAGTTGACTCAATGGCAGGCCGTATGATACAGCGCGCGCACGCTATCCCCCCCCCCCCCCTCCCCTTGGCGAAAAAGTTACGGGGCATTATGTAAGATTAGATAAAGAACTGACAGTTCTCACTATAATATTTCAAAATAAATAATAAAAACAAAATTTGCTTAAAATGTCAGCTCTGAACCGAGATATGAGCGATTCAATTATAGGCTAGTGTAGCAATATAGGCAAGGAATGAGAAGATAAGATATAGTTTTATATTTCTAACATATTCACATATATGCAGGTGTGTACTGATTTCAACTAACATTTGAAGGACATATTGGTATATGAAAATGGGTTATGGAAACAAAACATACTGGTTCTATATGATAACAACATGATAACAGATATCTCATGCGCAATTTCTAGAGTAAATTTCCATAACCATATAAGAGTGGGTTATTGCATCATTTGGCTTAATTTAACCAATCATTACGTCGATTGCACAGGTTCATGGACATGAACATGCACGACTGTGCGTGATACCCTTGCGGCTATAAAGGAAGCTATATTATGTCAGAAAAGCAGACTTCGATTGGGTTCCAGAGGGTTACCATCTAAGAGTCCTAGACACGGCGAGGTGTCTAGGTTGAGAAGAGTTTAGTTAGCATTGACTGTACTTGTAATATGCTTGTATGTATACCTATGCTACATAAACGGTAAAAACGAACTGTTGCATTGTTATAACGGAAGAAGACAAACGTCTTAAGAAACCGGTAAGAAGAAACACACAACGTGAAGGAGAAGAAAAGACGATCAGAGATAAATCCTAGACGATCACAAGGCTAACGGTAATATGTAGCAAAAACAAGATGCATGGGTCATACGTAGGATGTGGCGACCGGACCTGCAACTCACGCTCTCCACGTCAGACAAAAAGGCCCATGGTGTTACACTAGTCTCGGTCGTCATTACTGACGTTGGTATGTTAAAAAAACAAAGTGTCGATTATCCATTTTTTCGTTAAATTATCCATCACAAAATGTATTCAAATCTAGTAAATATCACAGGCTAACGATTACACCGAGAGTTGATTATGATCTGGATAAATTAATTAATCTCTAATTAATAATTTAGATAACATTTCAGGCCCAAAAATGGACTTGCAATAGGCATATTTATCTCTTGCATAATGCATGTTGATCGAAGAATTTGAAATCGAAAGCATAGAAAACTGACATTCATCGTATGGACGTTAGAGTGGTAGTATAAAAACAAAATGGCAGTACTTGTTGTTTAATTAAGTTTGCTTCATCTATATGCATCTAATGATGGCGGATAATCTATTTCATTTGTATCTCACCTAATAATGACGATGTTCTATTTATTTTGTAGTTGATTTATGTGACCCGAATCCATGCATCAACGCGGAGGAGACATGTTTCACTGTTGTGGATGGAATCGAATGTCGATGTATTCATATTCAAGATGACTATAGTAAGTAGATTTAATACCAGATAGGCTTTCTCAGTAGCGACGTCTCTAACTCTAAATCATCCAGTCTTCGACATTGAAAACATGATTTTTTCCAATTTATATCAACATTGATGCTGTGATCTTACCGGGAAAAGATGGACTTCTGATATCCAATATTTAAGACAAAATAAACATTTTACCATTGGTATACGAATCGTGTACCATAATGCGTCTCAGCGCCATTTGTTACAATTAAGGTTCTCGAAGAATGAGGCTAGAAATATTCCACAAGTCATGTCAAACCGTGACGCCATTTTCTTATTTGAAGAGCATGCGCAATAAATACTATCTGTGTAGACTGTAATAACCAGACGCTAGAGGTTGCCATTCGACTGGGACTTCTGGTGTATTTCGCCGAACATAACTGATTAAACATTACAGTAAAAACATAAACGATTGAATGTAAATCGCTTTATATACTTTTATATTACATCGTTATATGCGCTGCGATCCATTTATGACAATTTCAAGGGACCAAATATTAGCGATGTAGCTCCTTTAAATTGGAGGGGGTGGGTGGCCGAATGGCGTGGTTTCGATTCAACGGTCGTGCGTGACAAGGAGTAGGGTTGCCTTCGAAGATCGCGGGTTTTCTTCGGGTCCACCGATTGCCTCCGACTGCTAAATACCTATACGCGCCACAATCGAATTATTGAAATGAAATTTAACCATATATTAATCACTCCCTCCCTCCCACTGGTTTCATGTCTGGTAAATCCGACTTATTTTTAAGGGCCAACCCCGATGATATTTTGGGGAATAAAACGGCTTAAGTTTGTGTTAAAAACCCTTTAAATCTTCTACCTCAGGGCCGAGCAACTAACTCTATATATGTGGAACGTTTTCAAGCACCTTAAGGCCGTCTGTCCTTGTCTGTAAATGAAGACCGGTGACCCAAGCTGTACTACGCGGTGCAGTTTTGACGGTCACGTCCAAACGACTCAATATTCTGAACTATGGCAAATAAACCATCACTCAATATTTAATACGTACTCCGACTTTTATTTTTGAGACTCTGTTCATATCGTCATAGTCCCTTTAACTCGAGCAAATGGCGGCACTTTGGTAAAATGTGGATCCTTTTTTTAATTATTGAATGTATTGTGGTGATCTGATACGCATATTCTTAGCCCGGTCCACGTCCTCAGTTTAGACAGATTGTTGTCCTCTTATTTAGGAATTAGTAATTATTTAACTTAACTGTACATCTGTTTAAGGAGTCTAATTATGTTATTATGTAGCTTATATTTAATCCTTATTTATATTGTAAATATATTTTCGTAAATCCGTCCCTACACGCGCTGTCGTCGGCCCGCTTTCTATTGGCTGCACGTGCTTATGATTGGCAGTCACCGTAGGCGTGCATTGTACCACGTGGTTACGCCACGTGATTTTAGGGTATATACCCCAGGTCTTGCCCCGTAGCAGTGAGTCTGAGTCGAGTCTGAGACGTAGTCAAGTCGTGATCAGCCGAGGTAAGACAGATACCAGTTGACTAACGAGTCTGACCCCGACGTACAGGGAGCGATAGAGAGAGCCCGGTTAGGAGCGTTCCAGAGAGCCCGATAAGGAGCGTTTTAGAGAGCCCGACAAGGAGCGTTAGAGAGAACTCTGTTAAGAGCGAGAGCTAACGAGCGGTAGACGGAGAATCATTTATTTTTGTATCCGAAGAATAATAAAGAGAGTTGCTGATTGATCTGGTGTTAGTCTTTCTGAGCCAGCTTCTTGGTTGGCTACTCCCACACCTCTACAGTAGTGAACCCTCCACGGAACAAACGGATAGAGCCGGGCCCTATCTCCGCTCTATCCGGAGATCCAGTTCACTACAGAAGTTTTCTGGTGGCAGAGGTGGGATCCAGACAGACGACCCCCAGGTGGGATTACAGATAGACAACCCCCGGGATCCAGACAGACAACTCCCGGGATCCAGACAGACGACCCCCAGGTGGGATCCAGACTGATCGGATGGAGCCAGATAGCGAGGCTTCTCCAGATCAACTTGTCTTTCCTGAAGGAGGAGCTACTCATTTTGATGTTAGCTCAAATATGGAATCCATAAAAGAGCGAAAGAGAAAGAATGCATTAGAAAGACTTCGCGATACGATCTCAAGGCCAAGAGCGAAACTGAGTGGTTGTGATGCACAGAGCCTGATTATGAATACGTCGGGAGCCAGAGCCAATGCTGAAAAATCATTTGATGCTGGTTTTACCGAACAGAAGAAAGAACTAGTTTATCAACAGTCGGATATGTTGACTCCAAGGAACAGCTCTGAAGCTTCAGTATGTGATAACTGGCGATCAGCAAGTAATTATTGAGCCCCCGGCAGGGGTGGGACGATTTACCCAATACTACCCAATTCTACCCAATACCACCCCAGTACTACCTCAATATCACCACATACTACCAAATATTACAACATAATACTGCAAAATGTGCATATCAATTGAATTTTTTCAAAAATAATTAGTTATACCGTGGGAATTGTACTTCAAATGCGATTACCGATGTCTGGCTGTTCCTTTTGCCTCCCAATATCACCTAAACAAGCAAAAACTAACCCAATACTATCAAATACTTATCACATACTACCACTATCATCAAATAACAATCTTATATTGTCAAGTAGCAAAACATTAGTTTAATTACTGCGACGAATATTCGATAATTCGCAGAGAATGGAAATGAATATGCAGTTACCTCCCTTTACAACCGATTACTAGATTTTCGATTGCTATGCAGATTATTCAACTTCTTTTATGTTGCAGATGGTTTCCAAGTCGAGAAATTAAAATAAGAAAAACAAGTATTTTGTTGTGTATATTTTAATCATTGTGTGTAATTAACTACTGTATTATTATATAAGATGGCCAGCAGTCTATAAATAACTATTTAAACCCCTGGGTAACGTCAGGCGGTGGCAATAACAGAAAGTTATCACAGATGTCCCCGCTTCAGTTATTGTTTTCATTCCATTATCAAGGGGCCATATTATACAATATTACACTTATATAAGGCATAATTTAATCAATACATATACAGACATGTAAAAATGGAAAAATATTAACATAAGGCATCATTTAATCAATACATATACATACATGTAAAAATGGAAATAATGTTAACATAAGTTTATAAAATTAACAAAGATATATTACATCGTATATAATAAAAATTGAAATAACGAGTCGTTTGGTAGTTAATTTGACTACCTTTTGTAAACAGTATTTATTAAATATAAACAGTTCGTAAAATTAACTGCCAAACCCAAACGTTAGAGACACGAATGCGCTTCCCGACGGGGTAACGAGTGGTTTGGCAGTTAATTTTATCATCTTTAAAATGATATATATATAAAATGTAAAAAAAAGGAATGTGAATTTGTATGCCTTGTTATCAACGCTAAATACGTTATTCAATTAAATTTATATTTATTAAAGAAAATTTGCCCGGAGAATTTTTTTATTTGATTGTTGGTTCTAATACTCATAAAATAGTTCCTAACATTCATTTATAACTACAAACATCCAAAAGGAGTATTCTCCCGCCAGATTCATTTAGGGAAAATTAACCGCAAAACGTATGCACGAATATTCTATCCGATGAGCGCTTAATTGTTTTTTTCCGCTTTTTGACGTTTTCTTTGATCGGGTTTTGTGCCACATGTTTGTTTAGGCTTTGGACAAGCAAATTTTACACCTGAAGCCCGAACAAACTTGTCATCCGACAATTTTAAGTTCTTTCTTGTTTTTAAAAATTTTTGAAAATGTTTCTCTTTTTGGGCATTTGACTTTTCTTCATATAGCTCCATGACTATATTATTTGGTAGCAGTTTAATCGAGAGATAAAATAAATAAAGCAGAACCAATCAACAATCTTAACCCCGTTGATTAATTGTTAAGTAAGGTGGAATGTACATACGACTAGCATAGCAATCTAAAATCTAGTTATCGGTTGTAAAGGGAGATAACTGCATATTCAATTCCATTCTCTGTGAATTGTCGAATATTCGTCACAGTAATTAAACTAATGTTTTGCTATTTGACAATATAAGGTTGTTATTTGATGATAGTGGGTAGTATGTGATAAGTATTTGATAGTATTGGGTTAGTTTTTGCTTGTTTAGGTGATATAGGGAGGCAAAAGGAACAGCCAGACATCGGTAATCGCATTTGAAGTACAATTCCCACGGTATAACTAATTATTTTTGAAAAAATTCAATTGATATGCACATTTTGCAGTATTATGTTGTAGTATTTGGTAGTATGTGGTGATATTGAGGTAGTATTGGGGTGGTATTGGGTAGTATTGGGTAGAATTGGGTAGTATTGGGTAGTATTGGGTAAATCGTCCCGCCGCCCGGCAGAGCGGCAACTCCTGATGTCATGGGAAGTTCGGATTTAATGAGAAATGAGAAACTTTATCATCAGGAAATGCCGAAGCTCAGTGAAAATGAGCAAGATTTTATTTCTGGACCGAGCCGCGGTAAAACAGAATTGAATAACAGCAAATGGAAGGAGCATGATCAGAGGAAGTCTAGTATGTCCAGAAGGAACATGATTACTCCTCAGCCATTTGATGGAACGAGCTCCATTATGGATTATCAGATTCATTTCGAGATCTGTGCTGAATTGAATGGATGGGATGAAACAGAAAAGGCTTTGTACTTGGCCGGAGTCTTAAAGGGCAGTGCGCAATCCATTTTTGTCCTTTTCACCAAACTTATTTACCTAGACTGGACTAAGATTGTTATATTTTGGCATGGATGGCAAACACTGTTGGCGTTTCCAATAGATGAAGAAAGGGACTAAGTCTCGTTCATATTATGTGTGCAGACAATTTTATTGTGACATCATGGCAGTAACACATGACAGGAAGTGGCTGCACTTGATTAGTGAATGCAAGCTCTGTGTTGTACTTCATTAACAAGTTAAAGTTGCTCATACAAAATACAACAAGGATAATCACCATTAACACGTTCTTTTAAATTTGTTTATGTTTTCAGTTTTAACCTCACCAAATTACCCCAATAATTACCCGGGACGGTTTTCTAAGTGCTATATTATAATTGGTCGACCTGGACAGAATATCACTCTACATCTGCATGCTGAGTTTGATATTGAAGCTAACGATGATTGTCTATTTGATTATCTCAAGATTCAAGAAGAAAAGTAATATGTGATATCTATTCTATCAATTAAAGCTTTGTTTTTAACTGGTATATTAAATATACATTATGGGAGATTAGATAAATTGATCCACTATGAATTTAGAACAAAGCGAATGAAAGTTCCGCTTAGCCTGTTTTTACATGGCCCTGAGTTCACAAAGCATTTTCAAACTTAAGTCAAGAGTTTACTCAAAATTGGTCGCCTTATTGATGCTAATATATAGCCCTTTATAAAATCTTTGTTGTTTTAATGTATCAAATACACCAATAAGAAACTATATGTAAAGTTTTGTGTTTCTGGATCAAAGACATTTCTTATAAACAGTGATTGAAAGTTGAGTATATTCTCAACTGAAGTCTGAGGATGCTTTGTGAACTGGGACCCTGGTATTCCATAGAATTGTAACCTGTGCATTCAAGTTCAGTTACTAAACATACATTATGCAAGAGTTAAATCTGCCTGTGCCTGTTGCGAATCATAAGTCTACCATCTTGGCGCTGCAGTGGCTATACATGTTATTAATAGATTGATAAAACAAAGTAAACATATTGATCACGTGACCATCTAAATACTTTAATTATTCATGAAACCAATGTCATAATGAAATGAGGTTTAATTCCCTACCGTTCTACACCAACTGGGCTAATGAAGACAGGCATGTGCCATACAGTATTCTTTGAGTGAAATTTTGCCCGAGCAGCGGCACTATGTCCTACTCTTATATCTAATTCCAACTGCTAAGGGATCCTTTTACGTTCACTCCAATGTATACACGGGACCTAGGTTTTTCGTCCCATCCGCACAACTAGACATCTATGAATATTGTTACAAGTGATTATGTTGAATATATTGTAGATATTGTGGAACGGTACCACCAGATACAATCATAAGACCACCAGGTGACAATACTACTGTACGATTTTACACAGACAGCAGCCTATCACGCATGGGTTTTAATTTAACCATAAGCTACACAGACGGTACGTTCTACTGGACACAGATTAGTAATTATTTGCCCATTGACTTTAATGTTAAATAACTGTAACATCACAGATTGTAGCTTTTTGCTCAACATTCCGTTGGTTCCAATCTTTATAGACACAATGGGGACCACATTTGGCAATCTCCTCATCATAAATTTGTAGGGGGTTGACCGATTTTATTTTTTGGTACGGGGATTTGAAGTTGACTGGGTTGAAAATCTCACTTCCGACACAATGATTGCTCTGCAGAAAGACACTTTACACCCCCTATCCCTCCGTTGTAATATCATCAATATTACCCAAAACTGCTATGAAATTGCAAATTTGATCCCTTTTCTCCAATTCTAGACCCAAAAATCAATCCAAAAATGCAGGAAGAGGGGAGAAACAAATTAAGGGGAAAATTCCTAATCTAGTATTTCATATGCTTCGTCTCTCGTTTGTCGTCTGCCCGTGTAGGGGGTGGAGCTGGATGGCCGAATGGTAAGCGCATGCGCACTATATGATAAAGCCTGTCATTGAGTCAACTAGCGTGGTTTCCATTCCCGATTGTGTCGCCTGTCCAACCTCGAGGGTTTTCCTTGGGTCCCCCGGTTTCCTCCCACTGCTAAAGATCCCTACGCGCATGCGAATTATTGAAAGAAATGGCCTAGTCTGTGTCGAGTGGACGTTAAACCCCATTTCTCTCTCTCTATCCAGGTAATGTACACATGTAGTAATGTTAATTTATCTTTAAAGATACATTATGGGAGATACATAAAGAGTTTGCCGTTCTTACTATGATAGTTCAAAAACTACATAAAACAAAGGAAATTTGCTGGACATTTTAGTCAAATTGATCCACTCTGAACAGAGGATTTAGCGATTGAAATTTCGGCCTAGCCTCGATCATCATTACTAAAGTCGGTACAATAAAAACATAGTCTTGCTTATCCATTTCATGATTAAATCATGAATGTAAGTTGAGCAACAAATCGGATCCTAATCCAGTAAATATCACAAGCTAGCGTTGACACCGAGAATTAATTATGGTCTGGATAAGTTAATTAATGTCTAATAAATAATTTATATTACATTTCAGGCTTAAAGAAATACCTACAATAGGCAGATTTAGCTCTTGTATAATGTATGTTTACATGTGTAAACAACTGGTATAGACAAGTAAATAGATAATAATAACTATTAGACATTACGTTGTATTGATCAGATCGTAGATAGACAGAAATTATACAATATTTGAGAACAAGTTGGGGAGTCAAAATATGAAAAATTGCAAGAAATACATTAATTAGAATTACCCTTTGATTTTTGTCTGTTTTCATTTGTGCAGAGCGGGGACATCAACAGACAGATAGTGTTGTAATATATTTGTCATTTAACTGTAGACCTCACCAACGGAATTGAGTTATATTAAAACAGGGATGGATCGACCCGCAACTTCCATAGTGAGCTAGTGTTTTACCCACCGTGGCCCCTCATGGTGGTTTGACTGACTATTTATACTCATCATGTACCGTGTTATGCTGTGATTACTGGTTTTTATTTATGATGTCTTGCTTGTTTCACCTGTCGACTGTCGCGCTTTACTTGCTTATCGTGTTGTGTTGGCTTCCTTTGCCAATATAGGTCCGCCATAACATGGACTGGGTGTGGGCTCGGTGAATCGATGACCCCACCCCATATCAATTATGTCAGGACTGAATTCCGCGTCAATCGATTGTAATTCTGTCAATTCGGAACGTTCTGGACTATGAATCGAGCATCCCTCATATGTTGAACGTTGGCCATTCTTGCTACCTTATCCATGCGGTTAGTTTTTTTTATAGATTAATACTTTAAGACTTTTGATATTTTATATATTGTTATATTAAAAAATGTACTGATATTATTTGTGTAATTGAATTTATTATGTAATTTTAAACAATATATTGATATTATTTGTGTAGTTCAATTCCTTCTGTAATTTTAAACAATGTATTGATATTATTTGTGTGGTTAAATTCAAAATGTAATTTTAAACGATGTATAGATATCCATTGTGTAATTTGATTCATAATGTAATTTTAAACAATGTGTTGATATTCTTTGGGTAGTTTAATTCAATATATAATTTTAAAACATTGTATTTATATTTTTGTAAATTAGTTATATAAGCTTCGGCTTGTTTTGATATCTTTTAATTAAATGATGTATCTTGTCAATATCTATGGAATAAATCCCCACACTCACATTCAAACGAATTAATTTGTTATTATTTCTCAAGAGAGCAGTAAGAGCGGGTGTAAGGGTGCGTGGACACGTGTGTGTTGAGGGCGGGAAGAGGCACATCAGGAAAACTGCTTATTAGCGCTGTAAAGAAACGTTTATTATGTACAATCGTATAATGGAATTCACTCAAAGGGTATGATGTGATGGAATTAACTCAATAGGTATGATGTGATGGAATTCACTCAACGGGTAGGTTGTGAGGGAATTCACTTTGGCTGTATTTGTTCGGGTAAAATTTCCCGAATAGCATATTGTGTGGTCTATCTTCATTAGCCCAGTTGGAGCAGAACAATAAGACGCTAAACCCCATTTTATGGATAGAATATATAGGAATGAAGTGGGTTTTAACTTTGTCCACGGGGATAGATACTAGTTCAATGATTGGGTCTGAATTTCTGTGGGGGGTTGGAATGGCCTAGTGGTTTAGAGTATCGCGCTTCGACCTCTAGCTGGCCGGTCACCTCTGGCTTGTGGCTGTACGTGGTTTCGATCCAAGATGTGAGCGTATGTGGCATGGAGATAGGGGCGCCTTCTCAACCTCGTGGGTTTCCTCCGGGCACTCCGGTTTCCTCCAATCTGATTAAAACACAGATCCAATTTCGTTTCGTTTTTTATAGTTCAAAATTTCGTTTTTACTTGTCTTCACTACTCTTGGATCTGGAGGACTTGTTATTTAACTGGTGTTCTGCCTGAAATGAGGGGCCAGCCAATCAAATGGTCTGTCGAATCGACCGTTTGACCTTTTCATGCGTGGAACTGTGGGTAGATATTACCAGCCAACGACGTCTATACTAACACCAGCGGATAGAAATCATAACAAAACACAAGTGGATTTTGAAAAGCATGGCGATCGCTAATTGGTTAATCGAATGACTGACGTTATCGGGTCAAATGTCCCGTGCTTGATACCTGACGTCATAGAACGTGAGCGTCCACTATAACTAGTTAGATCTACATGAGTGCAGGCCATCGAAAGTATAAAAAACGAAACGAAATATAGATCTATATTTTAATTAGATTGGGTTTCCTCCCACTGCTAAAGACGCCAACGCGCAAGCGCATTATTGAAATAAAATTGAAACCATATGTTAGTCCCAAAATGACCTAGTTTGTGTCGAGTGGACGTTAAACCCCATTTCTCTCTCTCTCTGAATTTCTGTGACCGCCTTGTCCGAATTCACGTCACCAGCAGGGAGTAGCTAATCAAGTGTCTGTCATTGTAAAATCAGAGGCGTCTTTTTTGTGTTACCGCTCTTTAATAATTAATCATTGTGCAGCCACAACATTACGACCTCAGTTGACGAAAAAAAACGGCCTCTGTACACACGATATAACAATAACAACCCGCCATTATCGTCACACTAACAGCTTACACTATATATAATCACAGCGCTTGTAACCATTGAACCGCGGTCAGGTTTAACCGTATAGATATAAAAGTCACGTGACGAGCGTCTATTATAAACGCTAGGTAAATAATAGTCCAAGCCACCAGTGTCCCCTATATTACGTATATACGTATCCTGATCACAGTGTCATCTTGGTGAATACCCGTGGAGGTCGAGAGATTGTGACAATCATCAGAAGGTTTAATAAATACGCTGTGATGGATCTATAACATTAATGTAAGTAATAGGGAACTCTTAAATATATAAACCCCTAGAAACAGGGCCATCTTTATATAAATGTAACATGAACCTTAAAAAGCACAAATATGTCAACATATATACGATGCTCCATTTGTATATAGTACATAGGTTTACTATGTCTTAGTTTATTACATAATTATAACGTTTCAATACTCTTACAGGCATCGCTATCAAGTGGTGTGCTCATTCTTTCTAAATATCATTCAAGGATAGGCGTAGTTTATCCTGATTGGTACTGACGTATCATTAAACAACATTTCATTCATTCATTCATTCATTATTCAATGATAGTATTTATTGACAGCAAGTCTCAGTCTAATATCACGGGACCTCTGGGTTCGTCGATCCCCCGGTGCAGCGGTACATCGCAGCCATGTGTTAGGACCATCCTGCCTATGAATAAAACTTATCTACGCTATCTTGTCAGTCAAACACAGTAACAGGTCAGTTCAACTCGTATGCAAATAATGTGTTAGTATATGACACAAAACATTCACTTTCATCGTGGCAAAAATAACGTATGACGTTAGACAGTAGCTAGACCTTGCATTGGGGCCTCCGTCTAAACATTTCACGCCCCCTTGCAATAACAGTGACAAGTTATATTCTGGCCAGTGTTAGTCACACGCAAAAATGGTAGCTAGATAGATTTATTTGTTATTTTAGTCAACTGTATCAGGCGAAAGATGCAGTGTGTCTAACACATCTCAGAATATTTTGTTTAACAGTTTTTGTACTTACTGCGTCGTGTTGTTCTGTCCGAGGGAATGATATGGTTGGTCTGTCCGGGGTAGGATGTGGCTCTCTCTCCGAGGTGGGATGTGGTTGTTCTCTCCGGGGAAGGATGTGGGTACTCTGTGTGGTTGTTCTGTCCGAGGTAGGATGTGGTTGCTCTCTCCGACGGAGTATGTGGTTGTTCTGTGTGGTTGTTCGGTCCGAGGTAGGATGTGGTTGTTCTCTCCGAGGTAGGACGTGGTTGTTCTTCTGGGAGGATGTGATAGCTCTCTCCGAGTGAGTATGTGGTTGTTCTGTGTGGTTGTTCTGTCGGCGGTAGGGTGTGGTTGTTCACTCCGAGAAGGATGTGGTTCTTCTGTCGGAGGTAGGACGTGGTTGTTCTCTTCTAGGAAGGCCGTGGTTTTGCTCCCCTAGGGAGGCTGTGGTTAATCTGACGGAGGTGAGATGTGGTTGGGGTGCATAGAACACCACGTGTGGCACATTATCTAGCCACACCCACTGTCTATTACAGAATTAACTAATTTAATGCAAGTAGGAGACGTTTTGAGGCTTATTCTATTAAAGTTGTTACGCAATCGAGTCAGTGACATTTTGAGAAGTATTCTCCCACTGGTCTCAAGCAAGTGATTGACGTTTCGGCGTGCATTTTCTCAGAGTTGACGTCTTGAGAAGTATTCTTTTCACGTGTTCAAGTACCTGTAATGCATAATGCCAATTTCAAATTTTGTAAATTTAATTTATAAATATTAATTTAAATCATTCATAAAACCATGTAATTGAATCATGAACATATTAAAAGAACGACTCTTCGATTAAGATCAAACAAAGCGTTGGACTCGGCTGTTGTGATGTGTTATGTGGTTCACATGTGTTACATGTATGAGATGCACTGGGTTGTTCTGATGTGTTATATGGTGGGATGAATTGGATTGTTCTCTGTTTTTTTGGATGAGATAAATTTGGTTGTTCTGGTATGTTATGGAGATGAATTGGTGTGTTCTGGAGTGCTATGGGATGAATCGGTGTATATAATATGCACTGGATTTTTTGGTGTGTTATATCCCAATTTATTTACTGTTACCAAATGTTAGTTTCTGTGTAGAGACACTTTTTAATTGTTTAAAGTTAATTTGCTAATATATAAAACATCATTGAATTCATGGATGTAAGCGGATACAAACACATCAACATGTGACCTGAAAGGTCGTGTAGTTTGACATCGACATCAGGTCAGTAGCCACATTTATCTTTTTCTGTCATAACATATAGTTTCAACGACAGGCTTGCTAGATGATACGGATCACAAAAGTTTGTTTTTGTTGTTTTGTATTTTTCTTTACTGTTGAGGTCGTTCATTTGATTTATCTGTGGTCTTCATTAGCCCAGTAAGGGCAGAATAATAGGACGTTAAACAAAATTTCATTTTATTTCATTCTGACTTAAATCAAATTATAAGCTAGCAGTGGGATCTTAAATGAAGGTCTTCAGATGTTACAAAATATATAGATGATTAATAATTAGCTAGGCCTATATATAGTTTTATACCAAGATAGAATAATGGATTCCCTTAAAAAGATTATATATAGTTGACTAAGGTAAACTAATGGATTACCTTGAAAATATATTTTATTTTATATCAGGTAAAAGTACAACAAAATATATTTAAGCATATAATATGGCTTTGGTATAATGATATATAGTGAATGTTTTACCTGGATGTATTTTTTATTATATGTATAATTAATATTTCTACGTTAATAAATGCCAGATGAAATATGCATTATATTACAGGACATAAAAAAAAACTATATTCGAACTACTGTATCGGTGGCTGTGTACTGTGTAGTGACCTTCGACCTCGGCTTTCAGGGTCAACCCATTCGTTCTATACTGATCGGTATCATGTACCATACAGGGTGATGTTTACTCATTCTTCTACAATACCGGGATCGAACTCGGAACCACCTCGCAGGTGCGCCAATGACATAATCACAGAGATAGACCCCAAATTCATCTTCATCTAGTCGTGCGAGTGGGGGAATAAGACCTATTAAAATAGCATTATGCAAGAGCAAAATCTGCTTATTACAGGTCTTTCTTTAGGCCTGAAATGTTATCTAAATAATCAATTAAACATTAATTAACATATCCAGACCACAATAAACTCTTGATGTCAGGGATAGCCTCGATGTTGGCGGATTAAATTCCTATATGCCGCTTAATGGCCGTTGATAATTAAACCAATCAAGTGGATAATCAAGACTATGCTGTTTATTTTAATGATTTGAGTAATGATGACCGAGGCTATGTGAATATTTCAAACGCTTTTTTCTCGGCTAATAGTTTCGGCAAATTACCTTTACACTATCTAGTTTTTAACTATTATAGTGAGAACTGCCATTTCTTTGTCTTATCTCCCATAATGTAACTTTAAGTGAAACAGCCTTGTATCTCTCTTCATTTACAACACTCAGAAGTTAAACCACATTTCATGTCATGTCTCTCATCATTTGTATTCGTCATCGAATGCGTCCCATATCTTGGAGAGACGTGACACTGAATGTATATTTACAGAATATGACGCCTTGGTAGATAGAAACTTTAAAAAAAAAACAGGCTAAAGTTCAAGTTATAATATATGGTTGGAAAAAAAAGTATTCGTGTAATTATTGAAATGCGATAAAGTGGGGTTTAATGTCCCACTTTTCCGCTCTCACTTGTCTGTGATATCACGCTAGATGGAAGCGGACGTTAAACCCTACGAACATCAATATAGTAATAAAGATATAATAAAGATATAAGAACGATAATCAGGTATAGATATCTGTATATTATGTAATATCTTAAAACCAGGTAAACTATAACCAAACTCTGACTAATATAATCTATGATAGAGAACAAAGTCTATCTGACCTATCATAGTTTATAATAATAATCATAGTGTTGTCGAATAGAAGTCAAACGTAACTGAACTTAAAGGGATACGTTCTCTATGACTCCGGGGAAACAGAAACAAAGGTTATTTTGAGACTGAAATCTTTTATATTGTGGGGTTTTTGCCCGGACAGTGGTTTTTCCGTCTAATTTTTATGGAATTACGAATCGAAATAACACCAGTAAATAGTCGCATTAAATAAATCTGAAAATGTTGATGGATTAGAATGAATAAACCACGACAACAGAATCATTGTTGAAACCTTTCTATTATTAAATTTGGGTCCACGGTGGCTAAGCGGGTAAGATGTTGGTTTGCTAGCCTGGCGGTCGCGGGTTCGATCTCTGTGTTGGCCGATAGAGTTCATCGGGAGTTTCCGGCTTGGTCCCCCCTTGTCAGTGGTGCAGGAAGGGGGGGGACAAAGTCGTTCGGATAAGACGAACATCCGAGGTCCCCTCTACACATTGGTGGACAGGTAAAATATGGAATTCGATATAAGAGTAGGCCGTAGGCAAATTTCTTTCATAACACACTATATCGTGTATGTCCGCCTTCCTGAACCCAGTCGAAGCCGAACAGTAGGATGTTAAACCGCATGTCACTTTCTTATGAAATTTTATGTATTCTTTAACACATTTTGACCGCCCACTATGCCACTAACAAGTAAGACTTTACTGTTATTAAATTTAATAACTTTCTACTATATTTTGGTTTTCTCAAAACAAGTGCTAACTAGAACGCGGTGGGGTGGGAGATGGTTTCGATTCCCCGGTTGTGTGTGACAAGGAGTTGAGCCGCCTGTCAAACCTCGTGGGTTTTCCCTGGGTCCTCCTGTTTCCTTTCACCGCCCAAGACACCTAAGCGCAACCGAGTGTATGTTAACCCCTCTCTCTCTCTCTCTCTCTCTCTCTCTCTCTCTCGCTAACTCGACATGCAATATCTTGGTCCACCCAGGGATTCGAGATAAAAGTTACGAACCGCCCACTTGAGATATGACACCTAACTGTTAATAGGTAATACATTAATATCACACAGTGCTACGTCATAAAAAAAAAACATAGATTATAATACAAAAATTGAAAAATAATATTAGTTCGTCTTTCGTTTGTTCTCAAAATCTTGGTTCAAATCAACTCGAAGTGCAACAAAATAATCTTTTTCTATTAAACAAAAAGGGTTGGACATCAAAGTTATTTTACTATTATTAAGGATATTGATATACCAGCAGTTTTAACGACAAAAACAAATTCAACTTAAAGATAGTTCTTTCTAGTGGGTTTTTATTTGATCAAAACCACGTGTTGCTCAAATTTTAGATTTTTTTTTCTAATAAGAAACTATGTTCATTGTTTTGAATTATCATTACCGAAAAAACATAACGATCAAATTTTTTAAAATTTTCTTTAAAACCGGAAACTCAATTTGAATAAAAAAAATCTAGTGTGCCAGACCAGCTCATTATTCAGTGTTCTTAATTCCGCTTTCTTCATTTATTTTTGTATTTCGACACTAAAATTTTGAATTTGTATTTTAATATCAATATTTGTTTTATAAATTAGACAGATTTAGCTCTTGCATAATGCATATTTAAC
The DNA here is from genome assembly GCA_963678685.1 of Patella ulyssiponensis. Lineage (NCBI taxonomy): Eukaryota > Metazoa > Mollusca > Gastropoda > Patellidae > Patella > Patella ulyssiponensis. The sequence goes on from OY783230.1 coordinate 1,432,674, forward strand.
GGTTAATGATTTGATGGTTGCAGATTTAGCTCTGGCATAACGTATGTTCAAGGAATATAGATTGTTAACCACCGAGTACCGAAGTGACTTATTTTGTGCCGAGTGGACGTTAAACCCCATCTCTCTCTCTCTCTTCCCTCCCTCTCTCTCTCTTCTCCCCCTCTCTGTCTCTCTCTCCCTTGTTTACCGTCAATTGTTCGTATTGATCAGTATGATAGCTGAAGTCCATGAACGTGAGTATATAAAAGGCTACAGTTGAATTTAATCGATAAAGCTACTATAATCTACCAGGCATTACTACAAATAGGTATGTTCTCGGAGTGTGGGACCCGAGACGTTGTCACCGACGACAAATCGAACTTTTAGCAAAATGTTATCTTGGTGTGTGAGACTCTTGAAATATTGAGTTATCAAGTCGGTTTCTATTGACAAAATGACACCCAATCATCCGTAGTTTTATTTAGACCAAGGTAAACAATGCTATAGAAATCCATGTATGGAAGCCACGGTCGTCACGGTGTCGGTTATTATTTTAGTTTTATTCTAGGTGACAGAATAATATATCATTATATACACCGGTGAAGCAATCCAATGCGTAATAGTAAAACAGTTTATCTTTATCCATGTCAACATGTGATTTGGTTCGGGTTTGTTTTATCTTCTTTATTGTTTTTCTTAGAAGAGATATAGCATGCCAGATAAGTTGGAAGCGACATTATGACGGCTACATACATGTAAGTGTAAGTGGCATTACAAATGTAAAGCTGCACAAACCATAGCTGTAAATCAAGAGAGTGTGCTTGTTTGGGTGTGTGGTTGGTGGAGGGGGTGGGCTTATTTGACTTTTAGGTGAATGAATCGACAAATATTTTAATTACACCAGGAGCTATTTGAAGCGGAGTATTTGTCGCGTTCGGCAATGCAGGGTTAACGTTCATCATTGCTTTTAAGCTTCTGCACAGCTATCTCTGACCAATTATTCTCACAGATGTGAAAGCATGTTCCTCAAGCCGATGGTTTTTTGGTTCTCAAATAAAATAAGCGTCTACCACGCCCCTTAGTTACAAGTTTTCTATATGCTACTTACACTTTGTCAAAAGCAATCAATCCAACGATTATTGGGTAAAATGTTATGGACGATCAAAGAGACGAGAATTAACATTAAAGGCAATAGGTAAATCTATTGTGACCCGAGGCTTGTATAAAGTGTAGTCTAGATTAAGTTGTGACAAGAACTACCAGTGTGTAACATGTACAGGCTGTATCTATATCCCTGTGTTAAACCATTTACCGTTATATAAAGGTCATCATTGTTTACTCCGCGGATGAAATAATGACGTCACAAATATCTGTACACCCGGTTCGTCCAGGCTTAGTTTGATATGTAGTCATTGTTATGTCATTTATCGCGCACCGCCATCTTCGCAAACCCCCCCAATTCATTTTCAGTAAGAACGTCAACGACGACGGGCATACGCACGCAAGACACCTTTGTAAAGTTTGTTTGGACAGCGGTGTTTCCGCGTAATCAATGTAGCTTATATGAGTACGGCCATTTGTACACCGCTGTATCATAAGATCTGTCATTTAGTCAACTGGCGTGGTTCCGATTCCCCGCTTGTACGTGACAAGAAGTAGGATCGCTAGTTCTTTTCAGAACTGTCTTTGAGCGAACTTTCGCTGACAGTTCTTATCCGGCCTTCTTTAACTACAGTATGAAAATACGGTAAAATATCGCTATTCCCCACCCCTGTTCTCATTCTGTTTTAGAACCCTTACTGTCTATTTGTCACCACAATTCTTTATTTCCCACCAAATGAATCCTTGCCTCACTATATTTGACACAAATTTATAATAATTCAACTCCATTTTCAAGTAGAATTTAGCGATGAAATAAACATGTGGTTTGCGCATGTCCGGGTCTCATAATGTCTCTTCAGTTTAAACGTATTTGGTGTATGTTTATAATCGCAGATTTCTACTTGAAAATAGTGTTGAATCTTCATAAATGTGTGTCAGCTGCGGCACGAAATGCTTACTCTGGCGAATAAAGTAGAATCAAGGTGAAAAATAGTAGGTAAGGATTCCAAAATAGCCTTAGAACAGAGGTGGGGAAGAACGGTATTTTCATACTGAAGTTATAGAAGGCCGGATAGGAACTGTGTAGCGAATATATCGTTCGCTCAAGGACAGTTCCAAAAGGAACTATAGGATCGCCTGTCCAATCCCGTGTATTTTCGCCGTGTCTCCCGGTTTCATCCCACTACAAAAAACACCCTACGAGCAAGCTAATTAATGAAATAATATTGAACCATTTGTTAGTCCCAAAATGACCTAGTTTGTGTCGTGTGGATAATAAACCCCACCTCTCTCACTCACACTCTCTCTCTCCTTCGTTTTCCGCTCTGTCTCTCTCTCCAACCCTTTCGCCCTCTATCTCTCTCTATGGAGTTTGTCGTTTATGGGGCTTGTGTCTCATCTCACATCATATTATAATTATTTATTTCAATTCTCTTTTCAGTAACGAAGGGTTGTATATGAAACAAGCACCTGCATTACAAAACAATAAAACAACATGAATTGGTTGAGGCAAACTTTTAAATATTTTGGCTGGTTTACATCTTCAGAAGAACAGCCTCTAAAAGACGATTTTCACCGGCGAAACCTTGGTACTTATAGCGAGGAAAACTTATCCCAGAAAAAGCCAGAAAATGTAGAAACGATAAAAACATTTGCTAAAAAGTATCCGTTAACTACCAGTGAACAATCGGGGGAAGTGTCATCGTCTCCGGGAAAAGTGCCCGGAACCGGAAATTCTCCGAGAAGAACAGAGGGTACTAAAGCAGAAATCAGTGCAATACAACGTGATCAAGGTGATATTTTAATAGATAGGACTCGACGTGCTGAGACAGATTTACACGGTGATACGATTGATGTTATAGACTCTTGTGAATTAACAGAAAATAAACCCACGGATGTAGAGGTGACGGAAAAACAAGAGAAAAAGAAATCAAAACGTGCTAAAAAGGTAGGTGAGAAATGGGGTTTAACATTCAATGTTCATATCGGGACTATCCAATTTCATTTCAATAATTCGCTTCCGCGTAGGGGTCTTTAGCAGTTGCAGGAAACCGGAGTACCCGCAGAAAACCCACAATGTTGGACAGGCAATCTTACCCCTACTTCTTGTCACGTACAACCGGGAAATCGAAAACACATCAGTTGACTCAATGACAAACCGTATGATACAGCACGCACGTGTTATCCATTACCCCCCCCCCCCCCCCCCCCGCCGCTTCCAAGAAGGTAGGTAATTTTTGAAACTTCTTCTTTGTCTGTAACAACCAGAATTATGAACACTGGAATACACCAAAGGTGTGCTATCAAGAACGGATTTGCCCGAACAGCGGCGTTTGCGAATTCTTCTGCATCGACTACCTGCTGCTTAGAGTTCTACCTGCACTTGACACTAACTAGGTCATTTTAGGACTACCATTGCGTGTAGGGTTCCTTAGCAGTGAGATGAAACCGATAAAAACCCACGAGGTTAGGCTAACAACCATACTTCTTGCCACATTCACTCTTGTGATCGCAACCACGCCCTTTGACTTACCGACCTAATTATGCCATTTTTTTTAATATTTCAGGTACGGAAGCGAGTACGGTGGGCTGTAAGGAGGAGTTGGAAATGGTTAAAAAGAGGCTGGTCAGGTTATGCACCAGGAGTGTCGTCAGGATTAATGTACTGTGCTAATGCCCCAGCAACCATATTTAACATATATAATAATAAATAAACAAAAATCTTTGATATTTCAAGGGTAATCTCTTGTGAAAACAATCGTAAAATATGTCATACGTAACTTTGTCATACCTAACTTTGTTCAGCCATACGTAACTTTGTCCTGCGCTCTGGCGCCTGCATGGAAATCAACGAAAACTTATTAATGTTTTTATACAAGCAGCAAAATAATACAGAGTTAAAACATTACCTCATTTTCATATTGCCCCCAAACAACTGGTTGTACTGGACAAACGATTCTAGTTACGAATATCCAGTAGTGCCGTTTCATATTGCAAAGAAACAACTAGTTATATCCAGTAGAATCTTTTCATATTGCCCACAAACAACTTGTTACAATGTCAATGGACACAATCCTTTGTGGTATCTATCAGCCAGGGAATGCTAGGATGATAAAAAAGATTGGCACTTTTGTTCGGAACGTCCAACAAGGAATCTATCTCAAGATGCCTATACTATTACCTTGGCGATGATTTGTTAAATCTAAAGCTCAATGCGTTATTCTCATTTGGCGCTAAAATATCAAATTCTCACAGGTTAATCCAAGCTAATGTGTGTGCAGATTTGTTAACATTGAATTAAGAAAACAAAATTAAAATACCAACGCTAGTTAAGTCCCGACGTGGATTTAATCAAATTTACAACAGGCCTGCAAATACATTTTCGCCGGCAACGAACTGGCGCCTGGCTTATTATTATATAGCGAGCAGCAAATATTGATGAAATTCCACATATTGTTGATACTACTGAATTGAACTGAACCAATGTTGGACTGGTATTCAGATTCCAGATTCAAATTCAATGAGTGGCATTTAGCCATGGAGGAATGTTAATAAGGCTAACAGGATACATGTCGAAACGTCGTGCCTTTAACATAAAGCCAGTGATTGATGTCTCATAAAAATTGTTTTGTGTTTAGAGATTCATATTTTACCATATTGCAAGCGATTCCTACAGTGCTAGAAACACGCATCAAGAATTTAAGATAGCTATGGATCAGCGTTTTGTTCTGAACGAACTTTATGTTATTCAAGAGAGCTACGAATCAGATATTTTACCAGAGTGAGCAACAATATTCTAGACATCATGTTCCATAATCTCCGGATAAATTTTCTTACATTAAACAATATTTTGGTTGCCATCTAATTTTGGGGTAGCTACCCTTTGGATTATTGTATTATTGTATGATACCCCACCAACACTTACATTTAAATAAATAAACTGTACCTCAGCGCTAATTTAAAATCCTTCTCTTACCTCTGTATAAGATGACTGACCTTCAAATGTCGAGATTGGCCACGACAGTCAATAAAATAGAATCTGGTTTTTACCAGTGGCAGCTAACTCTAGTGATTTGAGAGGAAAGTCATGTCTTCAGCACTATTTATAGAACTGCCAATCAGTATTAAATTTGCTTGCCAGAAACAACGATGTATATTTTGTATGATGTTTTTCTATATGCCCATTCTTTAATAAAATTCCTAAATAAAATATTTGACTATATTTATTTTAAAAAAGTTATTTGTTTGAAAACTGCATCCTATGAACAAATTCATAAATTAAATACCTGTGTCCTCCGGCTATTAAACTCGCATGTTATACCCATGTTTCAGTCCCCGTTGGCTGTGCAAAACAGAAATGGAGTGCAACGTCCTATTTGTTCTATAACAACCGGGCTAATGAGAATTGGTTTATAATTGTCGAGGATCTTTAACGTGCTACCTATCGTGCTGCCGATTTCCCGGTGGCACGCGACAACCTCGTGGGTTTTCTCCGGGTCCTCATACACACGAGCAAATTATTGAATCAAAATGTGATTAAATGTTAGCCCTAGGATGATATAGTTTGTGTCGACTTGCCGTTACGCTACAGTTCTCTATCCCAACAACAACATATTCTTTGATAATAATGTATTAAGGGGTAGATAACTCTATCAAGCTTACCGGAATAAGACCAGTTTTAAATCCATCACACAATTTGACCATTATAAACATTCTGACAATCTTCAGACATGTAGATTTCCATAATCATATCCCCAAAGTGGGAACATACAGTGAGCACTCTTGTTTTCTAGCTCAAATGTATTTGTCGGAGTTTAGCTAACAATCCGCGTTACGGGCAGTCTACGGGAGAAATATTTAGTTAACCCGTGCGTGAGTCTAAGTAGCATTGCCAAAGGGTTTTTAAATACACAAAATGTCTCCGAAATAATTATATCACTGCCAACTATTTAGATGCAATAATCTGAAAGAATTTTGAAAAAATATTGAAAATTAAGAAAGTTATGGCATTTTGAAGACGGCGAATTGGAGGCATTAAAATACAGCTTTTTTTAAAAACGCAAAAAAACTGACCGAAGCTTATATCTCAGAAACTATAATAGGTAGATCCATGAAACTTGTAGAATATGAAGTTCGGGATGAACTTGTTCGAAGAAAATTATCGCGAGACTCCTCGGTTATATTGTATTTATGCTAGAGACTCTCAACTTACGACCGGGACAATTTTCGTTCAAGGTCACAGCAAAAAAATGGCCTGTCAGTTAATAACAAACCATGTAGAAGTCTCAGGGCTTTGAAATCTTTACCCAATCCGTTTCTTGGTGTGATGAATACAGAAAAAATGTTTTCGCATTGTTATCGCATTTATTTTTTAGACACGACCTACTCAAATTGCATTTTTTGTCTATACCATGTCAAGGTCATACAGAAAGGGTAAGGTCCCGGGTTAACTGCAGTTCCGGAGGCTATGGAATTTTCACAGAGCCTTTTCCTGGATACATATACATGAGAAAACACATAGACTGTGTTCATCTTTTAGCTGACAAAAATAGTTGTTTAAGGAATTGAAAATCACAAGAATTATGAGTCTGACCAATAGAAAATATCTTTATTTCAATTAACAAAACCAATAAAACTTGAAATTAAAATCAACCAAAAATAAATAAAATAACAGAATTTTTCTGGGTCAAAACTTCTGACCAAAATCAAACAATAACAAAAAACAAAACTGTGTATCATGTTCCTTAATCATATGAAAAGTACTTAATGCAAAACAAAATTAAAAAATTAAAACTTTAAAAAAAATTAACAATATATGATATAATCATAGGGATTACAAATGATAAAATCTTTTCCTTTTTTGGCATTCAATACTGGACGTCATCAAAGTCATCTGCAAATACAAAAAATATAGATGTATAAGATAAAGTAATCGAATCTTATGACATTATAAAGATGCCATAACATAAATTAACAACACACAGCAGAAAAATTATGATGCTTTATGCATATAAACCCAAATTTCTAGCAAATTTCCTGGCTCCAAGATTATTCAGATGTAATCCGTCAACTAAATCAGTTTGACCGATGTTAGAATGTTTCACAACCGCCCAATACCCATTTTCCGACAAACTTAATACATGCTCATTTACCACGTCACAACGAGCTCTAATATCTTTTATTTCTATATACAATATTTCAGAAAAAATGAAAGTAGTTTCCTTAAAACACCTTATTAATACAGATATCAATCCCGTTAAGCCCTTTATACAGACAGTTAACTGATGGAATTCATTCAAAGGTTTATTAATGTCATTAATACCGACATGCACTATAAGAATATTACATGTAATGAACTTAGACATGTACCGTAAATTATGAATTATATCTGAAATTTTGGCACCGTGTATGCAAAGCAGCTTCCCTTCCTTAACAAATGGTCTTAGACTAGACACGATTGAATCGCCAATAACGACAAACGGAAAATGAGATGACGGAGGACAGACAAACAATTTTAAATTGGCTACATTTCCTTTAGGTTGGGGTGTGAAACGAACGACCCACAAATTCCAAGGTAAACCTAATTTGTCTGGCTTGAATCCCGACTTCGAAGGATATAGCAAAACCGATTTGTCCCCCTTATAAGCCAACAAATGAGCTTCATGACAAAATCTTGCCAATTTTGGAAACCATGCAGGGATGGGAGATAATGCAGGCACCACAACCGTACACTCTATGGATTGTTCTTCCAACAAATTTAAGATAGATGGAATTAGATTAAAAGGGGGAAAAACATAAGGATTTTCATCATCTGTTATAATTTGAGCAAATACGTTAATTCCATCCGATAAAGGCGTTTCAAACGGCGTGTAATGTTTTAATGTGGAGCCATCCAAACCAGTCATACAGTTAGAATCTAACGCCATTAGATCTAAAGTGTGGGGCCCGAAGAACTGCTCTACCCTTTTAAATGTCATATGAGAAATACAAGCATCTGACTTGCTCAAGGTTCTGGATGGAGCATCGGCTTCATTACAGGCAGACAATACATACATCAAGTTAATATAAATATTATATTCTAAAATAAGAAAGAATAAGTCCTTCAGGACGTTAGTTAGAATAGGCGACCGGCACATCTGATTATTCCAACAATAGATCAATACTTTGTTATCAACACAAACATCGAGTCTACAGTTTTTAACTTTATCTTTAAGACATTTAACAGCTAAATACAAGGCTTTGGCTTCATTTACAGCAATAGGGGCATCTAAGAAAGATGTGTCCCAATACTCATGGATTACACTTGAACCTCCTTTAAAAGTAAATTTAGCACCCCATCCATAATCAGAAGAATCGGATGATAAATTTAAAGTGCAGTGATATTCTGGTTTCCATGGATGAGAACCATTCCAGTTATCTATAAAACGCCAAAATTCAAGTTCATTTCTTAATTCTTGCGAAATGCGTATCTTATCACAACCACTTTGACCAATCAGTGAAATGCAACGGAAACATTCGGAAACAAATAACTTTGCCCCAGGTATCGCCAAGACAAACGACATGCATTTTCCCGAGAATCTTTGAAGGGATAGCAAATTTACTTCCTTGTGAGACAAAATTTCCTCTCTTAAATAACAAAATTTATTCTTTTTGGATTCAGTTAATCTAAAAGTTTCATTACATGCATCAACCCACATTCCCAAGTATATAATACAATTTACAGGTGAGAGTTCTGATTTTGTTAAGCCGATACAATACCCCAATCGTACCACCACCTGACAAACCATATATATTGCAATCTCTGCTTGTCGCTTTGGTGACATATTGGAAATACTGACCTGCTCAATAAGACGATCGTCAATATAAACAATATTGTTAACCTGAAGTTGTCTTAAATAAGAAGCTACATTGACACTAAGTGTGTGATATACATAAGCGGAATTTTTCCAACCAAATGGAATAGTATTACACACGAAAAAAACACCATCCACTGAAACCCAAAAAATGGTCTGGATAACTCCGAAACAAGAACGTGATCATATCCAGACTTGTCATCAGGCTTTGTGAGAAATGATTCTGAAGAAACAATTCTGGGAACTACATTCAGTGTGTCAATTTTAAATGGAGTGTCTTTCATCCATAAATTCAAATATCTCATATTGAGACACATTCTGGGTTTAGTAGGCTCCACTGTAATTGGAGAAACGATGTAGGGCGGATTGACCTCGTCCACCTTTCCCCACAGAGAGATAGCTCCAGTATTCAGTCTATTAGATACCTCCTTTGCAATGAAATCCTGAAATTTTCCGCAAGATTCCGAATTTGGGAATAAATTTGAAGGTGGAACAGAATTGTCATATGAAATCGGCCCATATGAACCCTTTAAATGTTGAAAAAAAATTAAAAATATTCACACCATATTTTAGCCAGTTCAAAATCATTGTTGAATCAGTGGAATTAATCAAAATGTTCTGCCATTCAGTTACATTATTATGAAGACCGCCAGCTTTGAAATTATCAGGATCCGGAAAAATTAATTGATCTATCGAGACTGAACCCGGATTAACTTTGGCTATCTCTGCAGGCATCACCTCTCTCCATTTACACGAAATGCCTCTATCATTAACCCATTGTACTCCACAAGTAAGCTAGAAATGAAATTAATAAATAACTAATCATTACCAACACGTACAACATATCATTTCAACAAAATAATTGCATCCTTCATAAAGGAAATAGAATAAACCGATATCAACCCCAAAAATGGAATCTTATTTAATTTATCGCCTACAATGATAATTCTATCCTTGGTTTTTTGGCTTTGGACATCTGGACACAATGTGTCCGGGTTCACCACATCTATAACAGATAATTTTGGGCTGTCTACTTTGAAAATTTTGTGAATGTTGATATTTGCTTTTATATGTCTGTTTACCCCGATAGTCGCCCCAAGACTTCAAAAATTTATGCTCTTTCTCCATTAACCTATGTTCAGTATTACTTGAAAGCATCAAAACTACCAAGGAGGCCACATTGGCATTTTGCTTATTTGCTAAGAATCGTTGCAATATAAATCCATATTCCTCTGAACAAGGAGATTCTACTTTCCTGGCCTTTTCATTAAGAACAATAAGTTTTTGATAAAGGGTATCCAAATTCACTTCTGTGGTGCGAGATGCATATTCTTTTACCTCACGTACCATAGATTGTAGTGACTCTTGCTGAAGATCTTTCTGTTGTTCCTGAATTAGCGCTTTTAGTTTTTTCACTTCATCTTTTAGCTGAAAACATTAAATTAAATATTATCTAAATCCGTCCACTTTTTAATGGACTGGACAACGGCTTGAACCTTGTGTACACGGTTCTGTGACTCTGGCAATATCCTAGCGGATTCCATTTGACGTAAGACTGATTGCGGGATAATGTACTCCTGCAACATCGCCGGAGAAGTCCATCCCACGTGTGCCATTACGTCCGAGTCAGTGACTCCCAAAGACTTCAAACTTATTGCGCATCCACTGCGTATACCATGCGAAGTTTCACCTGACCACAGTTTTGCTTCTGACAAATGCTTCCTTAACCTATGATTCATTGCTGAAGATGTGAGCTGTTTGTCACAGGCAATATTACCCCGTTCATTCGACGATGGTCTAAACAAGTACCCATCTGTAAGTTTCACACCCAAACCAAAGGCTATTTTCATATACGCATTTAATTCCTCGACTGGGCAATAATCTTTGTCTAGTAAACATGGGACTATTAGTCTACGCGGCACACCTTTTATTGCTTTCCCTTCAACTAAATGGATATAAATTCCAGATTTATCTGGGAGCCATCTCACATTTTGATATTTTAGACGACCTAAATCTCCCGCCCTGTCACCTGTGAAACACATTAGTTTAAAGTAAGCTTTATCCCTATACAAACAAAAACGTTTCCTTGAGGGATACTCGTGATTAGCAAGATCGTAGTTTATAGCTCTACACATTCGCACTATTTTGTCTAAAAACAATGGCGTTGACTTCTTTTTTGCGATTAAAGACCTTGTCTGTTCAACTCTGACCGCTTTCAAGTGGTTCTTAATCGAAGGGGAAGCGAGTGGGTTGCCCAAACCTAATAATGCATTCCAGTCCGAGCCACGACCGTGATCCCGAAAAATTGCTCGCAACTGACCAATGAGACTATCCACTGAAGACGCAGCCATACGACGAGGACAATAACACTCAACTGGATGAGCTCTATGGAAACGTCTACCACACACAGAACTATGGACTACTGTCTTGCCATTCGCCTCCTTATAGACCAAAAATTGACGCAGATCAAACGGCGTTGCATCATCTAAACTTTTCGCAGGAGACAGCCGAATCAAAAACTTTACTAATTCATCACTCAGCCTCTGTTTTTGCTTTGTGTATTTAGTAGAATTTATATTTTCATCCAGTTCACGTATTCTGGCTTTAAAGCTATCAGCATCCAAATTGTTTGGGGACTGTAACAAAACAAAATATCGTATATTTACCAACTATTTAGCTAAACGAAATCGAACCTGCACAAACTCTGAGATTAAGTTACTAATTTCATAACTTGAAAATATCCGTATATCAACGAACGGAAATGAGAACAAACCTATCTCCCCCGCCCCAACTGAGGCAAAATCACTTTTGTTAACACTATTTTTAATATTTGTACAAAATAAATGTTACACTATACATTAAATGTCACAAAAAAAGACACTTGGGTCTACCCGATACAGTTAGATGCCAAGATAGGAATAAATAACGAAGATTTTTAGGAAAATTAAAACAAAACGTCACGTCTGGAACGAAAATAAAATTGCAATGCTCCCAAATTTAACGGGTACAAATTGCATGAATAAACACATGAGCTACCAATCATGTCGGTTACGGTTCAAAAAGTCACACATTAACACAGGAACCAAATGATCAATTACATGTCATAGAAGCATATAAAACACGGCTGATGGAGCCAAGAACGCCTGATAGGGCTAAAACTACCACTTACGCCTGATATGGCTAAAACTACCCCTTACGCAAACTACCCCTTGCGCCTGATAGAGAGAATTGGTGCTTAACGTCCATACTAAAAAAAAAAAAAAAAAAAAAACTAGGTCATTTCGGGACTATGGTTTAATTATATTTCCATAATTCGCTTGTGCGTAGGGATCTTTAGCAGAGGAAGGAATCCAGACGATCCTGAGAAAAACCCACGAAGTTGGACCGACGACCCTACTCCTTGTCACTAGTCGACTCAATGACAGTGCAAACCATTCAGCCATTCACAGGGCCCCCCCCCCTACCAAAACTACCACCTACGGCTGATAGAGCCAAAACTATCACTTACGGCTGATAGAGCCAAAACTATCACTTACGGCTGATAGAGTCAAAACTATCACTTACGGCTGATAGAGCCAAAACTATCACTTACGGCTGATAGAGCCAAAACTATCACTTACGGCTGATAGAGCCAAAGCTATCCCTTACGGCTGATAGAGCCAAAGCTATCCCTTACGGCTGATAGAGCCAAAGCTATCCCTTACGGCTGATAGAGCCAAAACTATCCCTTACGGCTGATAGAGCCAAAACTATCCCTTACGGCTGATAGAGCCAAAACTGTCCCTTACGGCTGAAAGAGCCAAAACTGTCCCTTACTGCTGAAAGAGCCAAAACTGTCACTTACGACTGAAAGAGCCAAAACTGTCACATACGGCTGAAAGAGCCAAAACTGTCACGACTGAAAGACCCAACACAATCGCTTCCGCCTGAAAGGCCAACACAATCACTTCCGGCTGACAGAGCCCAAATGTCATTTACGGCTAAGAACCAACACACACAATTACATTTGATAAGAGCCAAATATAACAACAATTTTCCTTTACCAACGCTATCACTTATCAACACCAACGCTATCACCTACCAATGCTATCATTGATCACAATTCATTTAGTAGAACTATCATTTACCAGACCTCTCTATCAAAGGCTCAATTCCACTCTTGTAGTAACTGAAATAATATTTCCCAATCTTTATTCAGGTCAACAAATTGTATTTTACAATATTCCAATTAATTGATGATACAAATTTCACCTTAACACTCCTAATTTTAAAAATTGGAATAATTCAACCAGATGATTTCAAAACCTAACAAACCTTTTCAAATGTGACGTGAATTTTAAAATATTTTCGAACCCTCTGGTCAAGTAAAATAGGATGTAATGGATAATTTACACAACAGGTAGGCTATTATTTATTTTCTGTAGCTACCAAGCCAGCAAGAGTGTTATTGTCCCTTTAATAGAAAACTCACTACCAACATCAATGACAACCAAAACTATCACAAAACTATAATCCAAATACATAATGCATGATTTTAGGGGAACTCCTATACCAAATTGAGATACGCAAACTAATAAATTAGAGGCAACAAATTTACAAAGAGGTGGCTTGGAATTTTTACACAATCTTGGATTGAATATTACTAAACAAATGTAAGATTCTACCCTTAGCGAGCGTAATATGACCCTTTTCTAAAACTAATCTTCTAAAATACCATATTAGAAATAAAATCGACATTCAATCGGATTTAAAACGTGCTTCAATTTTAACGTGGTAAATAAAATATGTGGCTGTTGTTTTGTTAGACAGCGAGAGCAGCGTAAATATATTGAATTTCGAGTGGACATATCTTTGTTAAAACTAAAGGGACTTGGAACTATTTTTGAACCGACATTCAACTTTCACAATATTATCGAATGCACATAGCTAAAATCACGCACCACCGCGTCTTCAATATCCATATGCGGATCCAACATCTATCAGAATCAGTTTAAACAAGGTTCACTACAGAATTAAACATTTCTGATTTTTTAATCAACAAATAATCACCTCAGAATCATGACTACCCTCTAATTTTCTCTTTGAGGTTGACGGACGTTCAGTGCTTCCATGTAGCACAGATTGTTCGTGTTGGCTAGTTGTCTTGGAGCAATTTCCCACGTTAGAATTGGCAACCTACAAACAAACCGATGAAGAAAAAGCAAACTCAAAGAACTATGCAATAGAATATCCCTTGGACATTTAAGAAAACAAAATGGTAAGAGGGGTTCTCTACATATCTGTAGCCATTACAGGTTTAGGACAAGAACAAATCAAATGGTATTTTCCATCTACCATTTGAGTTTACGTGGGATGGCAACATTTAAATTCTTCCGCAACCATGACTTACACATTATGAGACCTACTGATCCATTGTTTTTCTGGTAAGATTAAAGGGCGGGGAAGGGGGAGGTATTTACACCCACGTACAACGAAATTATACTGTCAAATTACCACCGTGAAGGCGTGTCACCCAGACTCGAAAAGAAAACGGCCAACTGGCTTTAATCTATGAGCGAGATAATACATTTGAGTATTTAAAATAACACTTACATGAATAGCTGCGCTTGTTATTTTTACCATATCTGCTTGAGGAGCTGATGAAAAATCATCAAAATTCAAAATTACCGCCATTTCATCCAAATGATCTCGGTTTAGCCCCATCTCTATCAAACCCACCTGTAACTCGTCAAACCCACCTGTAACTCGTTTTTAGATAACGTTTTAAGATTCTGGTCCTTATTAAAAGAATAAACATCCTTCATTCCTTTTCGAAACGATAAAACTATTTTAAAAAGATCATTCCCCGAAAGGGATGCATTTGGATTTTTGACAGGCATTTGAACGTACGATCTTTCCCTCCCAAGCGGTTGTTGATGAATGGCGCGCACCTAAGATCACGTGTTCCCATCTTCCGGTCAGGGTTCAAAGATACGAACAGTACAGCTAGATAGGATAAGCGCCATTATACTCAGCGTCGAAATTAATTATGCTACTGCTAGTCAGTCATTTAGTTTCCGACCAATGGCTACACGGGATTGTGGTCGGTAACATTCTGACTGAGGGGCCTGGTCAGGAGTCTGCAAATTCTCAATTTCACCCCTTTGTGTACACATGTAATTCACCCCTAATTCCCCCCTTTTCCAAATTTCACCCCCGAGCATTTCGGATTCACCCCTGTGGGTGTACATGTACCCCGGTTGAGAAGCACTGTCCTAGACAAAAGGGGCGGTTACCCATGTACGACAGGAACAATCTGGAAGAATTGCAAACTAAAATGGATGACTTGGAACATCTGGGGGTGCTTGCTAAACCTGAGGATGTTAACGTCACTGTCGAATATTGTTTCTCCTAGCTTTTTAGTACGAAAACCAGAAGGTGGCACCAGACTTGTTACCGCTTTCAGTAACATTGTATGTTACACTAAACCACTTCCATCACGATCGACTTCCACCGAAAGCCTGCTCCGCTTTCTTGCACAATGGAAATACATAATTAAACCTGATATGGCAAAGCAGTTGTTTTTCAATTCCCGATGTAGCATTCTTCAATGAAATATCCTTTAAATGCTCTTATTGAATCTACGGCTGACCTTAATATGGGTAGATCTAGTATTCGTGTTGATGCAGCAACCTGCTTTCAAGCATTACAACGATGTTCCGTTTTGGATGAACACGGTATTTCTCTGTGCATTAGTAGCATAAAAATGTTAACAAGAACCCGATTGACGAGAACGCTATTCCAGAACTGGAAACTGAACTTCGAAAAGCGTTTCCTGATGGTGCTAGTGTGACCTCTTCCCAATTAGCAACAGTAGTAGCTACCCTCAACAATAGAATCCGAAATCGTGGATTTTCAGCTCGAGATATTTTATTCCAATGTGATGGTCTTACAGGGGAACAACTTAACTTTTCTGACAATGCTTTAGCTCTACAACAACAATCTACATGTTTTAACAATCATCAACCCAGTGCGCGATCCAAATATCCACAAGGGATGCCTTCAAAGTGCTCGATTGTGTCTTCTGGTGATTTGGTATTTCTTAAACACGATGGCTCTAAGCACACTGCTAGAGAAATATACAATGTCATCGAACCGTGTAATGTATGGAAGCCTATAACTACCATTCATAATTTCTACTTTTCGCCCCTTCAAAACACGAAAGTCGAAAAATAGAAATTACGACAAAATGTAAGGCGACAGCGTGGTATATACAAGCCAAAATGAACTCGAAAATAGGAAATTAAGAAATAATACACTGCGATAATAGCGCCTCTCGTTATTTCCTAATTTCTTATTTTCGACTTGCATTTTGGCTTGTATACCGTCTTGTCCACTTTCGACTTCGTCATATTTTTGTATTTATTGGTGTCAGTAAGAAGGCGACAGCACACGCAAACCACGCCAAACTAAGTCGAAAGTCACCAAGACGGTATACAAGCCAAAATGTAAGTCGAAAATAAGAAATTAAGAAATAATGATTATTTCTTAATTTCCTATTTTCGAGTTGCATTTTGGCTTGTATACCGTGCCGTCGGCTTACATTTTGTCGTAACTTCTACTTTTCTACTTTCGTGTTTTGAAGGGGCGAAAAGTAGAAATTATGAATGGTAGTTATAGGCTTCTATAGTAATGACAATAAGTTTGTTACAGTTCGCAAGCTTCACGGATCGGAATTTCGCTCAAATATTATGAAGTTCGACCATCTGAGCTTTATATATGTCAACAGTTTAGATAATCTTCATTACTACCTATCTCTCGAACAGACACGGATAACTGTTTTTCGGATTCAAGTGATGAATCTGACGTTGATCCTTCTGAACCTGAACCAGAGGAACCTAATGTTAACCGCGATATACCAGTAGATCCACCCGTTAGATTTTCACGCTTGCGCAGCCCACCCACTTGGCTACGCTCTGAACAATGGGATTTAGACTAACGTATCTTTTCATATTTGACATTGCTTTAAAATACGCAAGATGCTGAGAAGGAACTGTGCCATATTATTTAGTTATCCAAAGTATGCAAATTTGAACATTTGTATTTTTATTTTGTTTTAGTGTTTGTATGCAATCAAGAGAAGGTGTAGAAGAAATTGAGTCACTTATGTTATGTTCTATTTTGATGCTTATTGCTCTCCATAATCAACAGTACTAGTAGAGTAGTTTTGTATACTTGGCTGTCCATAACGCCCAGGCTCGTTCTGGTTGATATTATTATTCTAATAAAGTTCTTAATTCTTCTTATACAAAGAAATGGCGAACATATTAACTTAATATAAGTGTGTTTATTTATATTAACTTAAGGTACAAATATTATGGATATACAATTCCTGGGTTCAATACTAAGCGACGTTTCGACGAGGATACGACAGCATCCTCGTCGAAACGTCGCTTAGTCTTTAACTTATTAATTGTGTATTGTAGTACTATGGACTTCTTCTTTGTTGTCTTCTTCTTGTGATCGTAAATAATACTACAGAATTAGTTGTAACAAATGTATTACCAAGCTGAATGACTTCGCAGGTCCCTTGGTCTCAACAGATAATGGCTGCTTGAATATCTGGGTGAGTTTCTAATGGGGCTTGGTCTACACTCAAATTTATACCCCCATCCCTGCACGTCCAAGATTGCCATTCCAAATGCGTAATAACCTCCTAAATTTCACACCATTAACACAGATGATGATGCCATATTATGTCACCAACCATAGTTCCAATAACAGGAAGAACGTGATGGCTATTTTGACAAAGGTTATGATTTTACCAAAACATCACTGTTTTTATGTATAGCTTTTATTTCACGTTCACCAGGTACGTGTGATTTTAGATTTGATAGAAAGAGAATTTAATAATTTTTCCAAAGAGACAATATGGTCTGAAAGACCATAGTCTTACAGTATCCACAAAATTGTACCTTATGTTAAACATTGTTTCTCAAAAAAACAAAAATGTTCTTGTTGGTCCTACATTTATGCCTTATTCGTGCTAACGAAAAGAATCTAAGTTTAAAATGATCAGGCAACCTTTTTTTTTATCAATTTTATCAACTATATTATCCTAACAGCGGGTTTTTAAGTTTGTCATGCAGAACGCCAGGAGTATAAAATAAAGTATGTCGAATGTTTGACATTTTACTATTAAATCATTCGCAGTGCGTACACCCAAGGGATAAAACTCTTATTACAAACAGGTTGCAGACCACAGTCAGTGTTGGTTCGGGTCTCTTTGCCCGTCGCCAAGGTTTTTCTTTTTAAACTGAGCTTAACACTTTGCACTACAGACGGAGGAACAGCTGGTCATGTTATTGATCCCGAATTAAACTGATACAAGATGTTTTGATTCTTAACAGATGTTTTATGTTCCATCTATTCGGACAAAGCTTGTTTTTGGTGTAAGGATGGCACAAATGAACGACGTCTAAAGTCAAATATTAATTGTGACCTCTGACCTTTGCACTATTATTAGGGTTTCATCGAAATCCGATAAAAACAAAATGTGACCTCTGTAGGGTCCACAAGTTAAAACAAATATAGCTACAGCGGTCTATGAATTGTTTTATTATACTTAAAAGTCTTGACCATTTGCTGACAAAAGGAATAATATCGTAAGGCTATTCGCTTGCTGCAATAAAAAGGCACAACTGTTCAGATTGAATACAACCAAGTTACATACGGCACAGCTCGCGATTTATACGACAGAAAAAAATCTATGATATCCTTTGGTATGATATCATAGGCTATACGGGGTGGGGCCAACTGAAAGTGAACTAACGGCGGGAAAACTTCTGAATAGTACGAGACCGGAACACCATTAACTATAGTATCTCGCCCGATTTAGTTACTGGTGCGAAGGCGCCACGACTTTCCATTTCCTTCATATGTTTCACCATTTCTAAACTTTGTTCATTGCCGTCACCAAGGATTATAGTCCGGTCGCCAAATCGAATTTTTCGAGTGAACCTGGAAATTATATACACAGATTTTTTTATGATTGGGTTTAGTAGCCTAGGGTGTCCTCTTTCAAAATCTGTCGGGTGAACTTCGGTCACCCTTGAGCGTTTTGGGAAATTCAAGATGGCGTCCAAGACGGCCGCCACATCAAATAATCCCCTATAACTCCCATAGTATTTATTCTAGGATGATAATTTTGGTGTCTAACCGTATGTTTCTTGGGACAAGGAATGCACTGTATGTATTGTAGTATTTTCCCGCCAACTTAGCTCCCGAGTCAAGTCTGCACAAACTTTCCTAAAAGTCGACTATCACCATGATTTAACCTTAAAGCGTCTCCATTTAAACTGTTTCCAACAATAGGAGACTCATTATCGGAAGCTACCGTTGTTCCGGATTCCATGCAGAAGCCACATAATATTTTGCAATGCGATTCATACCTCCGCATTTTCTACAAGTGATAGACCTTTTATTTAAAATAGATGGGTTTTCTACAAGTGATAGACCTTTTATTTAAAATAGATGGGTTTTCTACAAGTGACAGACCTTTTATTTAAAATAGATGGGTTGTCTACAAGTGATAGACCTTTTATTTAAAATAGATGCATGGGTTAGGTGATTATCTTTACGCGAGTCTTGAAGATTTGTGTTATATTGAATACGATAATTAGGGTTCTAACGATGATCTAGACGCTGAAGAAATCTGCGATACCCCTGTTGAGCAGAATGTCCTAGATTATTACATATTTGACATTAAATTTGCGATAGGCCTATTGCAGGATGAGTGGGTGCCATCATATAGGGTTCTGGGAATGAATAGACATAAGTGACAATTGTTCCTGAATTTTACGCACAGCATCCGAGTCCATGAATAAACCATAATCATGGTCGGTCGGTTCAAATGACTGACGAACCACTCTTGAAATATGAACAGCTTGGTCGAAATTTGCAGGTACCTGTTGCAATACGGGTTGACGAATCTTTGGTAACAAGCCACGTAAATATACACACATATTTTCATTATCAGTTTTATGTAGGCGATGGGCAACATTCGTCGCTTCCATAATCTAGTCTCCGTTTCCATAACCAAGTGAGTTGACGCGTAGGAAAAAAGATCCCAAAACTGTAGTCTCTGGGGACTGGCCGTAATTTGGCGTGGAAGATTCTGAAACCAGGTTAAAGTTGATCCCTTTAAACACAAAAACATTGCTGGACCAACCTGATCATCCCGCACTTGAGTCCAAGCTTGAAATTTCTACATGCAAGTCCAGCTGTCTTCGGTATGGAGCCCAGAAAATGGCAGAATTTTTCAGTCACTCATAGCCATTCTATTTTATTACCAATGATTCCTCAAAACACATTCTTATTAAAGTCTCAGAATACGAAACGACGGGGGGAATCTGATTTTATATACATGTGTAGCAGGTAACAGCAATCTGACATACGACATTTTATTCCATCCAAAACCCGGGCTACCAACTTATCCAAAAGAGCGCGAGAGAATCCCGCTTTACCATAGTAATAGGTCACCGAATAAAACATATCAGGTGATCGAGCGACTGGGTTAACCTGTCAAAGAGGTGCCATAAGATGCATCACACCCTCCATTCTAGATCTATAGACCATTCTCTCATAGATACAACGGAGGTCAGATTGAATAAAATATTTAAGATCGACTGCTCAGAGATACGTTATGGGAGATTAGATAACGAGTTTGGAGTTCTCACTATAATAGTTAAAAAAATTGATAATGTAATGGCAATTTGCTGAAAGTTTAGGTCAAATTGATCCACTATGAACTGAGAATTAAGCGAATGAAAGTTCCGCCTAGCCTCGATCATCATTATTAAGTCGGTACGACAAAATCACAGTCTCTATTATCCAACATATTATATAGCAGGCTAGTGTTGACACCGAGTGCTGATTATGGTCTGGATAAGTTAATAAATGTCTAATTAATAATGTAGATAACATTTCAGGCCTAAAGAAAGACCTAAATGTTTAACTAATGGCAACTGGGCGGCTCTTAACCCAGGTATCAGTATAGTGCATAGCATGTTTTTTTCTTCCGGAAGTCTACTTCCTACTTTCAGTTTCCCCTACTTATAAAAATCACTATGCATAAGCGAATTATTGAAAAAAAATTAAACGATATGCAAGTCTCGAAATAACCTAGTTTGCATCAAGGGTACGTTAAACCCAACTCCCTCTCTGGCCCTTGGCCAAATCGATTTGCTTCATAAACTTATTGATTTCTTTGAATTACATAGACTTTATTAAATGACAACATGTTACCAACTCTGTTTACGTTCACGGCGAATCGTACGAGTGGAATTTTCCATACACAATTTCTGATGTTGATTTTGTAAAAAATCAAATGCTGGTTGTGGTTTTAACAGCTGTAATAAAAGGTATATTATTTCCCTGTTTTAATATCAAATATTGTTGTATAAGGAAGTCTCAACAAGGAAGTAAATATTTATGATCAAAGTTAGGGTGACCCACCCCAAATGAATATCTCTAAATATGTCGACAATTACACCACAATATATTTACCAAGCCTTAAATCAGTTTCGCACATTTATAGTCACTAAATAAACGGTCATGTTGAACTTAATAAGCTATGACCGACCATTTAACCGTCTTAAAATAATATACTGAAACATGATTCCGTGTGTCGTCTATAACATCCAGACACTTTTGAGTATTCAAAATCGCCAACAATAGATTTTTTACGGCTGTTATTGTTGAACGATTTGAAGAGAAGTACAGGGCTTTGGCTACTTATGGTATCATAGTCTCCACGGCTGGCTATTCATAGTCTCAAGACCCAGCCACTCCCAGCGTGCGTATTAGCCGTGTTGAGTCCAGCTTTCTGTAGAGAGCATGGGTCACCCTATCAAAGTAAAATTATATATTTTACTTTACGTAGACATATGTATATGAAATGGTAACAGAATTTATTATAACAGGAATAAAGTATTTAGATATGTCGGGGGTTGGTGCGTGCGCACCCTGTATCATACGGCCTGCCATTGAGTTAACTGGCGTGGTTTCGAATCCCCGGTTGTACGTGCGGCAAGGAGTAGGGTCGCCTGTCCAGCGGCATGGGTTTTCTACGGGTACTCCGGTTTCCGCCCACGCAAGCGAATCCATATGTTAGCCCCGAAATGACCTAGTTTGCAATTTGTTGTGGTAAAATCAACGTGCCCATTGACATTGGTTGGGCACCCAAGCAATGTAAATTGGTTTATGGGCGCTTCGCCAATCATGTCGTTATATATTAGGCGCCCCCGAAATGGTGAGCCGCCTCATAATGACTCAAATATTAACATCAAATTTGATTGATGGGACGTTCAAAACGTTTTGATCTGTGGGGTGCCTTATAATGTCGAGATTTGTGGGTCGCCCACGACGACATCATGGGCGCCCATAATGTAATTGGTGGGGTGCCCCGCAATGCCTAGTGAGATTGGTTAGGTGCCCATGAATGAATTGGCGTGATAATCTTCAAAATTCAAACACACCGCAATCTAACCTGATTGCAACCTTTTCGTTTATCTCAAAAACTATTATAGGTATGTTAAAATCATACTCCTTCCTTCAAATCTTTATAATGTTCAAATTCATATTGAAATTGACCATCATTTTCAGGTTCAAACACTCCCGTTCGCCATGGACGGTCGTCTTTGCCCCCCACCCCGAGCAATTTTGGGATAGCTACGGGCCTGATGAGATGTCGCCTAAAAGGTCTCTTATTGAAATTCAACATTCTCCTTTTCAATGACATGCCATCTTTTAGTTGAGTTGTAGTCCGTTGTCAAAAGTCCAGTTTAGAAATACAGACCGTGAACATAGGGATTTTAAAACTCCTGGTTGGCTGATTTCTGAAACATTGTTTCATTACGCAAGGGGTTCGTGCTTATTCCCAGCGCATGAACACTAGGGTGTTGAGATACTTAACGTCCTTATTTTTATCCAAACTATTCAAATTACGTCATTATTGCCGTGGCCTACGAGGTAATTTCAGATGGCTGGGGAAACAAACAACAGCTGTTGCCATTTCACAGCCTTCAAAAGTCGGTATACTCATAATGTGCGCCATAGCTGTTTCACTCCGCCGGAACTGGTTTTCAGAAGCGATTAACTTCAGATTAAGTAATCAATATGCGTGGTTTGTTAGTTGCTGTTCTTGTTACTGCCTTTCTTGTATCTGTTTCTACTGGACACCTACGCAAAAGACGTTATTGGAGGAGAAGACCAGCTTTTAACCTTGCAAGGATCAATTGTGACAGGATTAAAAGAGCGGACCTATGCCACTGTTGTAAAGGTAATTAATTATACGTTGTACTTTACTATTCTAATACAACATGCCGAGGGAAAATTACCCTCCTGTTTATTCCACACATAACCATATTATCATTATTATTAATGACAATCTTATCTAAAATCAACTTGGTACAACGTATATCTCCCAATGCAAAAGATATTAAGGCAGTGGGTTATGGGGGTATTGGGCGGTTGTTTAAAAACAGGATTCCATCTGACAAGATTTAACTGTGGAGGTATATCGGATGTCTTTCAATTTTCGATGTTTATACTCTTAATTAACTTTACCAAGTAGGATCTTAGCTAATTTGGACATGAAAGGGTTATTTTTAATATTTCAATTGTTTATTTGTTTTTCCAAGTAGGGGTTTCGCTAATTATGGGAGGAAGAAGTTATTTGCAATATGAAATTATTCAAGATTGATTATATTTATTTTCTGGTAAACAGTGGTCATGCCCCTTTAGTTTGATTGTAAACTAGCCCGAATAATGACTTTAAACAAAACATGCCATTGGACAGATTTCTAAATGTACCAATTTATTTCTCTAGGATCCAACTTTACAAAAAGCATGTTAATGAACAGGCTTTAAAATGTATAGAACTAAATGTTTTGGATAGTTATATTGGTAAACTGTCATTCTAATGACATTGGGGTGCCAATAGATTCCGTCTATTTTTCTTCTTTTTAATTAGCGTCATATACTCGAGTTTTATCACTGCAACTCATGTGTCACTTATAAATTGTAGCGTACCCAAAGGCATTAACATAAAATACTGGATACCCCAACACCGATCGGTAGACGAGGGCAAGGTGTCAGCCAAAAGGTAAAACTTCCCTGAACAGAGCAACTCAGATATGTAGTAGACACTTTAATATGAATCGAGTCAACACAAAATGAAAGAAGAAACAAAACAGATATAACGTGTAGTAGCTAATGAGATTAAGATCTGGGCCCGAATTTAAAGGTTTTCTCAAAGTTAAAGCTATAATTTCATATCTTCAAAGAAAGTCAAAAGATAATTATTTCTACGTCTTTTGCTCAATAGATTGTCGACTCACTACTATACGATCATAGGCATTATTCTCCACTTTTATAACTCATTAACTCAGGAAATGATATCACAATTACCTTCCTTGATTTCAATTGCCACCATGCAATAGCTATCTTCAAACGTTTGAATTTGAAGTTGAAAATGACATTTTTGTCAATTTCTCAACTGGCAACAGTGAATTATAGGAATATTCTTTACCAAGGTAGGGCTCTTTGTAGACAGCATCTATTTTAAGGCTTTATTTTAATAAAATTTAAAAATATAACTTAAAAATATGAATTTGCTGCTTTAAGTAAAACTATTTAATTTTCCCACTTAAAGTTACATTATGGGGGATAAGATAAAGAGATTACAGTTCTCACTATAATAGTTAAAAACTAGATAGTGTGAAGGTAATTTGCTGAAAATTTCAGTCAAATTGATCCACTATTAGCCGAGAACGAAGCGAGTGAAATATTCACATAGCCTCGGTCATCATTACTGAAATCATTAATATAAAAAGCATAGTCTAGATTATCCACTTGATTGATTTAATTATCAATGGCCGTTAAGCGGCATATAGGAATTTAATCCGCCAACATCGAAGGCTAGTCTTGACATCAATCTACCGTCGAAACAACCCAACTTATAGTTATACATTTACTTAAGCGAGAGAGAGAGAGAAATGGGGTTTAACGTCCACTCGACACAAACTAGGTCATTTAGGGACTAATTTACTTAAGCGTATAAGGAATAATTAAAATAATGTACAGAGATTATAAATAATGAACATTAAATATACATGACATGTTATTCTCCATATTATGGTTGATAAATTATTAACAATAATCATATCTTTACGATTACTTATCGTTACTATTAAAAGAAAAACGAAATCAAAATTGGTTCACGACATAAATCTTAAAGGGAAAAATAACACTCTTGCTGGCTTGGCAGCTCTAGAAAATAAATAATAGTCTTATTCTAAGTACTAGATGTTTATTTGTCCTACCTGTTGTGTAAATTATCCATTACATCATATTTTACTTGTTCAGAGGGTTCGAAAATATTTTAAAATCCAAGTCACATTTGAAAAGGTTTACGTTAACCTTTTCAAATTATGTACTTGAATTTTTCCAATTCTTTAAATTAGGTGTGTTAAGATGAAATTTGTATCATCAATTAAGTTGAATATTGTGAAATAATACAATTTGTTGGCCAGAATAAAGATTTGAACATATTATTCAATTACAACAAGAGTGTTATTGGGGCTTTAAGATAAACGTTGACAAAATATGGTTACTCTAATTTCATTTTACAAAAAAGAAATTGTTTTGCCTTATGTTTATGTCGAAGTATTATATAAATATCTTTTAATTAATTTATATTTTCATTTTGTTTAGATCCATGTGATGATGTTGAATGTCTCAACAATGGAGTATGTGTTAATGGTATTTGTAATTGTCCCTGTGGCTTCTCGGGAACGGATTGTGGGGGTAAGAATATAATTATAGCAACATTTGTCTATTACCATTTCAACTAAAGAAGGTCCAACAGCAAGTATTCACCTGATACCCACACGCATGTAAATGTTAATTGAGACAGAACTTTTATGAGGATTATTTTGATATAATTCTAGTGGACCTTTGTGCTGCTGAACCTTGCCAAAATGGCGAAACTTGTGTACCAGAGGCTGATGGAGTGACCTGTAAATGTGCGGAGGGATTTACGGCTGACAATTGTGAGGGTAAGTTAGATATTTTGAATACTACCTAGATGTATTAAAAGATGATTTCAAAAACCGTGTACAGTATAGTCAATTGCATGCCTGTAATTTCGTTTTATTTGGAACATTCAGTTGGAGTTTAAAAATAATATTAATCAAAACGTTTAATGTCTAAGATAAATAAGCAATTTGATTGCTCGATGCTTTGCAAAAAGATAAATCTGCAATCAATTGATATGTGTCATCTATGTATATGAGCTTGAGGGGGGGGGGGAGACACAAGCTTCACTGTTGACCTGTCTAACATAAAAATAAGAATAAACGTACCAAACCCTCGTTGCTGTATAGTATGGTGTATATATAATTGTGTTGTAGATTATTTCTATGTTAATCTTCTTTAATTCTAGTTGATCTATGTGCTGCTAAACTTTGTCAAAATAATGGAACTTGTGTACCAGAGGCTGATGGAGCTTCCTGTAAATGTGCCGACGGATTTACCGGTGACAACTGTGAAGGTGAGATAATATATCCTAATCTATTCTAATACTACAGTATATTTAAATTTCAGCATGACAAAAACTAGTTCACCTGGGGACGAAGACATGGTCCAATCTTATTTCAATAATGTGCTTGCACGTTGTGGATTTTAACTCTAGAAAGAAACCTATGACTCGGGGAAAGCTTAGGTCCTACAGCAAGTATTCATCTGAGTTTGTCAAATGTGACAGAGATAACTGTACTGGGCGAATATTTTTATACGCCGACATTTTCATGTGGACGTATATTGTCGTCGCTCGACTCGCCCCCGTCCGTCCGTCCACAATTGTTTGTGAACAGTCGTTCCTTTCGATATTGGCATTTATCAGATTGTAACTTCATGGGTTATGGCCCCTGATTGTACGAAAAATCACGTTTTTATACGCCCACATTTTCATGTGGACGTATTATGTCGTCGCCCCTGTCCGTCCAGACGTCCGTCCGTCCACAATTTGTTTGTGGACTCTCTACAGGTCACAATTCTTATCCGATTTTGACGAAACTTGAAATATAGGTTTATCCCCATAAGATCTCGGTTCCTTTCGATATTGGCATGTATCGGATCGGAACTTCATGGATTATGGCCCCTGATTGTACGAAATATCATGTTTTTAGCTTGTGGACCCTATAGAGGTCACAAGTTTGAACCGATTGTGATGAAACTTGCCATGCATGTTTATAACCCCAAAATCTTGGTTCCTTTCGATATTTGCGCCCATCGGATCGTAACTTCCTGAATTATGGCCCCTGATTGTCCGAAAAATCGCCCTTTTTAGCTTGTGGTCCCTCTGGAGGTCAAAATTATTATCCGATTTAAAAACCGTTTGATTATATCACCGTTACGTGGTAATGAAGGCTCAGTTCGAAATTCATGAAAATCGAACCAAAATTGACGGACAAAATGGCCGCCGTTCATACGCAAATAGTGTGAAAATATGTTATATCAAGGTTGTGGACCCTATAGAGGTCACAATTTTTAACCGATTTTGATGAAACATGACATGCATGTTTATAACCCAAAGATCTTGGTTGTGAACCCTGTAGAGGTCACAATCTTCATTCAATTTTGATGAAACTTGAAACACATGTTTACAACTTAACAATCTTAGTTCCTTTCGATATTTGTGCATATCGGATTGTAACTTCCTGAATTATGGCCCCTGATTGTACGAAAAATGACCTTTTTTTTAGCTTGTGGTCCTTCTGCGGTCAGAATTATTATCCCAAAAACGTTTGATTATATCACCGTTACATCGTAATGAAGGTTGAGGTCGAATTTCGTGAAAATCGGACCAAAATTGACAGCTGTTCTTGTCAGGCCATCCATCCTTCATCACTAACAAGGGGAAACCACGCCAGAAAATCTAGATGAAAATTATTTTCGTGTATATTATATTTGTATATTATGTTATTTTGATGGGGAATAATTTGATATAATTCTAGTTGATATGTGTGCTTCTTGTCAAAATAATGGAACTTGTGTACGGGAGGCAGGTGGAGTGTCGTGTAAATGTGTGGCTGGATTTACCGGCGAATTTTGTGAGAGTAAGATAATTTTCAAATACTACTATAATATAATCTCAAGGTTTTTCCTACCATATATATACTAGAAATATGATTGTGTTTTATTTAAAGGTTACCCTGTAGTAGGCCTTTGATCAATTTCGCTATATAGTAAAAGTAAACATCTTACACCGTTTTGTATTGGCGGACAGTATACGAACCTAAAGTCATTAAGATATCTTTGCGGGTTTTCGAATACAAGTAGGGGCACACGCCAATCCTTGCAAAACTAAAGATTTTTTAGTGTTTTTAATTTTTGTATGTATTTATTTACTATAAACGTAGAAGTAGTTGTATTTTATCTACTGTAATCTTTATATTTTATTTATAGAAGATGAATGTGAACCGAACCCCTGTCAGAATTGTGGAAAATGTTCTCGTATCGAAGGAGGATTTAAATGTGTCTGCTTGGAAAGAATATATGGAACAACCTGTGAAGGTGAGTAGATCAGATTATACAACACTATAAATGTAGAATCAATCTATTACATCCAACCCTTCTGTACAAATATTTTATCATGGTACAACCAATGTTAATACCAACCACTCCTTCAGCACCCGGGTGTTGGGATGGCCTAGTGGTCTAGAGTGCCGCGCTTCGACCTCTAGCTGGCCGGTCACCTCTGGCTTGCGGCTGTGGTTTCGATCCCTGGTGTGAGCGTATGTGCCATGGAGATAGGGGCGCCTTCTCAACCTCGTGGGTTTCCTCCTGGCACTCCGGTTTCCTCCCACTGCTAAAGACCCCTACGCGCAAGCGAATTATTGAAATAAAATTAAACCATATGTTAGTCCCGAAATGACCTAGTTTGTGTCATCTTTATTTGCCCAGTTGATACATAATCCCCATTTCACTCAATTTGCACTTAGGTACAAATAATTCCCCAATTTAATTCCACTGATTATGATGTTACTGAGTTAATCGTATGAAACGAATAATAGTAATCTCCATCTTCTTTTGCTTCAGTTATAGACAATATTATAATGTCACCTAAGTACCCAGATAATTACCCAGCAGAAAGTACTCTTCAAGTTCTAATTCCGGAATGTCCTGGTAAACAGATCCGTATCGTATTTGATGATGATTTTGTAATACAGAAACGGGATAGACCACAGTGTGAGAAAGGCTCGAGTCTCGTCGAGTATGATCCTTCTATAGTAAACTGTGAAGATGCCTTTACAATAGATAGTCAGGTTTACGAGTGAGTAATTTGACCATTATATAATGATACTGCTGCTTTTAGCTGTCGTGTTTATGTGTAAGACAGAGTGGGTGGGTGGCCGAATGGTTAGTGCGTGCGCGCTGCATTTTAAGGTCTGTCATTGTGTCAACTGGCGTGGTTTCGATTATGCGGTTTTACATGACAAAGGTTGATCACGTGGCTAAGTGGGCAAAGCGCTGGCCCACTAGCCTGGAGGTCGGTCCCTGCATCGGCCGAGAAAGTTCATCTCGATTTTCGGGCGTGGTTTCTCCTTGTCAGTGATGCAGAACGGAGGACCAGACAAGGACAGTTGTCTATTCGTTCGGGTGGTAAGAAAAACCCGAGGTCTCGTGTACACATTGGCGTGTACGTAAAAGATGCCTTGGCAGTTGGAATTCGATGTAAGAGTAGGTCGTAGCGCCGCCGTCCGGGCAAAATTTCCCTCATAGCACACTGTATGGCGTATGCCCGTCTTCCATTAGCCCAGGTTACATGACAAAGAGTGATGTCGCTTGCCCAACCTCGTGGGTTTGCTCAGGGTCCCCTGGTTTCCTTCCACTGCTAAAGACCCCCACGAGCAAGCGAATTATTAAAATGAAATTGTACCATGTGTTTGTCCCGAAATGACCTACGTTTATGACGAGTTAACTTTAAGCCCTCCATCCCCTCTCTCACAAGTACTATCTCTACTGTTTGTACATGGCATTTGTGTGTATTATCTGGTATTACAGTAACACTATTTGTGGCGGGACTCCTCCACAACCCATTATAACACCAGGAGCTGTTGCAATACGTTTCGAAGAATTTAATGATGGTGTCGAGTGTATGGGGTTCAATTTATCTTATAGTTATGTTGGTAGGTACACATTTGACTTACCATACATACATCTGCATATTTGCAATGGTTTATATCAAACGCGTATTATCGTAGGAACCCAAGTTATCCTTTCCCCTCGAAAATTGGTGTGGGGGAGGGGCGAATTGTTAGCACGCGCGTGCTTTATCATACGGCCTGTAATTGAGACAACTGGGGGGGGGGGTCGATTCCCCGGTTGTACGTGAGAAGGAGTAGGGTCGCCTGTCCAACTTCGTGGGTTTTCTCCGGGGATTCCGGTTTCCGCTCACTGCTAAAGACACCTACGCGCAAGCTAATTATTAAAAAATAAAATTGAACAATGTGTTAGTAGTCCCGAAATGACCTAGTTTGTGTCGAGTGGACGTTAAACCCCATTTCTCTCCCTCTCTCTCTTTCCCCCAACAATTGAAGAAAAGAATCAGGTACAGGTGGAATTTGACGGACCTGCCGCTATCTGGGCAAAGTGTCCCCTATAGAACACTCTGATGTTAAACATCACCGTATTAAACGTACATTATGCAAGAGCAAAATCTGCCTATTGCGAGTCTTTCTTAATGCCTGAAATGTTATCTAAATAATCAGTTAGACATTAATTAACTTATCCAGACCATAATAATCTGGATGTCAAGGCTATCCTTCGATGTTAGATTCCTGTATTAGATTCCTATATGCCGCTGAACGCTAGGCGGAATTTCACCCGCTTCGTTCTGGGCTCATAGTGGATCAATTTGACTGAAATGTTCAGCAAATTAAATTTGCATTAGCTAGTGTTTAACTATTATAGTGAGAACTGAAATCTCTTTATCTTATCTCCCATAATGTAACTTTAATTCAGTACCTTCAATAACTCTACACGACCAGTCTAATTATAGTAACCTTTATACCGACCAGTCTAATTATAGTAACCTTTATACCGGCCAGTCTAATTATAGTAGTAACCTTTATACCGGCCAGTCTAATTATAGTAACCTTTATACCGACCAGTCTAATTATAGTAAACTTTATACCGGCCAGTCTAATTATAGTAACCTTTATACCGGCCAGTCTAATTATAGTAACCTTTATACCGGCCAGTCTAATTATAGTAACCTTTATACCGGCCAGTCTAATTATAGTAATTATGATACCTTTAGGGTCTACCTGGCGATTAAAACAGTTCCCTGAAAGACAGTTCAATTCAATACTTTATTCCATTTCAAATCCACTTTTTTTAATACATTTTTATCATTTTAGCATAGAATGTACAAGTTATCATTTAAACATTTCCTTTAATCATTTCACATTCACTTACAAACATTTTCCTATAAAATATACATTTTAAATAATTCTAAAATTAATTTTTATGACGTTGTAATGCCCTTCGTGGAGGCGCCGTTTTTCAGTTACCAGTCTATCTTCCAACTCCCGGTACTTCCTTTTTCTGGGCTTCATAGAGGCACTAGCCGTGTTTCCATATATTGTATCCTCTGAAAAGAGCTCATCATGATAAAGATAGTTCACATGCTATATGCTAAATGATAAATTTGCTGAACACAGTTCTCTACACCATGAAACTGACCAACTTAATTAAGGTGTTAATTATAATCCGATAATCATTAACTGTTCGGGGATTAAAAACTGGCATAGTGGGGGGACCCCTCACAAACCAGCCTTTAATGATGTATAAACAAGTCTATCATGTATACATATAACAATGATTTTTTTTTTTAGATGCATAGGTGGAAATAGGACAGTACCGGATATGACGTTGACTTGAGGGGATTTCATATAAACAGCTCAACCACAGAATAATAAAATATTCAACATTTGTTTTGTTTGAAGTGTGGGTGTTTTCTTTTTCATCTGTATTCCTTCCTTTATTCTTATTGGGTTAATTGTAATGGTATGGGTAAATTATATAAATTGATTTGTTGAATTTATCTCACATATTTATATGTAAATTATTAGACTAGCTTTTATTGGATTTATCTGTTTTATTTCACATTGACGACCTTCCAATTACTGAATAGATTTGATAAAATGAATGGCGACTGTTTATTATTTATCATTCATTTAACAAAAACTATCTTAATTTGTCCTAGATAGTAAAAAAACTACTACATAAAAACTATCATAATTTAAAAAAAATGTACCTTGATTAATAAGAAGAACTATCTTAATAAAAAAGAACATTTTAATTTAAATAAAACTATATTAATTGCTATAATAAAATTATTTTGATTAATGAACAAATTAATCTTAATTAATGAAAAAATATCTGAATTAATAAGTATAATCTGATAATCAAAACACAAAACTCAATGTGCAATTTCTGCAAAATCGATGAACTACATAAGTCATAACATGGTTGACACACGAGGGAATCCTCTAATGCAAACTGGTACCAGGTGTTCAAGTCATCAGATCCTGTCTCGCGCACCACGTCCAACACTTCCGTTGTGTTAGATAAAAAGCCGCTTATGAAAAATTGTTACCTGCATATAATTGTCGAATTTATATTATTTTATTTTATATAGATGTGTAAAGTATTTCATTGGTTTCTTTTCTTTGAGGGTTTCATTCAGTTTTTTAAATAAATGATCTGCAATTTTTCTGTTGTTTGCCCCGAATAGTAGAAATTGTTAATTACAGGTGTCTGACTGCAGCAGGAATACTCACAATAATTATAGACAACCGCACCTCCGCGCAAAAATTAACAACACATTGGTCTTAAGGAATGGACGGCAATATTAATATCCGGTGCCCTAACCGTATGTACATCTGTCCACCCGGATGCAATATTTATTTTGAAAAAAATGACTGTAAATGAAATAAAATGAAATGCCGCTTATTGCCCTACTACTGGTCACCTGCAACTGGGCCAATGAAGACGGGGTTAAGCCAAAGAGTGAAATTAAATTCAGTAACCATGGGGGGGGGGGTGCCCCACCACCCTCAGCCCCAGTGACATAGTTGATTTTCATTTTCGTTTGCTTTGCAACTGTTGTAGTTCACATATCTGCTCTTTAATAGATGATATAAACATGATTTTCGCACTGTCTCCGCCCAAGCAATCCAAGGTATTACTACCCTTTGCTCGAATGTGTGCCCCCCCCCCCCCCCATCGACAAAATCCTGGATGCGGGCCTGGTAGCCCTGAAAATCTTTATTGATATATATTACAAGCAATATCCATTTAGTGAAACAATCGTCATTGTGGATACTACATAGTGATGTTTAAGTTTACCCTATCGTGGCTATTCAAAGTCGTTGTTATGGCCGTAGTTCAGCAACCCCAGACATCTTACAAAGGTCATACTACAAGCAATCGTCAACGGAATACTAAAAAGACGATGAATTTAGGATCGCATTGTGGTGGCCAATGTGTATATCTGCCCCCTTGGATCCTCGAAAGTCATTTTTGAGATCAGAATTGAACACGTCACCAGAATCTGTGTAAAAAACATGTTACAAGTCATGTCCACCAGGAAAATTTCAAACATAATTTTAAATCTGTCATCGAAAAGCAGATAAAAAAAGGTAAAAGTCATATATTTCGAAATGAAATACTCATTGGTTATAAGGGCACATAGCAACCCCGCCCCTATACCCTATTAGACATACTTATTCCTTATACCTTAAGGGTGATCCCTATAGTTTTTGGTACATGCCAAATCCTCAGGGACAGAACCACGTCCATTTTCTAATTGTGCATCCGTGTGTCGCCTACAGACCGCAATTCTTAATGGATCATCTAGAAAAAATTGTTCACACTTATTCCTTATACCCTAAGGTTGATCGCAATTATGTTTTTGTGTAGGGAGCCACGACAATCTAATTGAAATTCAGATCTATATTTCGTTTCGGTTTTTATAATTTCGATGGCCTACACTACATGTAGATCTAACAAGTTATAGCGGGAGGTCACGTTCAGCCAGTTCAGATGTCAAGCACGCGACATTTGACCCTATAACCTCAGTCATTCGAGTGACCAATGGATTTGTAACCGAAATCTCACTCTGAATTCCACCCACCCAATCAGACTGTTGTAGCTGCATAAACAAAAAATATTCGATACCCGAAAAATGTCGCAAACAGCAGAGTGGCTCCAGACAAAACGTTTTATACAAATTCGTGGTATTCAATTAAAAGAAAAGTAAAATTAGTGTTTTATTAGCGCTCGATGACAGTTCGGGGGACAGAACCCTAAATGCCCGACCAATTTCGGGTTTACCGACAGCGACGCCGGTCTTCTTTGAGAGGCGAAGAAGCGGAGCTGACCGTGTATGGACCAGCAAGAAAATTTTGGAATATTTGATAGCCACAAACGCCTTTTCCTGCTATTCCAGCCCGTAAAATTAGTGATTCTAGTTTTCGGGCACTTTATTTTGCCATGTAGATGAAATAATTTTTTTTTTGCACTTTACCCGTCTGCCCCAAAAAGTCAGATTGTCCGAAAGTTAAGGGGGTAGCAGCCCCCCCCCCCCCCTCTCCTGCGTCGTATGCTTATGCCCCACAAATATTGCAATTATGTATTTTGAGAGAATTCTGCGAGTATTCTACAACTATAATGGAGTTGTCTCCCTTCCATCGAGCGAGGTGAACCCCGTTTGTAGTTTGTTATTCATCAGAATTTATATAGACTGCCGGAACTACTTTTTTTTTCTTTTTTTTGTGGCAGAAATGTGCAAACTAAGCTTTCATGGTTATTAAATTAAAAAATTATACCAGGCAGTGTTACAGAAAAAAAGCCCCTTGATGAATGTCATTGTATTAGGTCTAAGATAGGAGTATCATTAATATCCGATCTCTAATCGGAAATCTAAATTACTAATTTAAATTTCTCCTATATTGACACAGGGGAATCACGTAATCACTAAAATGTTTACAAAAATGGACACAACTACCTCGAAAACGTATATTTTAACACCAAATATGATCCTTTTGTATAATTCGAATTTTCCTGTCAAAACTGACTGCCATCTTGAACAACTCCCAATATTGACTCAGCGGTAACAGCTATCACAAAAGTATGTACGGAAATGGACTCAGTTACTCCGCAAATGTATATTTAGATGCCAAACTCGATCATATTATGATAATTGGGTGGAGATTGGAATTTACAAGTCAAAACTAGCGTCCATTTTAGATTTTGGCCTCTCAGAAATTTTTCCTTTAACCAATTGATAGGGCTTTTTTTTCTGTAACACTACAGAATGTTTCATCCGAATCTATTGCTCACCTACAAAATTCTGTATCTATTTTGAGTGATAAACTTGTAATTTTAGAAACAAACCATAACAGACACCAAGAGCCAATTTTTTGGGCGAGGCACGGATAAAATTAGTATAACACCAAGACTCCATCCTATTCTGAAATCACTTAACCGAAAGTAGTCGACTGTGCAGATAATGAAATTCGGGGCTCAAATGAATCAATAGACCCATTTCCAATTCAGACAGTGAGATCATCTAATCAATGTACTAGTGTCCAAAACCCCAGACCTGTATTTATGGGACAACAACGGGCTTTGATTTCGAGATTCTACCTAGGAAGAATTTCAAAAGATTCTGCAGGAGAAGGACCAGAATACATAATCTTAGAATGCGATTTATTGATTACGCGAGAACTAGTCTCATCATATTATGGTTTGGCGCAGATCGTATTAACCTCTTCATGGATCTGTTAAGTTTAAAAGTGGAACAATCGCGTGTTATCACTGTCAGTAGTACAACTATTGGACTATACTATATACCGGAAAACTCCATGTTATACCGAATACCGGAAAACCCCGGACAAACACTAAATACCGGAAAACACACTAAACAGGCAACCCGGAGCCTGGTCCTCCGATATTTAGTGTGTTTTCCGGTGTTTTTTTTTTGTGTTTTCCTGTATAAAGTATTGCCGCAACTATTTATGACTATAAATGAGCTTCAATAATGTTTATATATTTTACTTTACGTCATTGTGATCTTTAAGTCTTTTCTTGAATTTCGATTGTATACTGTATATGGCTGTATATGACTGTATTTTATTCTCTGCATTGAATGTATTTTATATGCCGATTGTTTGCACTCTTCATAATAGGAGGAAATAAAG
This sequence comes from Patella ulyssiponensis, assembly GCA_963678685.1. Taxonomy (NCBI): domain Eukaryota; kingdom Metazoa; phylum Mollusca; class Gastropoda; family Patellidae; genus Patella; species Patella ulyssiponensis. The sequence continues at coordinate 1,468,921 of OY783230.1, forward strand.
AATATAATAATACAATAATAATAATTATTATTACTACTACTGCTACTCCTGCTGCTACTACTACTACTGCTGCTACTACTACTGCAACTACTACTACTACTACTACCACTAATACTACTACAATAAACGGCGGTTGTTTGTACGACTATACTTTTGCTCTGTCAAATTCTCTCTGGTCGGTTAATTCACAAGATTTAACAACGATCAGAGAAATTGATAACTGTTTAAATGAAATTACAAGTGCGATAATGAATGCCTCTCTAGAGTTTCTTCCCAAGAAAAAGTTCCTTCAACATTTAAAACCATACTGGAACAAATCTGTCAAGAATTACCATGGTAGAATGCGTGCTGCCCGCCATCATTGGATATCCAGTGATAAACCAAGAGGTGGCGACAATAACTTATTCGTCAGTTATAAAAAGTGTAAAAGGCAATTTCGCAGAGAATTACGAGCTTCGTCATCTAAGTACCTAGGTGAACACTTTCATAAAATTGACACTTCTTCAGATATCGATGATAAATTTTTCTGGCATTTAATCAAGAATTCTGGGAACAGAAACGTCTTCAATTCTGTCAAACATTTAAATGTTCAAGGACAAACTGCGAATGAATCTACATCAATTCTGAACGCTTGGGCAGATCACTTCGAGTCTGTATTTTCCAACAGGGATAAAACTACCTATAATCAGCAATTCGGCGATAATATCACGTCTCTAGTCAATAATTTAAGAGAAAAACTAAAGAATGCTGGCTGTCCAGAGTCTTTGCTTACTATCCCACATGAAATACGCGAAATCTTCAACTCTTTAAAGAACAATAAAGCATCCGATATTGATGGAATTACATACGAGCATCTAAAATATGGCGGTCAAACACTTTATCATCATTTAGCGAATACCTTTAATGCTATTCTGAAAATAGGAGTGGTTCCTGCATCTTTTAAGCATAGTTTCATCATACCAATTTTTAAAGGGGGGAACAAGGATCGCAGCGACCCTAATTCCTACCGAGGTATTTCGATCACACCAGCTATAGGCAAATTATTCGGAAAGGTTATTGAGAAACGCCTGGTTATCCTAAATAAAGAAAACAATTTTCCCAATCCTCTGCAGGTTGCCTATCAAAAAGGTTTGTCGTCCTTGCATGCGTCCTTTGTGATCCAAGAAACTATTACCCATTTCCACGAACGATCAACTGATATCTGCGTGGTTTTTTGGACAGCACCAAAGCCTTTGACTCTGTGTGGCATGATGGACTTCTTTTTAAACTTTACTAAGCAAAAACTCCCCCCACCCTCTGGAATCTTATTGACTCGATGTATACGAATATGACTAGTAGCGTTAGGTCCGATGAAGCTTACTCCCGTAAGTTTGTCTTACAGCGTGGAATACGACAGGGCGGTGTGTTATCAGCAAAGTTCTATCTCTTTTATATCAACCAGCTTCTTAACGATGTGTTTAGTTCTTCGAATGGAGCATTTGTACTAGACATAAATTGCAGCTGTCCAACACAAGCGGATGATATTGCTATAGTTAGTCCGAGTGAAACGGGCTTACAAGACCTACTGAATACGTGCCAGACTTACAGTTCAAATTGGGGTTTCAAGTTTCCGACCAGTAAAAGTGTTCTCCTTAAGTTCCAATGTAAACAGAATTGTAAGTAAAACGCGAGTGTCACTTTTTGACTCATATCTACCAGTCAACGAATCTGTCAAACACGTCGGTGTTATCTTAAATTCCAGCAGAAATAACAAAGACCGAACTGCAGGAGCCTGTAGAATTATTCGATCCCATTCGGCTATAATACAACACTCGGTTGTTCTTAATCCTTTGAAAACAGCTAAACTTATTAATAGTTGTGTATATCCCAAAGCCCTGTATGGCTGTCAGCTTTGGTTCCACATTCCAGAATCCGATATTATGTCACTAGAACGCGCCCAAAGATATATCTGTAAACGCATCCAAAACCTCCACAGTAGAACACGAACTGATATTTGCCTTAGTTTACTCGCCTGGTTCTCTGTTGAGTCATACATCGACCGCTCGAAGTTGCTATTCTTTGGCCAATTGCTACATCTTGATCCTTTACCGCGCCAACTTGTCATCACCAGAATACTTAAATACAAGTACTCCTGCAATTCCATTAATATAGGATTTGTTCCTGACATTCCATATACTTAAGAAATATAATTTACTACCGTATTTCCTAGATTCGTATGTGTTTGTTAAAAATCGTATTTGGAAAACAGCCGTTAATGCTACAAAACAATTCGAAATAGATCAGTGGAAGATTCGCTTAAAGTCGGATCCATCGTTTGACTTTATTTCGATGTGTCAAAATAGAATTTTCCCCCCATCCGATATTTTCATTCTGGCGTTTCCATCCCCAATATAAACATTGCTGCCTTATATTCATAAAAGCCCTCTCCGTTGCCCGGATAAGCTGTTATATTCGCCAGGTGCTCTGTGAAAATGCGGCCAGATGTTTTCTTGTATTGTCATTCACGCATTAATGTATTGCAACTGGTTTGAAAACATACGAAAGATATTCTTTTTAATAGAACTACAATTACCCCAAAATGCCCTGTCCAAGCTCATACTTTCAAATGAACTAGAATTTTTGTCTTTCATATTCAGTCTTGATCCCTACAAAACGATACTTAAACCAGACGCATATCTTCTTGTTCAGAATAGTATTTTACACTTTGTATTCGGCGCTTTACGAAAGGTCAGGTTGTCTCTCTTAACCAATGATCAGTATTTTTTATGATGCAAATTATCTGAATGGATCATTAAACCATGTTAAACATATTTTTGTTTAATTGCAATCTTATCTAGAACCTTTTATATGTATGTATTTATTATGCATTTATTATGTAATTATTTTTGAAAATCTTCAGAATTGGAGGAAATAAAGATATATATATATACTACTACTACTGCTACTACTACTAGTACTACCACTACTACTAGTAGTACTACTACCACTACTACTACCACTACTACTACCACTACTACTACCACTACTGCTACCACTACTACTGCTACTGGTACTACTACTAATACTATTACTACTACTGCTACTACTACCACTACTACTATACTACCACTACTACTGCCACTACTACTAGTACTACTACCACTACTACTGCTACTGGTACTACTACTACTACTACTAATTTATGGGAACTGTTGCACGAACTCCAGCGGACAAGGCAGCTTTTAGAGTGCAGGCATCCAGTACCCTGATGAGACTTGGTTGTTCGTGCCATCCGAAATACAGGATGTTTTCCCACACACCGTTGACAAAGGGTAACCCGGTCCTCCCCCCACCCGCCATTTTCTATCAGTCACCATGGTTCCCGTCCAATGGCGTGTACGTCACATTGTCTGTTCCTCGGTAAACCTTGGGTTCATATAGCAAAGTCAAACATATTCTTGGTGAACGAGGTCATATGTACGGGTGAAATTCACGTTGCAAAACAACTAATAGAAGTGAATTTAATAGACGGCACGTCGCCATCTTTTATTCATACGTATTGTAACGTTGACGGGAGTCCGAGAGGTTGGGTGCTGACCACAAGCTAACCTTGACAGCATATCAAGCGAAGGAAAGTAGGTTGTGATTTCTAAAACTATGAGTAATCAAGTCGATATCAAATACTGATAATGCCGACAATGGAATCAATTCTGTTCATTTCGCCGACCGATTCTCCGAGGACTGAGTTTCTGAATTTCTTTGCAAATGGCGGGTCGTTAACCGCAAGGGTTGCCAGGGTAATAATATACCATTTCTAAATTAATCGTCCAGCAATTTGTATCAAATCGAACATCTGCATTCTAAGAGTACAATAAGGAGGGCTTGAAGGGCTATAGTTTGCAGAGCGCGGTCAGAATGGTCGGCGTCTGCGTAGATAGTTAGGTCGTCTGACTCAGACCAAGCAGACGGCCATCTCGATAGATCACCGTAATTTGCAATTTAACACAATTGCGTGTTTATTGGCGGGTGATTAAGACCAAATTCTGATCTTATCATATGGGCAACAAATCCTAATTTGTGTGGTCAACATTTCTCAGAATTAATCCAACGAGGATTGTTGAGTCAGCGATCCGCCGTTCCATCACTGTTAACCAAGTGTGTTCATTCCTTATTAACTTCCATTTAAGATAAGAGTAAAATGAACTATTCATAAAACTTGGTTATTTGCCGGCTTTCACGTCTGGAGGTTGATAAGGAGGTGGTAATACTGGGTTTATCGCTTGGCAGTCTGTCTTGATTAAGGCATTAGTTGTTGAAGACGAACTTGAAATCTTACTGGCGTATAAATCGTCTATATTCCCCCACTTTCAGATAACCGTATGAAATCGATATTAAATAGAATAAGACAAAATACTGTTCTAGTAACAGGTAGGCCTGTCAAATTTGTCGAGTTTACGTCATTTAGGCTTTATTATTTGTTTTAGTAACAGGTAAGCCTGTCGTGTTTGTCGAATTCATGTCATGTAGACTTTATTATTTTATGGCCGTTTTTTTTTCATTTTTAAAAGTAAGCCAAAGAGATGTATTATACGATTGTGATATTTAGCGATGCAATTAAATTTGGTTTTTAACGTCCTATTGAGCTGCTCCACCCGGGATAATAAAGACTATCAGTGTGCTGTGAGTGAAATTTTGCCCAGACAGCGGCGCTACAGTTTACTCTTATTTCGAGTTCCAACTGTCAACAGTTCATATACATACACGCCCATGTGTACACGGGGCCACGGACCTTCGTCCGAGAGAATTTAACGTTCCCTTGACACAAACTAGGTCATTTCGGGACTAATATATAGTTCAATTTTATTTCAATACTTTGCTACAGAATAGGGTCTTTAGTAGTCGGAGGGAACCCAGAAAGTTGTACAGACGACCCTTCCCCTTGCCACATACAAGCTGGGAATCGAAACGACACCTCGTCAGTATACATGTAGTAGTAGTAGTTAGTAAGGGGTAGGTATTTCCCACTTTGTGCACAACACCCATTATTTCTTTAACCACGTATAGTCTGGCCTATGCAACACGATGTATGTAAATCAGAATTTTAACGGTAATCTTTCTATACACCTTTAAACTTGCTGATTGCTTTTGGCATTCCTTGAGGCATTACACACGCATTTAAATACAAATTTACGAGAAAATTAACTCGTACGTTTTAGAATTTCGAAACTTTCTTACAGATTACAAGAGATGATTTGAGGATAATTTGTTAGACCTTAATTTGTATTGAATTCTAAGATTCCATTTAAAATTCTCGATAATAATGGTGAACTGGCGAGTTAGAAAGATTTGCGAAGCTGATATTGGAATGAAATGTCTTGTTTATAGACAACAATAAGATTAAACCGCCTCAGTTAGAGTTTTCTTTCAACAAGATAAGTTAAACAGCTTTATCGATTGTCAGCCAAACTCGAATCATTAACTCGTAATTCACGGAAAAATGAATTAACACAACCGATATGTAAAGGGAACGACATTTGATTTCATCGTAGCTTCCATTGTTAGTTACACAGAGTTAAGGGTGATTCTTGAGCTTAGAGATATGTATAGAGTGATACGATCATTCAGTTTGCTTGGATTGTCTTGTATTCCCATGAAATGTCTAAACATTAATCACGTTTCTCCCATCTATAGTCTTTGGCTGTTGGGCGTTGGACGACCGAATCTTTTTTTCATTGTGACAACTACTTGTTTATGACAAGGAGTTGGGTCACCTGTCCAACCTCGTGGCTTTTCCCGAAATGACCTGGTTTGTGCCGAGTGGCCGTTAACCCCATTTCTCGCCCTGTCTCTCTCTGTGTCTGTCTGTCTCGCTCTTTCTCTCTCTCTCTCTCTCTATGTCGAGGTAGAAAGATAAGAGCTGGGTTACAATAAAATGTAGGTCGGATAGTTATACACGTTTATCTATGCTACTTTCACTTTGTATGTCTACAGATTTCCATAGTGGATGTCATAGGCCTACATGCTTTTGAGCAAGACGTCACCACTTGTTGCGCCATCTGCGGTAGTAAACCGTCACACTGAGACGATCTAAAAGAACACACCACACGATCATAACAACAATGGAAAGAAGTTTCGTGACTAATTCTCAGATTATCTCATTAGTAATGATTTCCCTCTTTTTGGAAGTAAAATGAAAGGGGAATAAACGTCTTACTTTTCTGCTCCGACTGGGGAAGTAAATACGGGGTTTTCCCTTTTTATACGTCCACATTCATAATGTGAACGTATTATGCCGTCGCCCCTGTCTGTGTGTGTGTGTGTGTGTCTGTGGGTCGCCTACAGGGCGCAATTCTTCATGGATTTTCTTCAAACTTTGTATACTTATTCCTTATACCCCAAGGAAGATCCCCATTGTTTTTGGTGCATGCCCGACCCACAGGGGCAGAGCCACGCCCATTTCTAGTATTTGGTTGTTTGTCGTCTACAGGCCATTGTATATTGTAGCGTTAGCGTTATGTTTTATCATTGCAAAAACAATGAATGGACTTTATTGCGACGGTGATTATGTGACTTACATCATAAAATATAATATTTTTTCAAGATAAAAAAAATGCTTTATAATTGCAAACCCTAGTTAACCCTGTTCTAACGGTAAATATTTTGTGTTAATTTCCAGTTTCTGTTTGAAAGCGGTTTTATAACTGAATTACATATGATGCTTGCCCAAAATGGATGATATTTCAAACACCAGAAACACCAATCTGATTAAAACACAGATCCTATTTCGTTTCGTTTTTGTAGTTCAAAATTTCGTTTTACTTGTCTTTACTACACTAGGATCTGAAAGAGTTGCTTTGTAACCACTGTTCTGGTTGAAGTGAAGGATTAGCCAATGAAACAGTCTGTCACGGCGAGTTCTAGGCCTTTTGATGCACAGAACTGTGGGTAAACTACTAGAAACGTCAACGCTGATTGCTTAATCAATGTCCGACGTCAAAGGCCGCTCGTTTGAAGTCTGACGCGACCTATAGCTACTAGCGGCCAGATCTTTATGTAGTGTAGGCCCTAAAAAAACGAAACGAAATATAGATGTACATTATATTGCGATTGCAGAAGCACTTCAATTGTGTAGAAAAAAAACCTGGTCTGATTTACAGTGCGGATCCCTCACCACCTAACTGGTCAATAGTTAGTTCTATAAAGAGTAATTATTGGTCCCAGTAGCTGGACTGGTCAGTTGACTAACCGAATGTGACAACCAGAAAACGCCGTGATATTGATCTCGGTTGAACGATTGATTTCACGTGACATGGTGTCAACTTTGTTAATCTGTGTCTAGACGAGGTAATCAGATTGATGGTGTAATCAACATACTGAGTTATACGTATAAAACAAAATGAAATGGGGTTTCACGTCCTACGTTTCAAGTGGCCTAGCGCGCTTCAGATCCTTGGATGAAAGGGCCCCTGCTAGCAAGCGTATTATTGAAGTGGCCTAGCGCGCTTCAGATCCTTGGATGAAAAGGCCCCTACTAGCAAGCGTGTTATTGAAGTGGCCTAGCGCGCTTCAGATCCTTGGATGAAAAGGCCCCTGCTAGCAAGCGAATTATTGAAGTGGCCTAGTGCGCTTCAGATCCTTGGATGAAAAGGTCCCTATTAGCAAGCGAATTATTGAAGTAAAATTAAACCACATGTTAGCCTGGAGAATAGCGAGATCGCTCCTGTTATTGGCCGAGAAAGTTCATTGAGATTTTCCAGCGTGGTTTCTCCTGGTCAGTGGTGCAAGATAGGAGGCCTGGCAAGGAGAGCTGTCTAGTCGTTCGGATGGAACGAACAATCGAGGCCCCGTGTACACACTGGCGTGCAGATTGAATTCGATAAAAGAGTAGGCCGTAGTGCCGTTGTCGGGGCAACATTTACCTCATAGCACACTCCGTGGCGTGTGGCGTATGCCCGACTTATTAGTCCAGTCGAGCAAAACAGTGGGACTTTAAACCCCATTTGTTTTATTTCATTTCATGCATTATAATGCGACACCTTTCTTTTAAACCCCCGGAAACCGGCAGTACGACATTAGCAGGGTTATCCCACTTCCCGACAAGACCTGTCCCTATTCCCCAAATATATGGGTTGGTGCCGGTTCGATGAAAGTTTCTCGAGATTGTTTCGTGTAGTTTGTCATTGGTGTAGGCAGAGAGGCCTGGCAAAGAACAGCGTGTCTATTCGTTCCGATTGGGTTACTGTCTTTTTGACACCATCTTTGGGTCATTTTCAGACCCACATAATAATTAATATCCGTCCAGCTTTCTTCCTCATTCTTTAGTGGTTGTTTTACGCGTACAAATCAAACAGGAAACATATGAAAGCCACTATAGTTTATCACTGCCAATATATAGGGATCATGCACATGTCTCGGATTATACGCGATGGTTTAAAATGGCCATTCTCTGGATCCAACATAATGGACTTCCTACGCGAAATGGTTGTTAATGACGACCTTGGTATTGTACAGGACAGATCCTAACCATGAAATCCGAGCCCCGTGTTTCTCGTTATTTTGTCGTTACATTCACACCCCCCCCCACGTTCCGATGACAGCGTATGTGGGCTAAACATGCTGGGGCATGCTCGACCTTATGGGATGATGCCGGTTACCTACAACAGGAAATAAACTGCGCTAATGAAGACGGGCATACGCCATACAGTTTTGTATAGACCCAACACACTAACCCACAGGGAGCAGACGTCAATTCTCAGAGAGCAGAGAGGAGATAGAGAGAAAGGTAGGGGGAGAGAGAGAGTGAGGGGGCAAGGGGGGGGGGGATTTAACACCCACTGAACACAAACAAGGTCGTCACTTCGAGACTAACACATGGTTCAACTTTATTTCAATAATTTGCATGCGCGTACAGGTCTTTAGGAGTGGGAAGGAACCGTGGAAAAACAAGAGCACCTGGAGTAAATCCACCAGGTTGGATATGCGACACTACTCCTTGTTATGTTCAGCCGGTGATTCGAAACCACGCCAGTTGACGCAATAACAGACCTTATCATATAACGTACACGCCATTCATCCCCGCCCCTAACACCAGCAACTCCACCTAACCAGGGAGGGGTTTCAGTATTAAAACAAACGACATGTCAATTTAAGAGTTTATTGTATTGTTTTTACAATAACGAAATAAATAAAATATAAGCAATAAATCGAGCCCCGGCTCTCATAGTAAAAAAATGTTTCCTTTTTCTCTTTGGATCAGAAGATTTGTTAAAGAAGTAAGTAACATAAATACAGTCGTTATAGTATATACATAAACACGTGGTATTAACAAATAAACATAAAAAAAACATAGTACATTATACAGCTAAACCAATATCATTTTCTATTCTTCCGGGTCGTGATAGATAAATAACCGTTCAATCACATGAGCGATATCTTATTTTAAACTTCAAAATCTTGAGCTACAAACGTGTGAACAGTGCAATCAGGGGCCTGTTTCACGAAATTTTAACTGAGATAAAAAATCCAAGTTTTATTAATTTGATTGGATAATGTAAAATTTATTTGATGGCTCGTGTATTATTATTAACATAAGCAGATCTTTAATTACAATGTGGAGTTTGCGCAGTTCCACCGTAACAAAAACGCGCAGTTCCACCGTAACGAAAACGCGCAGATCATCTTAAATACAAAATAGAGTTTGCACAGTTCCATCGTAACTTAAAGACATTTTACGTCATTGCCGATTAGTACTGCAACAAGGCCATGTGCGATTCAATATTCGCATAAATTATTTTTAAGTACACTGAGAAGATGTTGGATTCTTTCCTAACTTTGCAAGCTACTAAATGTCGTGGACGAAGAATCGACAACGCCCATAATAAAAAATCCCTTTCATTAAATCGATTTTCGAACAATGAAATTAATATAAAAAGAGCAACTCAAATTAACACAAAAATGAAAATAATTTTACAGAATATGTTTTATATAAAAATTGCATTGAATTTGACTGGCCCTTATTTATGTTACTAAAACATTTAAATTTATTGATTGAGATTTGACAAATATTAGTTTATACTGGCGGGTGTCATGCACGAGGTACAGTATCCTTACTCATTCTAAAACACTCGATATCACTTTTCATTCGAGGTGTTATACCTAACAAATTGTTGATATCACTCTACGTTCACTTGGATCTTCCCATACTTTGTATCGTTTTAAATCATATCAAAAAGTAGCATAACCATACCCTGCCTGGCGCACGGACCCACCACTATTTAAATGTATGGTTAAAGGTTCATAGATAATATAATAGGAAAATTTAAAATACCATTCTAACATGCACTATGAATAGGCCTTGAAATCATGCAGATTCACTAATGCAAGTCCGTTATTGAGATTTCTTGAAATTGGGCGTTGGCGGAGTTTACTTGAAATAGAGTGTTGACTGAGTTTACTTGAAATTGAGTGTTGATTGAGTTTACTTGAAATTATGTGCTGACTGAGTTTATATGAAATTGACTGTTGACTGAATTTACTTTTAATTGAATGTTGACTGACACTTGAAATTGAGGAAACACATAAAAGTTTTGTTTTTTACATTCAATAACATTTCTTTGGTTTAATCAAGGGCAATGTACTGGGGGGGGGGTATACATACATATATATATAAAGCATTAGACAAAAACAAGCACAGGAAGACAGACCATTACAAACAGGGATACCGGAAGTTTAGACTACTGGCAAAGATTAATTAACAAAGAACATGCACGTATATCACTATAGTAGTAATTTGGCAAGATGAAATTGTAATATTTTCAAGGTCGAAAATATTTATTTAACATTTCATAGATTTTATTTATAACTAAAACAGTGGTCGGTACGTATGTGGGGGAAAACAATCGAAATTTACAAAATCAACGGTGATAATATTTCTACATAATTCAATTAAAAATATTTAAAGATCAGAATGCGATATTTTGCTAACTATTAAACAATAGTCCCGAAGCTTTCTGCCCGGAGATTGCTATTAATTATTATATATTCATAAACATCAAATATTAGTCCCTTGTAACATAATATTCACAGTATTAATATTAGTCCATCAGCCATTTCTCAAAGCAGTTTTAGCTTTCTTGTGGTTTTATCATAAAGTTATTTTCGCCAGCTTTCTGTAAATGTATGTTTTGTCTTTTCGGGGCGTGGTCGTACTGGAGGACTTCTATAGTATCACCTTATATGCCAATGGAAATTATTGAAGAAAATGCGGCAGTGTACATAAACAAAATAATGTCAAACTTTCAATTCCTAATCACGTCAAATTATTGGTACTATGTCATAAAACTAAAGCGAAATGTCCCGTGGACAAAACTGACCAAGGCCCTGAGACTGAAACAATATTACAGATGTCTCAATCGTCTGGCAGTTTACGTGATTTGCAATGGTAAATTGGAGACTGCTGAATTTAGATACATTGCTTAATTTTGTACAACCGTTTCCATTGGTTATTATAAACCTGTGAAAAGCTCAAATACATACATTTTCTGGAAGACAAAGAATAGTACTTTCGAATGGCTGATGGACTATATAGATGTGACAAATTGACCAAGACTTAGATTACATCAAACAACACTAGGATGGGCAAATGACGTCATAAACTATTTACAGCGATTACAAAAGCTTGACAACGATACATCTAAAGGCCTCCAGAGTTTGGACGTTGTTGTGAGTCCGCGCATGCGCACAAAGCAGCTATAATCACAGACTCGCACAAAATACACCAACATAAACTTTCATGCAACAAATAAAGCGAAACCTAACAGTATGACGTTATCACAACCGCTGTGTTTTTCTATATGTTCACAAGTTATGGAGATTACTCTGTGTTTTTGTTTTTGTTTTCTTTTTTAAAAAAAAAAGATTATTATGGGATATGTAAGTAACCTGTTACTTGATGACCGAGAAAATTAAGAGAAACATGCAACATGTAGAATCACAATTGTAGCTTCGGTTTATGAGCTCTACAAAAATAAAAACCAAGGACCCAGAATCGAAAAATAAAACAACATATAATAATGGTAGACAAAATCTGCCCGAGAACAATGAAAGCCAAACAAGATAACGCGGGTTATTGTGCGAGGAAGAAACAACCCAATGACTTCTGTTCAATATGAACCGTAAAACGTAATATATTTACGGAGCTCAAACTAATTAGCTCTTTCCATAACAAACATAATTCAATAGACGATCAACAATATTGTAAAGGGTTTTCATAATTTAAAAAGAAGAGCATTTCCTACGTATATTATGCGTGAAATGCAACAACGCCCTAAATTCCTCAAACTTTAATTTCAAATCAATATATTTTCTAATCTAGGGTATTTCCTATCGCTGATTTTCCTTATCAGGTGATTTGGAGCTTAAAGTGAACATGATAATAATTAACGAATAATTAAAGACATTATGTAATATTCAACAAAGCATTTACACTCGAATTTCCACTTACAAAAATACACCTATTATATAGCTATAGTTAGTTAATGATATCAAGAATATAGCAAGTTTTATAATAATCTTGATAGTTCTATCGGGAGTTATACAGTAATAGGTTGTTGAGACTATTATAATAAATAGCTGGTTTAATATTCACAGTATCTTCTCTATACACCAATAAAAACAAAATGGCGTCCTTTTACACGTTTGAATTTCACATACTTTGTGACGTCATTTATTCTTTTTTAGGTCATGCCAACTTTATAACCAATCAATTTGATTGTCGTTCCTTGTCACGTGTCCATGAAATTACCATCGTTTTCATCTTAGCACTCATCACATAGATAAACGAATATCTTTCCAACACAAAAGTAATTCTGTCCACGGATCTCGATTACGTCAAATATACGAAAGCAACAGAGATTTACAAACTCCCTAATAAGGGAATAAAAAAGTTAAAGCTTTTTGATGAGGTAACAAGAAAGGGAGATAATCCCTTGTGTCGCCCTTGGTTAATGGTTTAGACGATATGTGACTAGCCCTTTGCGTCCACCTCGTAGACAAGTCCGATTTAGCAATTTGAGGTACATGTATGGGTTTATTCCTCAGGGTACATGGAGCGTTTCTGAGCTTAAAAACGTTGAACCTATGTCGTAAAGAAGCCTAGCGTACCAATGTACTCCATTCTGTGTAAAATTTTGGTGGTGGGTTGATGGCGCGAGCCAGGGTACATATTGTGATAATACGTGGAGTCCTCTAACTGGCGCGAACACAACGTGGGCTAAATTAGCGTTGGAAACTACGGCGTAACAAGAAACCACCACACCGTCGACAACTATATTGCCGTTCAAAGTTAGAGGTGCATACACACCCTGTACAGTATGTTCACTTATTGTCAAAACCCTCGTGGGTTTAATTACCTCCCCTACCGGATCTGACGTAACTAAGACGTAATCGCCTTCTATGACATCATCGGCGTACACCACATTAAAAGAGTCTGTCGCGTCATCGGTTGTGACGTTTGATGTCGACATGTAAATGAGGTGTTTAGATGTTAACGTAATGTCTTTTTTATCTTCCGTGTGAAGAGTAATATAACGTTCCAACTCCCGCTCATTTCTGTCTATAAACGCTATAACTGGACTGTATTCTAGTTTCCCATTGCTATCCATACTTAAAACACTGTCTCCGACTACTACTTGTGACATGGTTTTCCAGCCTGTTTCTGTTTGTAAAACTCCTGTACCTGGGAAACATCCCCCTATTTTAATGGCAACTGATGAGTCTGAAAAGAGAAAGGAAGTGACATCAATTTAACGTTTTAGAAAACACGATAACGGTTATGACCATATGGTCCATGAAAACCAGTGACTCTGAAAAGAGAATGAAGGCGGTACGGTAAGAATTTAATGAATTCAGATATAAGCACAAATCGAGGACCATATCGTCCATAGCGATGTGTGTCGTACATGGGTAAGGGGGGGGGGGGGATTTTTCGTGATTAAAATACACGTACTGTAAACCTTTATCTCAATAATCCGCTTGCACGTACACACTGGTAATCGAAACTACGCTATTTGACCCAACGACAGACAGACAGACAGACATTATGATCTATAGCGTACGCGTTGGACATTTGTCAATGATATAAAATATAATACTAGTATGGAAATTATGGGGAGCGATTTTAGTTCAATGAAGATTCTCGATTTGTATGGTTATGATGTTTTAATTTGTTTTGACCCCCCCCCCCCCCAATGTTTATCGCCATATTGACGCGTTAGTGCTGACGTGCCACAAAATACATTTAATATTCATATCATTCCCTAAGCACGTCGATGTTCGAGGCAGACGAAACCTTGACATTTAATTCCACTACTCTGTCACACTCCCGGTGGAAAATGAGGTAAAAAATCCACCCCCCTTCCAAACATTTGTCGACTCATTAGCTGCAGTAACTATTGACAATCAAACTCTCAAAATACAAAGCCTCTTATCCAGGACCAGACAAAAATTTTCTCGTCGGTTGCCTGCATTTTAACACGCCCATGTGATTGTCTATGGCGCTAAACATGAAACATTGGTCACGCTTTCGTTTCTCGCGGCACTCGTGACTTTTCTATCTTTACGGGTTGACAAAAAACTTGAAACGGAAAACACTTTGCTAATTAAGCGAAACGAAAGTCAACTTGATTCGGAGAAGTAGCGCCTGAGACTGTGTTTGTCCAAGTAGCGATTTTCGTGACTTTGTCCATTGGTGACAATCAACATGGATTTAAAGGGGTCGAGATGAACCTGAGTTAGGGTCCAATAGAATGTGCAGTAGAGAGGAGATCAGAAGGAGTAGCAAGCTGCTGGTATGTACCTGCTAACTGCCGCCGATTAACCCTCCCAGCTTCGCATCATTCTCTCATGTTTGGGAAGTTTTAGCGACGTTCAAAGGTCAGGCGTATTCAAACCCCTTTTCCACCTTTTGGTCGAGATCATACAAGCGCTGAAATAGACGAAATGCTCTTAAAGTCGCTCATTCACAAAAACTCCTGCCCAACGACCGATTCGTCTATTTAAGACATTCGCACCGCTTGAACCAAATACCAAAAGTTACTCGGTGATATATTTTTTTACAGGTTGAACGAATCGTCAAAGGTTGCTTCAGTGCATTCACCAAGTTGTCGCAGTCATGACGTGCTTTCTGACACGTAAAGTCGAGAAATTTTCGTCTGGAGTTCGGCGGAAAGTCACGAGGGTAACTTCTGCTGGCAACCCGAGGAAACAAACGAATATATCAAAGCCAGTATCATTTGCCCCATTAAATTTCTATTTCAAATCTGGTTCCATTTGTATTCCATTCGGCTTTACCTCGGCTGATCTCATCTAAAAATGCTGTACTATAAAAACATCGGTTATAATAAAAACCCGTGATTGGGTACATTAAAAATACTAAGAACATTTATATGGAACCATGGCATTATTGGATGAATCAAAAGCTCCGGGCAGAAGGTTTTTGGGAAGTGTTTCTACAGCCTATGTTTCAAGTCTGATGTTTACCTATTTAAACTAGTTTCCATCTCTCAAAATAGTCCAACAAACTCGGGTTTTTCATTTGTTTCTTCATATTTTTACTAAGCAATGGAGAATTTGTTTTCATCATTGGTTCTCTTTTGATATTTGTATTTCTTTTAATCCCGTGGCTTTTTAATGAGCTTTGTCTGATTCTGTATTGACTCGTTAATCTGAACTTATTATTGAATATGGTCCCGGAAGCATGTCAGTTGTGTTGCACACTTCCCAAATCAAAGCAGATAATATTCTGGGTAGGCAAAAAACAAGGTCCAAGAAATTTTAAATAGGCGATTTTGAGTTGGGGTTTTTTTTTTCAAATTTTTAATCTAATACAGAAGTTGTAAGTAGGCACAAAAACTAGATTACGGAATTTTTAAAAAGTTTTTCCAGTTTTTAATCTAATATAATAAATCACGGGAAGGCGCAAAAAGGGGTTACAGAATTTATTAATATACGTTCCTGATATATGTTTCAATTCTTTAATCTTAACGTTTTCGGTGTTAATACAACAAAAAGAAATATACATATAGAGAGAACATGATGGTATTCGCTTTTTCATCCCTGTTACTACCAGAAGAAGAGTGAGGCTAAGTCAACAGGGTCATCATGAGTGCCCACTTCACACGGTCTTCGTTTTTCAAGGAACAAGTAAAATAAACTGTACATAAAATAGAACTCCGCCATCTTCATCGCCATTAGCTCAAACAAGACTCAGTGTCAAAGCAGGAGAACACACGATGTTGATACAACACACAATCAAGTCTATATCTCGACGCGCCATTAAAATGTGTAGCTTATTTGAAAAGACTTTTTTTATTATCCTTGTTTGGTTTTCTTTTCTTGCTTTTCTAAAATGTCAAGCCTTCGTTTCTGGCCTCCATACTTAAAAGGTGTCCCCTCAAATCTCGTTTATAAAACACTGAATTGACTCATGGATTTGACTAAAGCCTATATCTATTTGAATATGTGCTAGTTGCGAGAGTGTATATAGTTACTCTTCTAATGAATCTAAACCGTGGTCTGCATACCAATTTCGTTTCGTTGTATATATATAAAAAAAACTCCGACATTTGTACATACAATATCGCTGACCGTTTGTGGTTGGAACAAAAACATGGACGGGAAAACAAACAAGACCCGGCAGCGAAACGCATGACCAAATAATCTCATTGAACAAATATTGATATATGTCGAGATTGAGTTTTTGATGACATAGGCGGCTAATAAAGATAAAAGTTCAAAACGAATGCGTCATTTTGTCGAATTGACTGTTTAATACCTATGTAACTGTTCAAGCCGCCATGACAATACCACAATGATGTGTCGTCCGCCATTA
Source organism: Patella ulyssiponensis (assembly GCA_963678685.1). NCBI lineage: Eukaryota > Metazoa > Mollusca > Gastropoda > Patellidae > Patella > Patella ulyssiponensis. Next base: position 1,485,788 of record OY783230.1, read on the forward strand.
TTAACCATTGTCCAAGATTGTTAACTTGTTTTCAAACACAAAGCAACAAGTAAATAACAAAATGTCGACTATTGTTTGAGAAGAGATTTGCTTATATAACTTTTTTTCTTTCTCCAAATCTGAGGTGAACAATGACAGGAAATTGGCGATAATTGGAAGAAGGTATATACAAATAATTGGCCGCCATATTTGATTTGAACAACGGTTGCTAGGGGTCAACCATGTTACCGTGAGATATAGATCTCGCGTGAGATTGATAGAAACTGTCTAGTTTCCGATATTATCGTCTCTCTATCTTCAAAATATCTAGCCGATTCTTAGCACTCAATTTCTATACCATTTTTAGACGATTCGCGGCTACTTATAGTACAATTCGGAAACGCTAAATGGCCAAATTTACCACCCGTATCGACTTGATCTAAGTGATAATTGTGTGTATTTATGATGAGGGAGCCCGATTACACGTTTTAGCACACATGTTTCAATGGTTGTATCTTACTCTATTGATTCGCTTAAAAAACGATGAAATTAGTCGGTCTGTATGAGGAGGATAACTAGCCAATTATTTGTGTAGAACTCCAAATAAAACCCAGCCTTTTCCCCAAAATATGAAGCCAGAGTATTTAACATGGTCAAGAAACAAAACAAATATGTATGGGTAGGGACGGACTGACCCCGGATCGTCGGACGTGGTTCTAGGACCTAACAAAATCATGTTTTCAAGCACTAAAATATAATGGTATAAATCCGAGGACAGGAAGGATGTATGGGTGCCGTGCGGAAAGATTGAATCAAGCTAGTTTCGTTTCGGTCACTATATCAGTATCGCAAATTACAGATTTAGACGAAATGGAATCACTGTCTCCGAGATTAGATAACCGAACGGGATCACATAAGGCTGGAAGATCTATACGTATGTCTTCAAATTCCTTTCAATATGGAATGAAATGCAATGGGGTTTAACGTCCTACTATCGTGCGCCTCCTTGGCTAATGAAGACGGAAAAGTCCTTACAAATACGGGAAACTGAAATAGCAAAATTGCTGTACTTTTGCTTTTTTTGTTCCCATGATGATACAGTAGATTTCTTGCCTATAATCATTATAGGTAATTTAACACTTTATATATATGTAAGGTTTATATATGTTTTAGGGATTTTCGGACGTAGTTCCCACGTGTCAGTGGGGCAGGTCGGCGGGCCTAGAAAGGGATAAAGTATAGTCGTTCGGATTGGACGAAAAACCGAGGTCTCGTGTTTCGGTATTCCATGAATACTATATTGTTCAAATAAATAATAAAATAAATTACCCACGATTTTTATTTTCGTATTACCATGAAAGGTAATATTGCGTCTAATATAATGAAAAGTATTTCAGTAAACTTTTGCACCTTTGTTTGGACAGGGTTCGTCATTTATTCCTGCTATTCGTTTAATCTTTCTAATTAATTTACTTTTTCGCACCTTTAAAACTATTTAACGCATGTTGGCACAACATTTCGTTTTCTCTTCCCCACGAAATACCATATTTTGATCAACCTGTACAATACAATGTAGTGTTTTTGATGTCTGGGAATAGCTTTACCTAGGTAGGTCGAGTTAATGAGTTTTACCTATCTGTAGGAATATTGAGTTGTATTTACCTAAAATAAGCGACCGCTGCACCGCGTGGAACCTCACATACCTATGGCATACCTTGGACATGTCGGTCTCTTTTATCTCTGCTAAATTACCAAATAACTGACGGTATTAGAATGACACCCTTCTCAATCGGCGTATTTTCATTGTTCATTTAGAATGTTAAAAATGGCCATTTTCATTATTTGTTAATCTAACCTGACATTTGTGTAATTTGTCGAATTACTCAAAAAATAAATTTCGTGTAGGCAAACTCGGCAATAGAAATAGAGTGAAATTTAACCTCCCACTGTTCTGTACTAACCGAAAATGTGGTATGAGGGGAATTTTGCCCGGACAGTGGCGTTTCAGCATACCCCTCGCCAAATTCCAATCGTCAATGTTCCTTTCCCGCCCCGTGCTCTATTGACATAGGGGAACCTGTTCGGAACAATCCCGAGAAACCTACATCATGTATCTCAACACGACCCATTGGGTGATTGGGTAACGCGTGCGAACTGGATCAGACGGTCTGTCATTGACTCAAGTGGCTTGGTTTCGATTCCACGCTGGTACGCGACAAGGATTAGGGTCCCTTGTCCAACCTCGTGGGGTTTTCCCACACGGCTAAAGACTCATACGTGCAATCGAATTATTGAAATAAACTGGAACCACATGTAAGCCCCGAAATGACTTAGTTTGTATCGAGTGGACGTTAAACCCCATTTCTCTCCCTTCCTGTCAGCCTGGGTGTAGAAAAACTGCGATTTTCACTTTTACAGTGCAATTCCGTGCTTTCTGGAATTAATGCATGTAAAATATCGTGCTTTACTGATACCGAATAGAGCGTTTTTATTGTCAATGTCGCCAAGAATCGACAAATACTTTAAGCGGGACTGACAAAACAAGGACTGTTTTTGTCAAAATTTCAATTAGCCATAATTTCGTTACTTTTATAAAATTATTTAAATATTGGATATGATTTATAAAATGTGCATATCTATAATATTTATTTTCTTGTCGGTAATACCCGCGTCAGATCGGGGTGGCGCCCTTACTGTGCAGATACGGCGGCGGAAAATGATCTCAGAGCGCGTCACGATCGTCATAAGCGTGGAAAAAGCGTGGTGGAAACGCTAGATATTTCGCTGTAGTCTTCATGGTCGCAAATAAAAGTTGAGTCACGATGTCTGTTTGGAGAATACAAGGTTCTGCGACCTGATCTGGAGCCTGTAAGAACGTGGCTTTATTCTAGTATTTTGTGGGACATTTTCTCGAGTTATGTTCACTATTCACGTTTGCCGGCGACATTGTGCATTTTCTGGTCGCCGTACGTTCGACGCAGCGCAGTACGGACGCGATCCCGGTCTGATGGGGCAATAACTATCTGGGGCGATATTTACAGACGATTGATTAGATGGATGGAACCTATCGGTGCAACAAATTAATCTAAACCTTTTAACTCCATGCCATGCCACCGACAGCGTGTTTTCCATCATCAGGTATTTAAATTAAATCTCTAGGTTGCTCCAGGTCTTTTTCTTTTTTTTTAATTATTCATTTACTGAAATATTTACCCAACATGGTTACAGACTTCAATTAACATTACATGAAATATTTGAATTTTGTTGTGGTTGGAACATCCTTTGGTGTACCAAAATTTTCGAATAAAATTCTTTACAAAAACAGAGAGAGAGAGAGAGAGAGAGAGAGAGAAAGAGGGAGAGAGAGAGAGAGAGAGAGAGAGAGAGAGAGAGAGAGATGGGTTTAACGTCCACTCAACACAAACTAGGTCATTTAGGGACCAACATTTTTTTAATATTTTATTTCAATAATTCGCTTGCGTGTAGGGGTATTTAGAAGTGGTAGGAAACAGGAGTACCCAAAGAAAACCCACGAGGTTGGACAGGCGACCCTACGCCTTGCCACGTACAAACGAGGATTAGAAACCACACCAGTTGACTCAATGACAGGCTTTATGATACAGCACACACGTGCTAACCATTCAGCCATCCAACTCCCCCCCCCCCCAAACCCCAGATATCCGACTGTAACTTTAATTACAGCGCAAACCAACTGCTTATTTTAACACGTGAGTGTGAACAGGGCAGATTATACATACAGTATGCAAGAGTTAAATCTTCCTATTACAAGTCTTTCTTTAGGCCTGATATGTTATCTTAATTATTAATTATACATTCACTAACCTATCAACTCGCGATGCCATCGGATGTCTCCGACATCAAAGTTTTAATTTAAAAAATGGAGACGCGAGGCTAATCTTTGAATAACCAGTACGGTGATTACAATGGAACGCTGTAGGTGCCAATTCAGTCCCGGACCGGGGGGTGGCCTAGTGGTCTAGAGTGCCGCGCTTCGACCTCTAGCTGGCCGGTCACCTCTGGCTTGCGGCTGTGGTTTCGAGCCCTGGTGTGAGCGTAGGTGGCATGGAGATAGGGGCGCCTTCTCAACCTCGTGGGTTTCCTCCGGGCACTCCGGTTTCCTCCCACTGCTAAAGACCCCTACGCGCAACCGAATTATTGAAATAAAATTAAAAACCATATGTTAGTCCTGAAATGACCTATGGTTATGACAATCTTTTCGTACAATCCAACCCATTCCCACGAAGGTCTTGTATGCTTTGATCGTAACTATCCTGCATATACCGTTCTTAATTAGGACTTCGAATTTTGTTTGGATTGTTGGTACTTGGTTTTATTTTATTTATGAACAATCTGTTATAGTGTCTTTAAGCGATTATAATGTCGTGTTCATGTATATCATAGGCGTTTTTGTGAACCGATTAGATTAGACCGATTAGCTATTATACGCATTTGTGAACCAATTTGATTATGCTAATTGTTACATTTGTGAGACGATTTAACTGAACTGATTAGGCAAAACGACCTAATCGTCCCAGGAGGTGTTTAGGCGATTAGATTTGACGTTTTCAAAATGGCGGAATGTTCGACGTCGTAAGTAATTTTTATTGCTTATTATTGTTTTTCTCACTTCAGTTTTCAAAAAAATACTTGAAGTTGTTGGACATAGGAGATTGTTTCAAACGGCAACCATTTTTTTCTTTTTTTGGGTAGATAACCTTCATTTGTCTTTAACAAGTCATCAATAATTAGCAGAGACAATTTTTTTTCTGATCGGTGTCCGTGAAGGCAGCCATCTTACCAAATCGTAATTATCAAAATTTCACATTTGTGGACCATAGCTAATCAAATCGAAATCATACTAAATCGTACTAGAAAATCAAAACCTAATCTAATCGACTCACAAAAACGCCTAAAAAGAAAGTCCGTGTACATGGCGATTTCTCAATACACTTTTGAGTCTAATAGAAGATGAAGGCGTGTTCTAGAAGGCGTTTTAGCAAACTACCTTGATAATCAGCGAAGAGGATATTTTTATTTCACGTATTTAACGGTTATTGTATATTTACGGAGGTAAAAACTGGGATATAAAGAAAAATAAAACATGTTCTTTATTCGATCGACCATATTGTTTACCCTCCACAGATATCGGATCCCTGTGTCAACAAGTAACGGCAGGGCCCCCTCAACACGCCCTTTCAATCTCTTTATACCGAATTAATCGTCAACTCTTGCGCAGAAACATGAGACACACTGTCAATAAACTAATTGTAACGGGGGTCGCAAATTTGACCCCTAAAGAAAATCAAATAATACTCAAATAATCTCATGTTTAATACCTTTCATATCGCCCATTATCGCCCAATCACCGTACCTTTTAATATTAACTGCCGACAGTGGCGCTGTCACGTGTTGAAGCGACATCTAACGGTGTTAAAGTTTATAATTGACACACCTGGACTTGGGCTTTTTCACAGGCGGTGCGTGAATAGCACCTTTTGAACTCTGGGTACCTTTTAACCGCAGACTTGGTTTGCTTTTTTTAGTCAGTGAAAGATATATTCATATGAAAAGAGAACGAGCTAGCTATTACGTCGGATGTACTGTGGTATGATCACCTCTGATACTTTATTATTGGGAGTTAGATCTCGTATACATGGTTCTGGGGGTAATATAAGGGGCTTTCATAAGTTAGAATACTTGTGTTTGCATCCCCCCACCCATCTGTATTCAGTGTTTCATTTTGCCAGAGTATGTTAACTACAAATTTTCAGTATACTAATTAAACTTTTTTTTATACTTATACTTTTAACTCGCCATTCCTTTAATACCTGCACGCCCTCTGATTCCTTAGAATAAACAAGGTGGCATTAATGTTAATAAGAAATTCCGTCAGATGAATATCTGAAATGTCACTACAAAATACTATGTTCAATGAAATCGGAGACGTTTCATTAAACTAACTTGTCCTCAAAAGTTGCTGTTAAGGGGTCGTGGTTATCTTTGCTTTTGGGTGTAGATTTATTCTATACGCCATTGGAGTCTTAAGGAGAATAACTTTAATATTTTCAAATTTATAAAAAAAGAGCATATTTACCTGATTTAACTGAACAGTGTATATGACCACGTGATTCATAATACACCCAATCAAAACCGGCTTCTACTGCCAGACGGGCTAACATACCATATTTGGCTCTGTCTTTATCTGACGTGGTAATGTCTACAGCTCGCCCCTCGTAATGGAGGGAATCTTTAGCATGTGAATTATTGTCATCCCACGCTTCCGTCACCCGTAACATAACTCCCTTCCAGTTGTTCATCACACTTACAGCCAAGGAATTCAGTTTATCTTGGCATCTCTGTAAAACAAAAACACAGATTACAAAAATAATTCGTCATTTGCAATTTTCGCTAAAATATCAAATTTCCGAGGGATTAATACAGAGATTAACCATTCAACCTTTTAAATTATGAAACCAAAATTAAAGATTTCAACCATGGATTATCTCCCAATTTGGATTTAATCCGAATTAAAAAAACACCGCGCACTTATTACAATATTATTGTTTGCAAGAGATTCATGTTGCGGTAAATGATGCAACGCGCCTTTAGTATTAGGCCTATATATAATTTCTTTAATATGGCCACACTCGCACAGCCAGCAAGTCAGAAAAAATCTTGAGATCCAGTTATTTCATATTCAACATATTACGTGTATTTCAGAAAAAATGTGTTTGACGTTAGAGGCAAACTATCCAAAAACATTTTGTAGTGTTCTCTGTCATTTCTGCTTTTATTTCTTTTCTAAATTTACATTGTGATGATTTGTTCTAAGTGCATTGTTTTTGCCCCATCCGAAAGACTAGAGAACATCTTTAGTGTTAGTCTCACGCATCACATTCCAGATTCGTTTTAGCTCGTTCCAGTCTCGTGAAGGGATGCCATTATTATATAACATATATTGTACTATAACAATAAATTTATATCATAGTTTCCTCGGGACAATATCCATACATCTAGATGAATATATCTACAATGGCCTACTACGGTCACCTAGGTTACCATGATCTAACAAACCAAGCAAAACTAATCGGTCTAGACAGTATATAACACTCATTTTGATTGGGTCATAGAGGTATTTAACACGCCTTGTGATTGGGTCAACAGTCTCTTGTCTTAGGTCGGAACTATAGAATCGATAATGGGGGAATAAAAAGCAATATTTGTTTTATTTTCTTCTATCAACATCTATCCATCAGAATTAACAGTCCTGATCACCAGTTATTGCCTACACCTCACCGATTATTCAATCTTACAGTTCGCAAATCTGGGGAAAACGATAAGATTCTCAGACTACTTCCTTGTTGAAGAATGTAACGAATTGAAACAAACTGGCGTTATAGCCTCGTTTATAGTTCTTTACTATCCGGGCTACTGAAGACAAGCATGCGCCATGAAGTGTGTATGAAGAACATTTTGTCCGGTCAGCAGACAAGTATTCTGTTATGTGTTCGCCAATACTTTTCGACCCGGGGCTGTAAAAGACAGGACAGATCGTTCATCAATGCAAACGCCCAAAAGCCTCCGTGTCCATCCTAGGCGTGATTTGCGTGAAACCGATTTCTTACGCCTGGACCAAATATCAATCACATTACAGTGTATGGCTTATCCCTATCTTGATTAACCTAGCCCGAGAATAATGTTACCCGTTAAATTCCATTCCATTAACGTGTTTCACCCAGACCAAGTCAATGGTGCCGACATTTGTTGTTGTTTTTACACAATATTGGATCAGGAATGGGGGTTAAAGTGTTACTCTTCTCACCGTCTGAGCTAATGAAGACGGTTATTAGACCAGATTCTACCATAGTAGTAGGTATTATTTACATCGTGTACTGTCGGTTCTAATGATTATTTATTTTACAAATAAAATGAAATGAAATGGTGTTTAACGTCCCAGTGTTCTATTCCTAAACTGGGCTAATGAAAACGGGCACACGCCGTACAGTCTGCTATACGGGGGAAATTTTGCCCGGGCAGCGGCGCTACAACCTATTCTTATATCAAATTCCAACTGCCAAGGGATCTTTTACGTGCACGCCAACGTGTCCACGGGACCTCCGTTTTTATCCCACCCGAACGACTAGACAGCTGTCCTTGTCATCACTGTGACAATGGAATCCACTGCATTAGACAGGATTACATCCTTTAAGATGGGTAAGGAATCGATGTAAGAAAACCTGCACTTAATGCAACTTCTACTTAACGTTTTACAACTTTACTGATTTAAGCATAAAACACCATCAAGTATAAATCTATCGATTATTGGCGAGCTGATAAAATCGCTAAATTGTCAAAAACACAAGAATAATCTCCAGTTTTATTCGGAGAATTGCAGTGGATGATTTATCTTATCGCTGAGTCGTCATCATGTTGTAGGTTTTCGCAGCCATGTTCCAGCGTCTGAACAGCTCAATGGCCTCTCAAACCCGCCAAGATAAGGGTTTTAATTCCATTTCACAAATTGTGCCAATAAAAGTGGATTGTAAGATATTAAATGTTGGTGAAATCTGATGTTTAAATGATTGATATAAATGTCTCCAGAGAGCAGAGTTTTTTTAGTCTGTAAGAGAAACGGTCATTTGGTGCAAGTTTTGATTTAATGGCATGTTATTCCTAAGTAGACAGAGTTAAAATGAAAGAAAACAAACAAGTTCCCTACACCCCTATTCACCCCCCCCCCCCCCGATTATCCCTCCAAATGTTTTTCTAAAAATTGAAAAACCAACCAGCAACAAACTACAAAACAGATATCTAAATAAGTTTAACAAAACATATCCCAAACGTAAAACAACACCCTAAAAATGAACAAAAAAATTCCTTAAAAATAAAAAAAAACACGCAAAAAATCCTAATAATACCCCCCCCCCCCAAAAAAAAAAATAAGATCAAGCAAAAACAACGAAATAAGGCATATTGATCAACTATATCACTTAATAATATCATACTATTGTACTACCAAATCCAAATAAAACATAGCACTAACGATCTTAGACGTCATTCAAATTCAACGGTGATAAACACACATTTTCAAAGTAGTGTCACACATTGCACATGGATATATGGTCAGTGAAACGTGACGAGATATAATGCGTAGCCATGACAAAAAGCATATTCTGTCTCGTGCAAAACACCATACATTAGTCCCTAATGACATATTTGTGTCGAGTGGACGTTAAACCCCATCCCCCCCCCCTTTCTGCCATAAGTGACAAAGGCACTAGGAAAGGGAACTCACGATGTTTAGGCATCCAGATATAAAAAAAACAATGCTGCGTATACACATCTGCGTGTACGCAAAAGAACCCTTGACAGTTGAACTGTGATTAGAGAGTAGGCTATGAGACTGGGAGAGTCATGCCTATCGACGAATGAAATAATTAGTGATGACGCATCATTCTTTACAGTCTATTAATATTATTATAGTGATTAGGTTTCAATGTTCAATATCTTCACGTTGTAATAAAACCTTGTTTATCCCAGATTAATATCAACTCTTGTCGAAAGGTGGTCAAAACTTTTATAGCATTTGTCTGTGTGATTTGACCCGAGTTGAGAACAAACCACAATCTTCAATTTAAAACCTATCAAGTATATTACCCTAGTCCATAAACTACGTCTAGTCGCCATAATCTTACCCCAGTCTATAAACTACGTGTAATAATAAAGACCTCATATCTTTAGGTTAGACCGTGTTTTTATAACTCCCTCTTATGTCTTTATTGGATTTCTTTTAATACATGATGTGTCATGGACACACAGAGCAAATATACACTATCTGACCATTGGAATCATTGGAACTCAGAAACTCGTTGACCAAAACAAACAAGACTGGTCACAATCTTAGCAAACTTTCTTTCTGGTAATCTAATAAACTTTGATTCATTATTGGAGTCCATTAACCGATAGATTTCATATTACAGGAAACGGAACATCTCCTCTCCGTCGCTTATCTCAGAAGCACGATAAGTCCGTTCGTTTTATTTCTTCGGCTTCATCATATACAATGCTCAGTGAAAAGTAGTCTCGGTGGCACAGTGATAAAAGTGCCTGGCCCATAACCAGTTGCTCGAGAAAGTCCCTGTGATTTTCCAGTATGGTTTCCGCTTTTCAGCTGCGCAGGATATAGTTCCTGGCAAGGGAAGTGTCTAGTCGTTCGGATGGGACAAACAACCCAGGCTCCGTGTACACAATGACGTAAACGTAAAGAACCCTTGACAATTGGAATTTAATACTTATCGTTTGAACCTGGATTCACGAAAATTTGTCCTTTTCGCTCACGGTAACGAACATGTAGGAACAACACAGAAGACCCCCTTTTGTATAAAGCAATATAATATTGCCTGAAAGTCGCTACTACTTCGGACATATGGTAACTTTAACAGAAACCAAATCACATTGATATAAACATATTGAAATACGTTTCAGAAAAGGGAGTCCTTATGGCAATTGTTTGTTTTAACAAAGCTTGACGCTAGTGGGTTTGATTATCAAAATAGATGAACACAACTGAAACGCATTCGATCATTTTTATAAATATGATTGTGACATAAATATTCCCCAAAAGTGAAACACATCTCTATGGTAACGTTATAAAAAGACCCACATTCAAATATACATATCGCCACACACTATTACACCATTTTCTTATGGTCGCACACACTATAACACCTATTTTCTTGTCGCGCCATACCCTTTTACACCCATTTTCTTATCGTTGCACACACTATTAGACCCATTTTCTTATCTTTGCACACACTATTAGACCCATTTTCTTATCGTGCTACCCACCATTACACCAAATGCTTAAATGAATCGACAATAATGACCTACAGAGGGAGGGGGGGGGAGAGAGAGGTTTAACCTCTACTCGACACAAACTTATAATGTCCTAAAACACTAGGTGGTGGTACAATAACCAATGTAGTTGAAGAGTTAATTAAACGTGTGTTATAAATATAAAACCCCTTGTTACAAGTAGGGGTTATAAATTTACTCGACATTTTTATATCTTCACATAACAACAACAAACAATTTTATTTTATATATTTTTGCCTGAACCTATTATAGCCGTGTTTAATCGCGATTCAACTAAGTTACTGTGACATCGATACATAACATCCAAACATTAAACACACCATTAAAAATATCATCGTACAATTATTGAAATACATTTGTGTTCCTCACAAGCAACAGCAAAGGAAAGGGTAATAGGGTTTAACGTCCGTCCACTCGTCACAAATTAGGTCATTTCGGGACTAACATATGGTTTTAATTTAATTTCAATAATTCGTTGCGCGCAGGGGCCTTTAGCAGTGGAGGGAAACCGGAGGACTCGGGAGAAAACCCACGAGGTTGAACAGGGGGCCGTACTCGCTGTCTCGTACAACCAGGGACTCGAAACCACGACAGTTGACTCAATGGCAGACCTTATGATACAGTGCGCACGTTTACCATTCGGTCACCCAACCCCCCATATGCAAGTCTGAAGTCTGTATAAAAGTGGTTGGTGTTGTGCTTGTCATGGTTTGTTGCACCGAATAAGGTCCAATGACACTGAGTTGGACTGCCTTCTAGAATCGGTCCATTCAACATTACTAGTATTCTAGAATCAATGGAAGAACTGGTCGAGTAGACGGAATTGTTGTGAAGTTCTTTCTTTTGGCCTCAAGCCGGGAGGGAACCATGCTGACTTACTAACTAAGGTAATGGCTCGTTAACGTGAAGGTTCCGCAGGTTCGACCGGAGTTGCCCGGGAAAGTTCTGGGGTCTGCAAACAAGGATAAAACACGTCAGGTTTAAGATTCTCTGTATTATACATAATCAACTTCCGGTCGATGAATACGGAAATTACCGATTTTTACCGGAGATATTAACAGGAAATGTCATGCAGTAATTGTAGTATTTAACGCTAGCGTTTACTCTATATTATCGAAGGTGGACAGAAAAAACTGGTTGTAATAAACCCTGAACACCATAGCAATACTTGTCGTCAACATAAGGTCAAATATTTTAACTTTGTGTCATTTTGTCGCGAGAAAAGATATAATGATGTTAACAACTATATATGACAATATCCACCACCATTCTCTACAGAAATAAAATTTTCGTAAGCGTTAAGACGGAGAGAGAGTGAAATGGGGTTTAACGTCCACTCAACACAAACTAGGTCATTTCGGGACTAACATATGGTTTTAATTTTATTTCAATAATTCGCTTATGCGTAGGTGTCTTTAGCAGTGGGAGGAAACCGGAGTGCCCGGAGGAAACCCACGCTCACACCGGGGCTCGAAACCACAGCCGCAAGCCAGAGGTGACTGGCCAACTTGAGGTCGAAGCGCGGCACTCTAGACCACTAGGCCATCCCAAACCCCCTGTTAAGAAAGAAGAAATGAAATGGGGTTTAATGTACTGGGCTAATGAAAATATGCATACGCATTAGATTGTGCTATGAGGTGAAATTATGCCCAGTCAGTGGCACTAATATCCACTCTTATATAAAATTCTAACTGCCAAGGGATTACCTAGTTGTTCGGATTATACGAAAACGGGTTCTCGGTTTTTCGTCCCATCCGAACTACTAGGCAATAAAATTAAGTTCAACATCCTATATTTTTCAAGGGATCTTTTACGTGCATGTCATTAATGGTTTGCACATAAAATGATTGATAAATTATACTAAGAGGTATTCTATTCAAAACATGGTACACTAAGTCATTGGGTGATGATCGTCATTTATTTTAATAGCGAATTTTAGTTGGTTATATCCTTTTCAGCACAAACCACAGTTAACACGCAAGCGCCAAGCAACTCCTGCGACTTCGAAGATTCTAGGTGAGGAAAGACTGAACTAAATGGAATAAATCACATATTCTTTTTTTTAAATTTGGAATTCACAAATGATCACGTACGCGCAAAACTGAATACTATATGTATTAGTAAGTGCACGAGAACAAAACTACGTGCAATGAAAACCGCACAACGCGCAATCAAACTACACACAACCAAAATCCCACTACACGCAATCGCACTACATGCTACCAAACCCTCACTACACGCAATCGCTCTACACGCAAACAAAACCGCACTACACGCAGTCACGCTAAACGCAAACACCCTACACGCAACCACGCTAAACGCAACCACACTACATACAACCAAAACCGACAGGACAAACAACAAATATCAAATCAAGGAATAAATTTTTTACAAACGCATAGAATCTAGGATCAACTAAACAGACTATATATATATCACATCCCCCTATTTAAAACGCGATTTTAGCGAAATATATTTTTTCCTCTGTTAACTAAAAGTCAAAATACGGACGTTTATAATGACGGTGTTTTCTGTACGACGCCGTCGACCTACAAAGTACAAACATCGTAATTCAAATCTAAAATGTCACCCGGAGTCAATTTCTGTTATTTTACTTCAGGATACGCGTAATGTCAAATTTTACAGTCAACAGAGACCGAGCATGTTTAGCAAATAAAATAACTCTTATTGAAGAAAGGGGGACAAAAGTTGAACAAAAAGTTGACCAGGCGACTTTCAAACGAAATACAAATGCAGTAAAGAGGACCTCTTAACCGTGTTTACATTAGTGTAACTTTAGCCATGTTTAAACTGGAACATGAATGGTGAAAAATTTAAAGTTTTTCTTAATCCTAATGTATTAATACATGTAGAAATCCCGGTGATTAGTACCACTAAGGTTGGAAGGGATTAAGTTACTTCACGTGTGTACCTAATCCTGCATACTGTTCACAAAATATCCTAAAACCTATACAATGAAATGAAATGGGTTCAACGGTTTACTTTTCTGCACCAACCTTGATAAAAAAAAATCAAGACAGACACACGTCATGCAGGGTGTTCCGGGCGAAATTATTTTGATATGGAACTTTCAGGAGGTCGTTAATCTACCGTCAGTGGTATGCACATGACCTTGGGTTTTCTTCGCATCCAATAGAGTAGCGATTTGGCCTTGACAAGCTGTCGGTCTAGTACTACTGACAACCAAACTCCATGTTGGAGTATATTCCCAGGAACTGTCTCGGCCGACACCGTGATCGAACTCGTACCATCCTGATTATTAAGACAATGCCATATCCACCAAGTCACCTAAAACTAATGAACGAGGGTCGTTTAAAACATAGATTTAAAGTGACATCCACCCATTGCACAGTGCAGGCTATTTACACAGACCAAATGGAAAATCTATAATTTATCTGCAATGCAGAAAGGGGAACATAATTTGGGTGGTAGCAAGCTGAAAATATGGGCAAAAAATATTTGCAAGGTAACGCAATATACGTCCGCGACAGCTCCGTCGTTCAAGCAGTCCGTAAGGGCCGATGCATTTACATATTTTTGGCGATAATGAAAGCATCCAAATTAATTATCAGAAATATTTTTTGAAATTAAAAGACTTCTAGCACTAAACATAATCATGTTGGTTGATGGGAGCATTCGCATAAATTATCAGAAAAAAAATAATGAAAAATATGCTAGATTTCTCGTTCTTCCTTGCGTTAGTAGAAACATATAATCAGATGTTCGAACTATCGGAAATCGGTGAAAATTGATAGGTCATTTTGGCTTCAAATATAGAAAGACTGTGTATAAATTACACGTCAATCGACTGATAATTTTAGCCCATAAAATGTTCATAAAATCATTGTGGACGTATTCTGGGCGTATTAAAAGCACACCCGTTTTATATAAACTCAGGCCTTTTGGTTTGTCTCTATATATTTTATCTGTGTTCGGCTGTTTAGTTTCTTAAGAATGTCAATATTCAATAAACTATAATATTTTTTTACAATTATTTTTTAAAACAATTTATAATGAGTTAACTCACTTTGATCTTCCGTGGTAAATCAAGTGAAGTAGGCCTATATAACATATTAAAAATAGGTTTGTTTTCTTTTTATATATATATAGACTTTTATTGCCACAAGACATGTCATGGAAATGGATTTACTTCGACCATTAGATTGCAGTTTTAAATTTGAATTATGGCATTCGATAACACGCCGACCTTAAATACAAGGTATTGCCTTTGATGAAGTCAATTTCACATATAGGCCTGGCTGATGTAGCTTTTTTTCTGTTTGCGAATCCAGATTTATTTGTTAGTATGAATTTTATTGGTAAAATTGAAAGTGGACTTAGATTTAGTTTAATACAAATATTGTCGAATTCAAAAAGTAAAACTATTGGGTTTACTAAACGCACAAATGTTTAATTTAGTGAATGATCATATAGGGTGGTATTTTATATAGGGTTGTCGTTTACCAGTAGGGAGAAATTGACATAATTTCGTTGGCCATATTGGGTAATTGTAGAAGGTTTCATTCCACTGCAGCAGTAAACTACATTGGTAATTAGCACACTTCTCGCGTCCTGCAGTTCATCATGGTGCTCTTCACTTTCGAAAAGTATATTACGTTCACGTTAAACGTTCTCGTTGGTCCGCAAAATATCAACTTGGCTGATGTAGTGAGCGAAAAAAATGGCGTCATTACAATGACAAAGCAAATTGATATTTTAGACATTGGGCGAGATGACGTGTGTCAAAACAGCATAAATAAAACCTCTATAAGAAAACGTGTTAGATTTTGACAAGGTTATATTTGGTAAGATGACTGAAGGTATTTACTTGTTCTCGCCAATAAAAGTTCTTGTCTTTAGCTCTAGATGAGACAATGTTTATCCTCGTACTGTACAATACTTAACATGTCCGATTAATTTATGACATTCACTTCAACACCCATATTGTATATTTACAATATCCGGTCAATTAAACCCTTCAGCCGCCATGTTTATTTCTCCGCCATTTTGTTTATGTTCAAGGCTCATTAGTATGCCTTTTAGATTTTAAGTCGTAAAGGGTGGCGATTAGTTTGTTTATCGTTTGTTTAGAAGAAAGCTTCACTGATCTAGATTAAAACTTAAATAAAGTCCACGACTGTGACGAATTAACTCCTTGTGAAATGAACAATAATTAAGGAGACGACTCCCCGGTATAGGGCAATCAAATTTGCAACCTGGTGATATAGTCAGGGTGAATAGAAGGAATTCCAAATATTCCATAGTATAGCAAACCCAAAGCGACAAACCTGGCAATCCTGGAGTGCTACGTCGTGTTACATGTTGAATTTCTCGTCTAGTATTTCAGTTCATTATTTATGGCGACCCTACTCAAATTGTCAACAAGATAAGCCGGACACGGGGAGCCCCTTTTACCACGTGACAACTTCTTCATGAATTGCATTAAAGACGCCCCCCCCACTCACCAATTCTTTTCAAAAAAATGGTCTTTAAGGCCTGATGTAATTCGGTATAGAGTTTTGATTCTATCTACTTTCCTTGGATGTAATTGATAACAGCCATTTTTCCAACCAACGAAGGTTCCTTTAAGAACTGACAATACTATATTTAATTCATCATTTAAATAACAAGGGCCAGTTTCATTTTACTTACTAAATAAGGCCCCTTTAATGACTGATAATCCTATATATGATTGGGCATTGATTTTGTTGTAAATATAAAAGGCCCGGGGACGTGTTTAAATGGATATAAAATGTATCAAACAAACACAGAGAGAGTCGACACAATTATCACTTACCAGTGAAACAACAACATTTCAAGATGGCTACCGTATCAAAGCTATGATTACATATCGTGCCTATATAGATGTACAATGCAGATATCTCAAGATAAAAGACGACGGCGTTTTGTATCAGTCGCTTTGATTAGTTTCATTCACAACCACGTGTAAAAATCGACGTCATGCTGAGGTGCCAATCAAAATGTCGTCAAATGAATTGAGGAAAATGGCGACCTGTCAAGATGGTTCTCGTCACCGCTCCTCTGTTAGGTTTAGGTCGGGTGTGAAATGGAGGCGGGATAAAATAACAGAAATAACAAACTATATAATTCATATAACTAGGAAATATTTCATTCATTGCAATCCAACTGGGGACGAAAAGCAATGTGTTGCGGAAACATGTTAGTCTCATAATGAGTACAGTATTGTGTTTACAAGCAAGACGTTACGCCTCATTCCATTCTAAGTAAAACTGTAACAAAACAAGTGTGTGTGGGGAGGGGGATTTCTAATGTCCACTCGACACACATTTTGTAATTTCGGGACCAACATTATTGTTTATTTTAATAAGGACTGAAATAAACCCGCGAGATTAGACAATGCGCCCCACTCGGCAACCCCCATCCATCAACATTGTATCCCTATTTATTAACTATTAAAATACTAAACACCGATGACCTAAAAATGTAGGCTAAATGTAGGCTAAATGAAATGAGGGTTTAATGTCCTACTGTTCTGTTCCGACAGATATACGCCATCCAGTGTGCTATGAGGAAACCTTTGCCTGGACAGTGGCACTACCTACTGTTCTGTTCCGACAGATATACGCCATCCAGTGTGCTATGAGGAAACCTTTGCCTGGACAGTGGCACTACGACCTGCTATTTATTTTTTGAATTCCAACTGTCAAGGGATATTTTACATACACGTGATGTAGAACGAATAGATCTAGAAAGAAGTAAGTTATGTGTTTGAGTGAAAGAGTTAAAGAGAGTGTATTGGTTATAAACAGTATCATGACATGTGTTTTTGTTATAAAATGGTGGTTAAATCAACATCCCACTCCACACAGATTGTAAATTATAGTTTACTTGACTCGTTACTTGTCTTCCATAACATTTACTTGTCTATGTCTTGGCTCTCCGTTGGTGTTTATTAAGGGCGAGCAAAGCTTACTTTATGGTTCCATTTTGTTGTATTCTGCCGAGGACATACAACCCCCTACTGCGTTAGTTTGACCTTTGAGGAAGCTAAAATCATATTTCACTATGCTATGGGTCAATGTGGGTTCGATCCCTGTAATAAAGGTAGGACGTATCGACAACAGTAAACATCTGGTTAACTTCTGTAACCGAAACTTGCGTGTAATAGCCACAAACGAAATCTATCAAGATTATAACTATTTGACATGCATTATATTCCATACAAAGATTCTCGTGTGGTTCAATTTTATTTCAATAATTCGCCTGCGCGTAGCGGTCTTTAGCAGTGGGGGGGGGGCGAACCAGGAGAAAACCCACGTTGTTGTCTGTCACGTACCAACTAGCAATCGAAACTACGCCACTTCAGCACGAGCTACACCACTGAACACCCTCAGAATCGAATATAAACAGAATCTACAATTTCGTTCCTTTTTTCTGATCTTTTCAATTGTAAAGCACAAGGAATGAAACGGTAGGAACTTGAGATCTGATTGTAATGGGATTAGGTATGAAAACTCGTCCATCAATCACATTCTATAGGTAAACAATTACACATGTATTACATGGTATTAATTATAGGACCACCTGCTCATATAACACAACTTGTCCACAATATGGTGGCTCTCACATCATAATCACATTCTCTTATCGTTAAGTAATGGATTAAGACCACTAACTAATATTACCCAACGTCACGTTATGTAGCCGATCAATGCCTCGTGACTGATCTGTGCAAATACAGTTACTGATATCAAATAGTTCGAGGTCTCGTGCATTATAGTACAAGGGCACGGTGCATCCCTTTAATAGAAAATGCAGAGATTGCTTTCACTCTTGGCATTAGAATACCAAGGGTGCTCTCATTAAAACATGCATCTAGAAATAGTAGACTTAGCATGCTCTGCGTTAACTAAATACAATCATAATGGAGGATTAACTTCCGGTACAGTCATAATGAATCAGTAACTTCCGGTATAATCATAATGGATGATTAACTTCCGGTACAATAATAATGAATCAATCATTTCTGGTACAATCATAATGAATCAGAACAATCAAACGACGACCTATCTGGGTGGGAGATTGGTATATGAGCTTGACAACACAGAATGGAAAAATCTGGAGTAACTGTTGTTTGGTAAATTGGGGAATGGTCATAAAAAGTCACAGCTGAGCTTTATCTGTGAAGTCGCAAAGAGAAAAAACAAACAAAGCGAGGGGTAAACGAATTTGTCGATTGTAGGGGCACTATGGTGGGATGATTGCACATCAAAACAAACCCCCTATTAATAAAACAGGATATAGACTGAGTATAAATAACTCGTGGATGGAATCCATGAGATGAAATGAAATGGGGTTTAACGTCCTACTCTTCTGCACCTGACCTGGGCTAATGGAAGACGGGTGTGGGTGGAATCAATGAAATGAAATGAAAGCGTCCTACTGTTGAGCACCAAACTTGCTAATGAAGAGGGCGAGAAATGAAATTAGTATTGTTGGATAGAATACAGTGATCGGGTGTTTAGCATGACAAAAGATTTGACCAGATTGTACTCGACGTGACAACCATAGAATAATAATAAATATCAGATCTTATTCATTAACCTGACGGGAGTCAATTAACGGTGATCCGAGGGGACTTGATTGGTAAGTGTATATAGTTCTACTACACTTAACTATATTCAACTGCCGGCGATTGGGGGTGGGGGTGTAAGAAGTTCTACTACACTTAACTGTATTCAACTGATCTGATGGGGGGAGGGGGGTAAGAAGTTCTACTATACCTGACTGTATTCAACTGCCGGTGATTAGGGGGGGGGGGGGTCTACTATACCTGACTGTATTGAATTGCCGGTGATTGGGGGGGGGGGATTTACGATGTTTTACTAAACCTGTCTCTATTCAATTTATGGTGATGGCGGGGGGGGGGTGTAAGAAGTTCTACTAGGCATACATTTTTATCTACATGTCTCCACAGCGAACGGAGAAAGGTCCTTGAAATATTTATTTGTTCTTCCACCCCTATATAGAACAAAAATAGAAATATTAAATTCTCTCGCGCCCCACCCGACAAAACCCTTGCAATATAACTCTCCTTTAACACTCAACAGAGAATGCAACAAAACAAAATGTGAAATATTTATACTTCTAAACGTACCATACGATCCACAAGAAATGAAAAAAACCCAACCACATCTGATCTGTTTATACGCCCATCCTTATCCCGACTTAATAAAGAATAATAAAAAACCCCTCAAAAATATATAAATATAAAACGCACCATTGAACAATTGGGGGTAAAGAATGGGCGTCGATGTTATTGGATGGCACAACAAATTCACCATACTTAAGTTAGATATATCAGACATACGCTTGTCAACTTTTACAATTAATTTGTAACTTCAATGAGATAAACTGAGCACTATTGGATTCGCAATATTTATATGACAAATAACTGAAATATAAGTAAGCCTTTTGAAATGGTGATCGTTGACACATTAGCTACAATGCTAATAATTATAAAACTTTGCAATCATAAATAATGTTTATTTCTTTTATCTTTACTGCTGGTCGTTTACTGGGGATCCTTGAGATAAGTTTATCGTTATTCTGTCTGTGGTAAGCGCTTGACCTTATTAAATCATCTCTACAAGAAGATCATGGTAGTTGTACAAGACAATTTATTCATATTACATCGCTCTGTGTTATTCAAATGCATTAAAATAAACTTGGGTTTAATGTTCAACTTTTCTGCACCAACCGGGCTTGGAGAGACAATTTTGTCCGTGCAGTGGAGTTTCGGCATACTCCTATTCAAGGGATCTTTTACGAGCACGACAATGTGTGCACTGGTAGATCTGATTTTTCGTTCTAGGACTTAAAGCTTTTTCTTCCAATGCACCATGGGGAAAGGGGGGGGGGGTCAGACTGGAACTTTCTCAGTCTCCCGGTTGATGAACTAGCACCATATTAAGCACGCCATCGGACCATTGCGGATGGATGGATATGTCTTATTTTAGTTATTCGCTGGTTGATGCCAAGACTCCTTTAACCCTTTAAACGAAAATATCAAATTATTGCCCAGTTACAACCCCCCCCCCCCCTCCCCGGACCCTCTTGCCCCCTCCCCATGACGGAGGTTCGCAGTTATTGTATTTGCCAATCTGTAACAAACCCCCTACCCACGCCCCTTTAAATAGTGTTAGTGTTGCCATCTATTGAATAATTCGATTAATCACGGTCCTAATCTCCATCAAACTCTTTATACAAACATGGAATAACATGGTGATGGAAACCAGAGAGAAATCTAGCACCGGTGTCAAGCCTAATCAATACCAGTAATATTAGTCCGTATCAACTCCGACAACAAGAATTCTCATGTTTAACAAGACCGCTTAATACCCAATAATATTAGTCTACATCGAACTGTCTGCAGGCCTTCCGTTCATACACCCATAGCTTCATTTCTAACATCAACAACTAAACTAATCTCGATCCATAGATACCCACGAGAGAATTACTCACGCTCGATAATCTTGTCCGTTCTGTTATTTTTCTTAATAATTAAATTAATCTTTTTATGGATATGCGTTGATCACAATAATACACTTTTGTTGGTCCAGTATTACACCATTCAATAAACCGTTAATTTTTATCAACAAAGTGAGCCACGGTGCTTCATGAATTCTGTTGAATTATTTTGATTGTATAGCGGTTCTACAGCCAGGTTCTACAGCCAGGAAGTGAATAGATAGTTTGGTGTAGACGAATTTTGGGTGCATCAGATCGTTTCGAGGGATGCGGTTTAATCGTTCATTAAAGCAAACATTCGTTCATTTTGATATTTAAATGGCGATTTAATTTTACTCCAACTTTAATAGGTTAATCAAGACGGGGTATTGGGGGGGGGATGTTGCCCCGACGGTGGAGTTTCCGCGTGCACGTCGCCGAATTCCAAAGGATCTTTTACGTGCACATCAACGAGTACACGTTGGTCGTTCTATTTTAGAACACTGGACAATGTTCCTTGAAACACCCTCCGTCCTACACAACTGACACGAGTAAACTGCACACCGACTCTGTCAACACCGCCAACTGTGTTAGAGAACCAGCGCCTCCTGCACAGATCCACCGTGGCCTCTCTTTGATTAACAACGCCCAAGATCCCTAACACAATCTGATAAAATAAATAGCGTAGTGTACGCCCCCATCATTGTAATCTCACAGATCTCTGATACATTCTTTAACACGAACACATATTTATGTACTTTTTGAAGCAAAACCAGTGAAATTTGATATCATTGAGAAAACTTGTATGAAATATATTTTGTCGGTATATTTTAGTAGGCTATGTAACTCGATTATTAACGAATCGTATAAAAGTCGACCTAGACGATGCATGTTCTGGTTAGATCTTTTGGATGTTTATTTTTTATTAGACAATAAACAAACCGCAAAAGGTCCGACTTTAACTGAGATGTCGCGTATACATTGGCGTGCACGTAAAAGAATCCTTAATAGTTGGAATACGATATAAGTGTCAGGTGCACTGTAGGTCGTATGTCGGTATTCATTAGTCGAGTCGGTCGGCCGTTAAACACCATTTATTTCACCATATTTTCTTCAAAGAGTGTTGGCACTACGGTATGGGCCACATCTGTGTATAAAACAAACCAACCCACCTATCACATAATTAATAGAAACTGTTCAAAACTTTTAAATTTACATAAACAAATTTTTTTCTAAAATACGGTATACTATAGCTTGCAAAGGCCTTTTATCTTAGACTATTTAACATTTTGTCGGACAGGTTTACTTAAGTATTACCTTTAAATATTAAAACCAATCGAACCACCATGTTCATGGTATAACAACAATTGCAAACAAAACGGACACAGTTATATGAGACAACACTCATTGGTTTATTATATACTAGCACGACGTTTTGATAAGTATCATGATACGAGAATACTTATCGAAACGTTGAGCTTGTGTATAATAAACCAGTGGTTGTTGGCCCATATAACTGTGTCAATTTTGTTATGTTTCCTATCGCTAAAAACCATTAAAAGATTATCAATCGCAAAACGCCCAAAATTCATATTTTATTGATGTTGTTTTAGGGTTTCAGTAATTGTCTAAAATTCTGTATTTAACATATATTCTAGATTTGAGTTTTATAGAAAAAGTTCCTATACGAACTTTAAAAATAAAACCACTGACTATTCACCTGTACATGCCCTAACATCAAACACAAAAAACACAAAATTCATATTTTATTG
This sequence comes from Patella ulyssiponensis, assembly GCA_963678685.1. NCBI lineage: Eukaryota > Metazoa > Mollusca > Gastropoda > Patellidae > Patella > Patella ulyssiponensis. Next base: position 1,508,947 of record OY783230.1, read on the forward strand.
CCGAGGTTTAGGGTTTCACATCATATTATTAAACACACAAAAAAACTCTAAATTTTATGTTAGACAAAATGTTGTATAGCATGTCTTGAAATTATGTATGGAGGTGTTAATAGTGACATAACATAATGAAGACACAATATTCACCGCTATCTTTATAGTTGATCTATACCAACGTTTAAACCGAGGGATTTCACGGCATATTCGAGAGCACTTCATTCAAACCGTGTAAAAACTATTATTCCATGGTTAGGTGATCTGCCCCATTAGAAACGCTTTCATCTAATTGATAACAAATTTACAAAGACCAAAATGATTTATAATTTTCAAATGTTGGGTTTAAAAAGCGTGACATGTACATTATACAGACGTTATCTGGAAATTGACTAGAGGTATGCGTTGAACGAGCATAGTCTGTACATATTATTTTCAAACTTGATTTATTAGAAAAGCAAGCTGTATAAAGTTAGATAATACTGTTATTAACAAATCAGATATACTCCGGAGTTTAACTGCATTAAAGTAATAGAGAGAGAGATGTAGATTTAACATCTACTCGACACAAAGGAGGTTATTTCGGGACTAACATGTGGTTCAATATTATTTCAACAATTTGCTTGCACGTAGGGGTGTTTAGCAGTGGGGGAAACCGGATAAAGCTGGCGTATTAGCGGGTTATCAACACTACCTGACTCAATGACAGACTTTACGATCTAAAGCGCAGGCTTTAAACCATTTAGCTATCCTACACACCAAACAATTTTACAAAAATCTTAAAAATTGATATTTTAGGCCATGTAATTATTATAAAATATCACTACATGTTGTGATGAATTCACAATAATAGATTGAATTTTATGTTGACAGATATATGTTTCACAAAGGGCTATACAAATAACCTTATTTTCCGGGGGACGTTTTCCAGTTAAAAATATCGTTTAGCGACTTTTATAGATGATACGTGTATCTAACCTCGTGGGTATTTTCCGGGTCCTTTGAACTATATTTTAGTCCCGAAATAGCCTATTTTGAGTCGAGTGGATGTTAAACTTAATTTCTCGCTCGCCCTCCGTACGTATGTCGGTTTGTTTGCTTTTTTCTTGTAAATGGGAACTTGAGAAAGTCAATTTTAAAAAACCTCTTGAAATTCGATATCTTATAAAATAACCTTTGTTGAGCGCTGATATCGCGGTCAATCAATGGTTTTAAAGAAGCCTTTAAAGAACTAAGATTCATAATTTTGCCACAGCAGTTATGATCGACAGATTAAAAAACAATTATACAATATAAAAATCCAGATGTAAAGGCCACGTGCGCCATTTAAATTTTCGGGAAATATCAAATTTCCATGACTGAATTCACACTAAAATGTATGTATGTACTCAAATTAATAACAGTTTTTGTTATAATATTTGAAAAATAGATACCGTAAAACGAATATGCTGAAAATTTCAGTCAAATTGCTCTATGAAGCGAGATATTAGTGATTGAATTTTAGTTAGGCCTAGCCTCTATCATTATTACGAAAGTCGGTACGATAAAAAAAACCCTCAAAGTCTCGATTATTCAGTTTGATGTTAAATCATCCATCACAAAATTTATTCAAATCTAGTAAATATCACAGACTAGCGTTAACATCGCAAGTTGATTATGGTCTGGATAAGTTAATTAATGTCTAATTAATAGTTTATAAAACATTTCAGGCCCAACGAAAGACCTGCAATAGGCAGATTTAACTCTCACATAATACCTGTTTAAGTGAATAGAGCTGAAGAGTATGCCCGAACGTTTCGGGACTCCATATTAGTCCCGAAATGGTCAAGTAGAGGTTAAACTCGATCATAATTTTATATAATTCCTTAGTACTGCCGATTTAATAAGTTTGGTAAAACATAGTATAACACTACCAATGTTTATAAATAGAAAGGGGCATATAGCTGTTCCCTGGCGGACTCCGATCATTTTTCGGGGGCTGTAACATTCATACTCCAGTGATTCCCCGGGCGGCAAAATGGAGTATTATGTTCTACGGTTCTGCACGGATCGGGCTAATGATGAGGGGTATACATTTCCTTATAAAACAAGATATTGCGTATGCTCGATTTTATTACAATGAAATGGGACTGAAATAAAAAACAAAACTAAAAAAAAATATTAATAAATGAAGACGTTAAACCCGATTTTATTTCGTTTTGAATACAACCGAAATGGTTAGCCGATGTTCGCTAAAGGACGAAACACTTTTTTGTAGCAGATTTCTACACTTTATGATCGATTATTTAAAATGTGAAAAGCTCTCCTTATTAATATTAAAACTCTGTACGCCTATTGTAAGAGTTATGAGGATTACTTAACAGTCAAATCATCTCTTGTACTTTTAATTTGAGGATATAAATCTACAAATCATTAAAACAAAGGTGGTCTGAAACCGTATCTAGCACTTTGTAAATTATATAAAATGTAAAAGGGTCCCCTTATTAAAATATCGTAGGTCTTTCCGAATTCGATAACCTTTGAACTAAATCAACAGTGGTCCGAAACCGTATGTTGAATTCATAATTTAAAATGTAAAAAGCTCTTCTAAGAAAAAATACCTTAGGCCTAATACAACGCACAATTAACTTACAGTTAAACGACAATCATATCACTACTTTCAATTTATTTAACTTAGGGATATAGAACTATAATTAACGTTGGTCTGAAACTATAGAACAACAATTAGATAAGTATCTATTTCAAATCACGAGCTGTTCTGTTCCTCTTTCCAAGCGATTACCCTCATATAACAGTATGTGATCACTCAATAGCATTGTTAGCATAAGATATTAGCGATTCTTATATTATTTCATTAACTTTTCATGGTGATTAATCTCTCTCGTTGTTAGGAATAGCGGCTGAAACGAATCAATTTATTGCTCTTTATGAACGCTTCGTTAACGGCGAGTCTTTACAGCTCGTGGTGTTACGTAACACTCTTTCAATGGCGTCCAACGTTGCCTTATAATGAAGACTAGTGTTACATGTGAAGGTCAATATTACAGATATTCGGTTTAACCTTGTAGCCGATTAAATAGTAACATCTCTATACAAATCGAACGTCTATAACTTGAAATACTTAACGCTAATCGACACTATCTTTCTTCTTCTGGAAAGGTATGATTTTCTTCTATAGAAATAGACATTGCCATTTTATTATACGGAAGACATTGAATATTTAAAGATCGTTTATATGCAGCAGTAATTTTCAACAGAAAATATTCGGGTTCGCTTAATTAGCATTAATATTCCTGGTCTTTGTATGGTAGTCGTGTGGTCCAACACATGTGATTTAGATCATCAGGTCTGTCAATGGTTTCGATTCTAAGCTTGTATGCGCCACGGGGAAGGATCGCTCATCCATCCTTGTGGTTTTTTTGTGGGCCCTCCGGTCCGGTCCGCCCCCCCCCCCCCGGCGCAAATACGATTCTACTCTGAGAAGAAAACAAATTATCCATATAACGTTAGTATCTCGTGATCGATTATACTGAGAAAATTATACACTACAGCATTTTGAACTGTGCTGTTCATTTATTCCAACACGAGAGTCCAATACTGCCCAGTGGCTTAAATAGAAACATTACTTCAAAACGGCTAGAAAATTTTTAACTGTCTTGAAGTAACGGTATAATTTAAAGAATTCCTTGAAAATCTCTTTAAAAATCACGATGTGGAGTTTATACTTTTATAGTGATATAGCGTCAAATATGGCCACATTATCGCCACAGATATAGACACAAATATGGACAAATTATCGCTACAGATACAGCAACAAATATCCCCACATTATCGCTACAAATATGGCCACATTATCGGTACAGATATCGCGACAAAAACCACATTATCGCTAAAAATATCGCCACATCACCACAATATCTCTAGAGATATAGACATTATCTTCATAATCTGTTATTGGCTTTAATATGGAATAGAAAACTTTTAAAAAAACGGTCATTATCAATTATTACAATTCATTCACTACAAGCTCGTGCAGATTACGAGACCTACATATTATAAATACCTGGAAACGGGTGAATACAGGTAAATATATAGATAAACTCTGCAATCAAATACAGGTATATATCATATATACGACTGAAATGTAGAACTTTCATTTAAACTTTTAATTTATATGTTTTATTTCAGGTGTTATATAATATATAGGACAGAAAATATAGAACTTTAATTGTGTGTCTTTTTTTAATTTTCCTCTTGGAATTTCTCATATACATATATGGACGAAAATACTTTGACTTCATACTTAAATTTGTGGTTTCTTTTTTTTAAAATTTTATTTAAGGATTTTAAATAAGTTAAATGACTACTCGTTTTCAACATCAATAAATTATTTCACCAGTTCGATCCATTAATAACGATTTTATTAGTCTATTGCCAATTTAGACCCAATTCCTAATATTTTTTAAACAAATCCTACAAATTAAAATTAATTCGTTAACAAGTCATCAATAAATGGGATAATGCCAATTTTGAATCTTAAAACCAATAGCCGAATGATAATATTTTTTCATTTGACATAGATGAATACCTGCATGATATAGAACATTTTCCCAATTCTTCTTATATCTTAAACTATAATTATCTTAGAAATAAAAAATAATTAATTAAAACCCCATTAATGAAGAAAGAAGTAATTTGAAATAGTCGAATCATAATATTTTTGACATAATCTTTATAATATTTAGATTAAAACCCGAAGGAAATATAACCCCAAAAACCCTTTTACCCCGAACAAATAATAACAAAATTGATGTCATCATAAAATATTCAAAAGTTATGTTAAATAGACTGCGAGTAAATAAATAGAGTCAACCTGTAAAATCTTGTAGAAAAGCCGTAGTGCAATGTCGTTCATAGAGAGAGAGATAACATAAAACTAAATATGCGACCCAATAATTTCAAGATATGTAAAATAGATAACATATTATAATATATACTCACTCTTGTCATATAGTAATCAGAACCGTCACCTTCTTCGTTTTTAAAAACTATATCAGCATTATGATTTCTTACTAAATCTTTGAACTTAGGATCATCGCGTTTAATCCTACCCTCACTCATCCCACTTGCACCAAGGGAATTCTCCGACACGTTGGGTACGTTCTGTTTGAACACTAGAGGCGTGTGTTTCTTTGCTTTCCGGCGACTGCCGGACCCTCTCCCCGGGCCGCAGGCGTGCGTTAGAGAGGTTATAAATAGAATTATAAAAGTAAACGAACAGATCGAACTGAATTGAGGAAGTAGCTTCATGGCCGATTATATTAAATCCGAAAAAAAAATATTCCAAGAACTGTTGTTTTCAAAAACAGAAATCACAAACTATGTAAATTAATTTCGACGATAGATGACTCGGAGTAGATATTTAGAATCCTGTATTTTAGACGTCAAATCACATTGTTGTTGGTTGCGTGAAGATATCGTATTTCATTGACACCGACGAAAATCTGTTTTAAGTGAAACCTTTTCTGTGTATTGTATTAATGATCCGCCAATCGTATACATCCTACTCTCATTGGTTCGTTTGCTAATCAGTTCCGTGAATTTGATTGGTCGATATTCCTAAAGGTGTAAAAGGTGTACCCCGACACTGGTTATGTAGGTTTTTTGATATCTTTGCTACATAAATTCCTTATAACACTTACAAATAAATCCAAAATCCAATCTATAAAAGCGCAATGAAATCTTCTTCGTCTTTTTATTTCTTTTCATTGATCGTTAAACAGAGTGGTCATCAACAACGCGCAACGCATCATTCTGAATCAGTTCTTGATTACCAATAGTCGACTTCTCCTCGTATTTCAGGAGCTTCTTGTTGTTCTTGTGATTCCTCGGGGTCGTTGAAACTCATGTACCATGTAATCCACTAATGTTACCTGTAAAATAAACAGAATTTATAAAATTAAATGAAATCAGAGATTGACAGTCAGCAAACCTATTCGTAACGAGACAAGGTATATATACCCCTTCTCTGTCTGAAGCGCAGATTATTGTCTTCTCCTGGATGTTGTCGTTTATTTATCATTATTTAATGACAGATTGGCAGCCCCTTTTTTTAAAACCAGAATTGCATATGATATATACAACTCCTCTGAAACATAGCATCTTCTTTCTCTGAAAGTTTTACCATGTTCTCTGAGCTTTTCCCCATGTTGTTTCAATGTTTCCCCTATTGTCCCGAAAGGTTTCATTTATTTTCAAAATAGCCAGAGTATAATGTTGCTCTCCCTCCTCGAAAAATCCCTTAACTTCCGGGATCACTTTGATATGTTTTTCATCAATAAACTAGGTTTGAGCAAGTACATAAAAAACAATGTCAATAAAACTTCTTAAAACAAGCATCCAATAAATAATTATAACTGTGGAAAAAACCCAGAAGATATTGAAAAAATAGAATTCCAATATTTAAAGGGACTGGCTAAGTTTGTTTAAATGATTCGTGTCCATGAAAAGGAACATTTGGAGATATTGAAGACACTGCATCAAACACTTCATTATTACGTGGCGCTTCTGAAGGATCTTAACCTTCAAAATCGACATCAATATGCACCATAACTTACTGGAAATGGTATTTGACCTTTGGTTTCATAGCTCTGCGAAACCGAGTAAAATCGAAACCACGCCAGTTGACTCAAAAACAGACTTTATAATACAGCGTGCACGTATTACCCCCCTCCCCCTGCGAAATGTTAATTGACCTTTTAGTTCATAGTTCTGAGAAAGCATCACACCACGACCGCCTTAATCACATATAAACATGTTTAATCACTGACATAGTTTTATTTTATTCCATTTCATCATATTATATATCTGGAATATCTGGAGTTTATCCACATCTTACATCGTCCCATTTTATTAAACCATATATTTTTATTGACTTTCTTTAGAGTTACAAAATATGGTAAATGCCATTTGCGCTACAGTATTAGAAATATTGGATTAAACAGGGATTATGTAACAGCTAAATGAACCTATTGCAGATCTTTCTTTGGGACTGAAATGTTATATAAATTATTAATCAGACAAGACATTAATTAACATGAAAAGACCATAATCAACTCTCCATGCCATCGGATGCCTCCTATTATAAGTAGATTAGAATGGTTCGGCCATTTAATGATGTTATATAAAAATTGAGAAGCCAGATCTAAACTCGAATGACCAGTACGGTGGTAACGACCAATCTTGCCTAAAATACAACCATTGATAATTTTGCTCAAAATTAAGTAATTTGAATGAAATTGTCAATATATTCATTTTGTATTATCTATTTTTGAAATATTATAGCCAGAACGTTTAGCCATATGAAGACCATGAAATTGGGTTGAAAACTTTTTCATCAACAACGGAGTATATCAGCTATTTTATATGGATGTAACTTGAGGTACACAAAAGTGGAAATCATCACGTGTACTTGCAAAGGTTTCCGAAAACATGAAAATAAAACCGCCAGAAATAGTCGAGTATACGAGGAATGCCAGAATAAGTTAAACAATTCTAACACCTAGTCAACTAGATCAATAAAAATATCAACTTCTTCTCAATAAAATACACGAGTGATAATTATATTCACAGTTAAAAACACAGAGAATCGAAAAACAGGACGGGGAAATAAGAGAAATTAAAAAAAGAGAGAAAAATAAAAACGAACCTCGCGAGCATTTTGTAACATGGTTGAGTTAATCGACAAGCTACAGTGCCCGGTAGAGAGAATACCGTATCACTCCTGTCATGGTGATTATGGATATATTTCAATGTTGATAAGAACACTACTAAAGGCGTAGAGCCATTCGGACAAATTTGTGAGACTGAGACCACACTTTAAGATGACCGCTGTTTATACGGTCGTCAACGCTTGTTATTGACCGTGGCACGCGCTAGTGGCGAGTTTTCATGGATTACGTACGTACGTCCCAAGTTTGAAGTGCTAGGTCGTCGAAAGGGCGGTCATTTTTCCCTCTGTTTGAGTTTTGACTTTTAGTGAAACTATTTTTACCTGCATTTAGCCATACCTGTCGGCTTGTTTAATAGTTCACAGCAGCATTGTATAAATACATCTCTACCTGAGTAAAGGTACACTCGATGTAATTAACCACTCAGTGTAAAGGCGTAGTGAAGTAAAATGGAGATTACCGTCTTCAGTTTTTTTTCTCTCCAAAAACCGGGTTTATGAAATCCGACTACTATAAACGGCACTACTACGTGCACGTCGTGTACATCGGGCCCCTGTTTTTTCGTCCCATGCGAACGACCAGACGCTATTCTTTACACCCACCAACCCCGCACCTGCAGCTCTGCACCACTGACCAACTCTGAGATATAACCCGGTACCTGTTGGTCCGCCAAGGCGATGCCGTTCTCTGCCAGGTAAGTTCTGAGCAAGATATAATACATTAATCGAATGTTATAGGTTTAGCGTTGGGTGACCGCTTGGTCTAACGAGTAATCGCAAGTTCTGTCATTTAGACTAAAGTTACGGGTTCTATTCCTGTAATCCACTAGATGTGGTCCGCCCGCTGGTGTAGAAAAGTGTGATCTTAAACACAATTTTATTTCAAGCTCTACGAAACTAGAAGTTGGCATTCGTGTTGGGAAACGGCTTAAATTCAGCTTCTTATGTTTTCATCCTTAAGAGCCGGATAAATAGTACGGCATTTAAAGACAAATTACGTCCATCTACAGTTATTTAATACAATAATCCAACATCTACACCAAAAGAAAAACGACAGAAACAGAAGAAAAACTACAAATAACACTAGATGTGCCAGGAACCAAACCATATATCACCAGGATCACCAAATAACATCAGGTCTGCCAGGAACCAAACCATATATCACCAGGACCACCAAATAACATAAGGTCTTACAGGAACCAAACCATATATCACCAGGACCACTGAATAACATCATGTCTGCCAGGAACCAAACCATATATCACCAGGACCACCAAATAACATAAGGTTTTACAGGAACCAAACCATACACCACCAGGACCACTGAATAACATTAGGTCTGCCAGGAGCTAAAAACATTAGGTCTGCCAGGAACTAAACTATATATAACCAGAACCACCAAATAACCATAGGTCTAAAAATGAAAATCTGAACGACATCCCAGTAAACAAGACTATATAGCATCAGCCCTCATTCTTATCCAAAGCAAATAATATATCAAACCCCAGTCTTAACCCTTTATTATCAACTAGTTATAACAATCCCTGGCCGAATCTCCGGGATAGTGAAAAATATCTCATTTTGGAAACCCCAACATTTAGTAGGAAACACACTAATGTGGCTCTGACCCGAGGGCCTTAATTCTATTTCTTGTTTTTCTTCAGAAATCAAAATACCAGAATACCAAAAGCGACATCAAAAGAAGACCATCGGCGCCACCAACACCAAACAGCGAAACCATGCAACCATCATCCTTGGTCAGTGCTTATGTGGAAACTTGACCTCTCCCCCATATTCTTAAACCTAACCCATCTGAACAAAGGGGCTTGAAATGTTACACACAAGTCCATGGCTGGCAACACCACAAAGTTGGAAAAATTTGATATTTCCATTTGGAATGGGAACATCCACCCCCTGGTGATCAATCTGAGCTAGTGCAACATCTCCTGGCCTCCAATAACGTTCAAAAGACGGTGATGTCGTAGAGAGATGGATATGGATATCATTAAGACTATTGTTTAAACTAATGTATGTGGCATTATCCTTAGTGCAGGCGGACGCTAACCCCCACAGGTACCGATGCCCTGGGCGATATACGGTAGTCTAAACAAGGAACCACCCCCGCGTATCTCTTGAAAAATCAAAATCCTGAAAATGCATCAAAATATTATCGTTCCTGTTTTTTTGCAGTATTTTAGAATCAGTCGCCGTGTTAATTCTGTTATAACGCAAGTCCCGCTCTATCTTATAGACGCAATCGATACCTCTATTAGAGAACAAAACAGCCGTAAAGTCGTATCAAATCATTCAATACCTTTGTAAGTAACGGTCGAGTGTTATGTATGTCTGGAATGCCCAATCTCAAGTATTAAGCCTTTGTTATCAAGTGCCTGTTGTTATGTGACAATGGGGATTATTTGGTGATCTGACTAAAGCATGACCGAAGTAATAAGAACGCAACTCTTTAAGCAGGCACGGATCTGACTTATCATCCGTAGTTTATTCATTCGATATATACAAAGATATGAAATGATCTCGTCAATCTTTACGACTATAAAATTTGACAAAGTGATTTTTAAACCGTGGTCTATTTTAATATGTAAATAAACCCCAATCTTTTAAATCCTCCGTTAAGTTAATCCGTATTCTGGGGCGGAGATCCACTATAGAAGAACATAGTATAATTGTCAGCTACTCCCATAGAAATCCTTTAATCCCGATATTTATGTTTCTATATTTCCCGATAATAAAACTCACATTTCACATTATTGCTAAAATCGCATTTCATAAGAGCAAAAGTTGACGATTTAGCACGACTTTATATTGGTTACACAGTAACTGTCGTTACTTTCCTTTTGATATCTGCACCGCGATGAAATCAAACGAGTTTAACATTGTCGCAGGCCTTCTGTCCGACACCGATGACAAGGCGGAACCACGCCGGAAAATCCCAATGCACCTTTTTAGCCAGTGGAGGGATCGTACACGCGACCTCAAGGTAAGCGAACCCCCGTGACTCCCAACAATGAAAGTAAACGGAGTTTAACTTGCTACGTTTTAACACAAAGCAGGTAAATTAAGGTTACCGAACACCGTACATGGTACTATGGGGTACATTTTGCCCTTACAGTGGCGCTTCCGCCAATCAGTTTTCGAATTCGAAATCAAATCATACCTAACTTATCTTTTACGTCCCATCTGAACGACTAGAGACGACCGTTCTTGCTAAACCCCACCCCCTTCCCTTCATTCACCATTCTCAAAGGGAAACATCGATGTAAAATCGCTGTATTTTCTCTGCCTTACTCACCGCTCCACCGTGGTCAGGCCTGGAAATAATGGTTTTAGATGTACGTAACATTTTGTCTGATATGTATTAATAATATCAATAAAATAGACAAATCAGTGCCGGACAAAATGACAGGCACCAGGGGTTTTGTGTCTGACAAATCCCGAATCTGTGCCTGACATTGACAGCGACAGACGTCTTATTTCCAGGCTTGACTGTGCCCTCCCCCCCCCCCCTCCACGTTGTGATCCGCCGCGCCCCCTCCACGTTCTGATCCACCGAGCCTCTGTCCACATTCTGATCCACCGTGGCCCCCTCCATATTATGATCCGGAAGGAACCTTTCTTATAATTTATAATGGTTTGTTTTGAAAACATCTTAAGTGCTTTTTCGGGAATGGTCGTAACAATGGCGGGGGTATCAAATATCGCAGTGACAGTGTCAAAACCTCCACAAGGAAATAATTAGTCAGTCAAGGAGGGAAAACTAAAACCAGGGTATCAACCAGAGACCCTTTCCATTTCATCTCCTATAAAAACTCAAAACAAATTGCCCAAACCTTTCTATTCACTTTCTGTCAAAAGGCCAACCCTCAATACACACATCCAGCAATTGTGTAAAAAGCGGCGAATAAAATGGCAATGGTTTATTTAAGGTTTAAACGTGAACGAAAGACAACAGGGCAACAGAATGAAAGGCAATTAGCGACCAAAAGGTGAGATATGAGAAAGCCAGTTGTCAAATACAGCGACCATTGGTTTAAAGTCTGAATACAAATAAAAGGTAGACGATTGTCCGAGCAATATACAGGTTCATCAGTTAGCTGTACCTTCCTCCAATTATAAAAATACCTAAAATAAAGTTTAACACCCTACATAGTCATTTCGGGATAAAAATATGGTTCAATTATATTTCATTAATTCGCTTGCACGTAGGGGTCTTTAGCAGTGGGGGGAAACCGGGGGACTCGCAGAAAACCCACGAGGTTGGACAGACCTTAGGATGCAACTCGCGGGCATTAACCCATCGGCCACCCAGCCCTCTGCACATTATTATCAGTAATTCTTTAACGTGGACTTCGGTAAAAATCTCCTTGAACATCGTAATGATATCAAACTTAAAACAATAACAGAATATAAACCATGGTATAAACAGAATATAAACCATGGTATAAACAGTATATATGAACCATGGTATAAACAGTATATGAACCATGGAATAAACATGAACCATGCCATAAAGTGTATGTAAACCACGGTATAAAAAGTATCAAGCATGGTATAAATAGTATAAAAACCATGGTATAAACAGCATACAAACCATGGTATAAACAGTATAAAAACCATGGTATAAAACAATATATAAACCATGGTATAAACAGTATATATACCATGGCATCTGAACTATTGTATATAAACAATGATATAAAAAGTGTATTATATACTGCTGACATTAATTTTTATTTTACTATATCTATTCTGCTATATATAGTTGACATTCAATAGTAAATATTTTAAAACTTTAAAAAGTGAGCCTCAAATCTACGAGATCTATATTATTTGAAACTATTTAGATATTGAAATATATTGAGTCTATTGCAACACTTAGTCTTAAAACCGATCGGGACATCCTTTTTTCTACTAGATTGACCCAGGTCAATTTGTTACATGTTTTCGGTCCATTTTTTACCCTGCCCAAATAAAAGTATGGGCAGTTCACCCACGTTCATTAATGCAACTCCCGTTACAGAGAATGACAACAGTTTTGACTTTGCCTGATGACTACTGACTAAACATCAAATATATGCGCAAACCCTAAAAACTTTATGAGAGCTTTAAAACCTGGGTTTGCTAGATCAATGTTTGTTCATCCCCAAGACGAGCTGTTACAAGGAGCATCATAAATAAACGCAGTGAGAAAACTACGTCATTTAATTGGAAAACGTGGAGTGTTGAGGACCCTTAAAGAAGACAAAGTCTCACGCCTGTTAACTGAAAAATGTTGTTAATTTTTATTTCTGAGTTTGAAGATGGTTGTTTGTGATTTTAACCCACCCACCATTTTCCCTTTTCGACAAGAAATTGACATGTTTTAATTTTAGATCAACATAGAATCAGACATGATTCTCACTTAATCATTAATTCAAGCCGATTTATTTTTTTATCAAACAAAAACTGTTGTGTCTGTATTATTGCAGAATTCACATAAATAAATTTGTCATTTCGACCAAATGATATCTTCAAGTCACCAACCCCTTTCAAATAAGGGCATGTATATTTAAAGCGGCAATTTCATATTTTTAAGTTATATTTTTAAATATATTAAAATAAAGCCTTAAAATAAATGGTATCTATAAACAGTCCTACCTTGTTAAAGAATAATCCTATAATTCACTATTGCCAGTTGAGAAATTGGCAAAAATATCACGTTATTTTAGCTACTGCATGGGATGAATGGGAAAACAAGGAGGTAATTGTGTTATTATTTCCGATGTGAAAGATGTTTCAGTGTGGAAAATAATGCCTATGATTATATAATAGTGAGTTGACAACCTATTGAGCAAAAGACATAGAAATAAATATGTTTTGACTTTCTTGGAAAATATGAAATTCCCGCTTTAAATATACTTGTAGTATATGTTTTGCACATAAGTTTACTTTTTCTCCCGTTATTCTTTTTTTCAAAGGACGAAAATAACTTTATATCATTTGGAACCGTAAAATAGTTCTAAAAGTACACATTAATATAATTGTGTATACAAAGCGATTCATATCCAAGTTTTTAGATTTTTCACTGAAATTTCTAATCAATTATGTTCGGTGAAATATACGAATAGCCCAAATTGATTTGTGTCTGCTTTCTCCCTTATACGTGTTGCGTACATTTTTTAAATACTTCTACATTGGGATATGTTTTTCTTTGGTCATTACAAATGGCGATCAAAATCATTACGTCCATAAAATACACGAGAAGTTGTTTCTTTAATATTGGATATAGAATTCTAATATTTTCCCGGTTAGATAAGAACATAATTTTGATAGAATCGTACCAATATTAAATTTGATTTTCGTTGTTTTTAATTTCGAATTTTATGAGTTTGATGTCTAGCTCCTCTAAATCAATGACCCCTGAATGTTAAAGCAACAATAACACTCTTGTTGTAACTAAATAATATGTCCCAATCTTCATTCTGGTCAACAAATTGTATTATTTTACAATATTCCAATTAATTGATGATATAAATTTCATCTTAACACACCTAATTTAAAAAATTGGAAAAATTCAACTAATTGATTTGAAAAGTCTAACGTAAACCTTTTCAAATGTGACTTTGATTTAAAATATTTTCGAACCCTCTGGACAAGTAAAATAGGTCGTAATGGATAATTTACACAACAGGTAGGACACTTAAACATCTAGTACTTAGAATAAGGCTATTATTTATTTTCTGGGGCTGCCAAGCCAGCAAGAGTGTTATTGTCCCTTTAAATATATTTTGACACTTTTCTAGTAGGAATATTATATATTTACACTTGCGTACGAGCCGACTAATTCTCTCGCAAATCTTTTTATTTACCTTGTGCTAAAAAGACTTCTAACTCTATTATATTTGGGAGTCGCGATGGCTCAGTGAGTAAGACGTTTGTTCGCTAACCTGGAGGTCACGTGTTTGATCCCTGCTTTAGACAAGCAAGATCATCGGGACTGTTCTGCTACGACTGGGATAATGAAGACGGACATACGCCACACAGTGAGCTCGAACGTAACTAACGTACGAAAATTAATTGGAAGCTGGCTTCACTTCTCTGCATGTAAGGTGATTCTGTCGTTCAAATTGACAGTGAGCTATGTGGTATATGTTGCCGTGACAGCGGCGCTATTCTTATATCAAATTCCAAGAGTTATTTAACGTGAACGCTAATCCATACACGTGATGTCTATTTTTCTCCACGGAGCAGAAAATCAGGATTTTAAACTCATTTTAATTGATTTTCATATTACTTTTTATCTCTTTTTCTGGTTTTGTCATGTGTCTGTTTCTAATCTTAAAATAATAACTAAAAATACAATAAACATATGCTGCCACGGACACGACACACACATCTAAAATATTCAAACAATTTAAGTATGTATAATAAATGAAATAAAGGATCAACAGGGGATGAAATATGTCTAAAATATTAAAATTTATTATTTTAATTTATAAGATAAAATATGAAGTAGATAAAGATAAAATGTTTACTATTGTTTATTCCATTCCGACTACTGTGTTTGGCGAGGATTACGTTAATCCTAGTTAAACATGAAGGGATTATTAAAATAAATAGTTGACAACACGACCGGAGATTATAGTTTTAAACTTGTGTAAAGTTTGTTTGGTATACGACAATATTATGTGTGTATTATTACACAATTTTACAGAGTAAAATTTTTTTTTTAAAAAAGTTTAAATCTTTGTCACTGTAATGCGAAAAAATAATTCAACAAGTTATTATTAGACATAAGTTCTAGTTTTTAAAAGGGCGTTGTGCTATTGGTATAGTCACTTTTTTTTAAAAAAATATTTATATTTTAAATGAATTAATATTTGTAGAAAAAATGATATACATGATATTATTGTTTTTATTTATTCATTATTTTTATTAATATCAATATTTGTATTTGAAGCAATTTTATTATTATTTGATTATTAAAGTTAAAATCATGGCTTCATATTGCCGTTTTAATTTCAGGCATATTATTAATTCATTCAAATATTTAAAATCAAAATTACATTTTTTATTTCTGGAAATATGCAGAATCTAATTTGCTGAGTATCTTATTAGGATTATTGTAAAATAACATATTCTGCTATTTTTTTAAAAAGCCATAACTTTTATTTATGTTAATGAAAAATAAATTTAATAGTAAATATGTTTTATTAATCAATAAGTTCAGAATCGTATAAAAAAATAAATAAAACAATTTTTATGTTTTTAGTGATAAAATTGGTGGAGGAAAGTTTGTTAGCGCGATGTAGCCTAACATACGATATTTAATATCAACCAAGCAATAAAGATTCATTGACAGTAAGAGATATTTGATATCCTTATATAAATATAAAATTACCCACATAGACCATAGTAGTTTCATATATTTCGGTACATTATATGTTTAGTGTATTCTGGCCAAACGACAGTCCGTTTTATATTTCAAATTTCCATTTTAAGAAAATCTTTTTTAGACCCTTGAAATCCTAGTTACTGATCACGCATTTTCGGACGATGTTTAATTGTCCAAGACTAGACACGCTCTAAAATGGACTGATTGATTATTTACCATAATTTAATAAAGATCAAAACAAGGGCCCTATTATTGTTATTTTTGTTGTTTATAATTATTTAATGGTTTCTCCTTATTATAAAATAAATTAGCTTGGCGTAAGGTAAATTATGTATAAATAGGCTGACAAGATGGATATTTATCATTAACTAGAAACGTGACTGGTATGTGTTATAAAACGTTGTTATTAAATAATAGAAAAGTAGGTATATCCATATATACCTTGTGTTGTGTTTTGTTTTAAATAGTTGACCGTGCTTCTAGATATCATTTAAAGGATTTAAACATTTAAACATATCATAGTTTTTCGGTTTGGAACCAATCGGAATCAAAAGATTTCACCCAACAATTACAGGTGACGCTGAATTGTTTATGTCGCCTGCGAAGGATAGCCACCACATCTTTGTAAATTCTTTTAGAAATCCAACTTGCACGATTTATATCTTATAGCAAGGGGCAAGATAATACATAGCAAACGATTAAATATCAAATTCAATTAAATCACTAAAGATATTAATGATAAAATCAAAATAAAATGTATATTTCTCTGAAACCTTGATCATTAAAACCCCCAGCCATAGCCCAAATAACCAACAAAAAACCCCAAATGCAGCCATAGGACAAGAACAAACATAAAACCTCCAGCCCTAGCACACCTTTCATTCACCGGAGAAATATCTCATTAGCAAATGGTTGATGGGTGTACACAATTGGATGAAGGTACTTTGAACGATGATATGGTTCGGAAACAAATTACGGGCGGAAGGACGGGATATTATTTTAATAATGCCGTCTGGCCCAATATAAGACATGTTACTAAAGCAACGCCTGCGAGTTTTAGACTTGGCCCCGAGTTCACAAAGCATTCTCAGACTTAAGCTCAGAATTTATTCAAAATTGTTCGCCTTATTTTTAACTAAAACATAGCTTTTTTTTTATAAAACTTTTGTTTTAATGTATCATATACATCAATAAGAAATTATGTGCAACGTTTTGTGTTTCTGGATCACAGGCACGTCTCATAAACAGTGATTGGAAGTTCAGTAAATTTTCAAGGATTTAATCAAATGTAGGCCTACATAGTTAAAGCGAGGTGTAGCCTTCTATTAGGTCTATACAGAAGAACTGAATTAATCATAAAAAATAAAGATTAGTCCTTACCTGGAATCAATGACTTAATACACAAGTAATTCATGATAAACTATATATACATTTATTTACAATTTCTTACAAACACGTGTTTCTCCTATCACGTGGTGTGTATTTATTATCGTTGTTTCAGCTCGTTAACTGTCAACCAATTAAATCGCCGCTTACAAGATGGTAAAACAGTTAACGTCGACCACACAACTCGTTACACACATTACGTTATGGGGCCTTATACAGGCTTGTCATATATTACCTCCCTTGTTAGTTTGAGAGAGAAAGAGAGAGAGAGAGAGAGAGAGAGTTTAACGTCCACTCGACACAAACTAGGTCATTTTGGGACCAACACACGGTTTCAATTTTATTTCAATTATTCGATTGCGCGTAGGGGTCTTTAGCAGTGGGAGGAAACCGGGGTGCCCAGAGGAAACCCACGAGGTTGAGAAGGCGCCCCTATCTCCATGCCACATACGCTCACACCAGGGATCGAAACCACAGCCGCAAGCCAGAGGTGACCGGCCAGTTAGAGGTCGAAGCGCGGCACTCTAGACCATTCCAACCCCCCGAGAGAGAGGGACAGAGAGTTATTATTGTCTACTCGACATTACACGGTCATTTTTGGACTAACATATTCTGGACAATTCTTCTCAATAATCCGCTTACGCGTTGAGGTTTTTGTCTGCGAGCGGAGAACCGGAGGGCCCAGAAAAAAATTGACAGAGAGCGATGAGCTTTAACGTCCTTTCGACAAAAACTAGGTCATTTCGGGGCTAACATATGTTTTTTTTATTTTATTTCAATAATTCGCTTCAGCGTAGGGGTCTTTAGCAGTGGGAGGAAACCGAAGGACCCGGTGAAAACCGACGATGTTGGACAGGCGACCCAACACCTTGTCTCGTACAACCGGAGATTCGAAACCACTTGTTAGTTTCAGAATGACATGCACAGTTAATCCACAGACGGTTCATGGGTCAGTCAGTCCACTAGACTTGAAAGGTTCTGATCTGAGGAATCGAAAATTAAACAAAATCAAAATGAAATGCCTGACTGACTAATGAGAGAGAGAGAGAAAAATGGGGTTTAACGTCCACTCGACACAAACTAGGTCATTTGGGGACTAACATACGGTTTCAATCTTATTTCAAGAATTCGCTTGCGCGTAGGGGTCTTTAGCAGTGGGAGGAAACCGGAGTGCCCGGAGGAAACCCACGAGGTTGAGAAGGCGCCCCTATCTCCATGCCACATACGCTCACACCAGGGATCAAAACCACAGCCGCAAGCCAGAGGTGACCGGCCAGTTAGAGGTCGAAGCGCGGCACTCTAGACCCCAACCCCACGACTGACTGATGAAGTAATGAAGACGGATATACGCCATGCAGTGTGCCATGAGGAAAAGTTTGCCCGGACAACGGTTCTTTTACCTGCTACGGCCTATTTTTATATCGAAATCCAGTTGTCATGGGTTCATTTACGTGCACTCAATGGAAATATGGTGTTAAATTTATTTTATCAAATGAACATAAATATGTCTATTCTGAACCCACTCCCTTTTTTTTACTACTCTGTAGACGAGTATTTAAAAACGTTTAAATGAATGAAACAGACTTATGGCAATAAAAGTTCCTTTCTCAAACGAATAAGTTGTCAAATATGATTTTCTCATCAACTCGGAAGACATTCTTTGATTTTTTTTAATAACTTTTTGTTTATATTATCAGAAATGTTTTTTTAAATCCTGATTTAATTTCTCTATGATTTTGTTGTCATGGATATTGTGCCAAATTAAACACCTATGTAAATTATTAAATTTCGTTTAAATATCCAAGTTGGTGGAGTTATTGTTTGTTATAAAGGTGGCGTCATTCATTGAAATATTAAAAAATGAGCAGATATCTAAAATAGGATGATTCTTAAGACGTTTTGTTTTTAAAATTAGTATAGCCCACAAATGATATTTGCACATGGGTGCGTGGGGTATTTTTGTAATCCATTTATTAAGGTTATTAAAAGTTCACTGGGTAAGGCGCTGACTCATAAACCGGGACGGTCAGGGTTCGATCCTTGTGGTGGCTCAGAAAGTTCTTCTAGGTTTTCCGACGTGGTTTCTCCTTGGCCGTGATGCCTGTCGAGGGCTCTGGTAATGCACAGCTTTCATACATTCGGATGGACAGAAATGTTGGCGCCAAAGAACCCTAGACATGTGTAATTCTAAATATAAGTAGGTCTTAGCGCCGCTGATCGGACAAAATTGACGTGTGAGTCTGTCTTCATTAACCGGCCGATCGGACGTTAAACAAACTGATTAAACCACTGATCCTATTTCATTTCGTTTTTATGATTCAAATTTTGTTTTATTTGTCTTTACTACACTAGGATCTGGAAGAATTGTTATCATTGACGTGTTCTGGGTGGTGTGAGGAATAAGCCAATGAAACGGTGTGTTACGGCGAGCTTTAGGTGCGTTTTTGCACGGAACTGTGAGTAATCCACATCAATATTGATTGGTAAATGTATGACGCCATAGGGTCAAAAGGCGCTCGTATGACCTCTGACGCGATGTATCACTACAACGAGTCAGATGTACATGTAGTGTAGGCTATCGAAAGTATAAAAAACGAAACGAAGTATAGATCTGTATTTTAATCAGATCGGTCTTTAAACATTTGATGTCTTGACCATATTTACCATAATTTTATCTTCCATCTTCCACGTTCACATTTTATTAAAACAAGGTCCCGGTAGTTCTTACCACGCTTTGACGAGATGATTGTAAAAATAGCAAGTATGTTATTGTTACAGTAGATTTCTTTACCAGCCATTAAGTGAACTCATTAATAGTGTCTAGGTTAAATAAATACATGAAATTATCGTGTTATCTTGTGTTCTACCAGAAACCAACAGGTGGCACCACCATAATATAACATGCTTATTATATATATCTCTGTCTCATCTACTAGAATCAAGTTTTACGTTCTACTTTCCACGTGCAATGCTTGGTGCCCTCTGTCGCGAGACGCGCTATACGTTGGGTTGGGATAGGATTGGCCCTATTGAGTCTACGGTCCGTTACGTGCAGATACATTCCATTCGGATACGTTTCTATATGATCAAAACGATGGCTACGACTGCCCTCAACATATGATAAATCCTGATAGGATCATTATCTTCGATTAGATTAATAAAACCATGATTTCAATCGTAGCGCGAATCGTGATATTGGGAACCAAGCATAAAGTGCTACGAGGGACATTTTGCCCGAGAAGCAGCGTTTCCACATTTTTTATCAAGACTAAAATATGATACAATTCCAATTGGACAGTGGTGTTTCTGCCTAATCTATTTCAAACTCCCAACTGCCAAGGGTTCTCGGTGGGACACCTTACCGATTAGCAGTCCAGTCCTCATCTAATCCTAATATACTCGTAGTGGATAGCTTTTATTATCACGTTACATCAAGAGAGAGGTCCGGAGTTTAACGTCCACTCGACACAAACCAGATCATTTCGGGACCTACATATGGTTCAATTTTACTTCGATAATTCGCCTGCGCGTATTGGTCTTTAGCGGTGGGAGGAAATGTGACCCTACTCCTTGTCACGTACAAACGGGAAATCTAAAGCTCACCAGTTGACTCAATGACAGACCTTGTGATACAGCGTACACTAGCTAATCATTCGGCCATCCCCACCCAAAATTTTAGACTGGACAACTACACCTTCATTTATAGAGAGATGTAAGAAATTTCCTCCTTTAATGTTTCAAACAGTTTTAATTCAAGGCGTGGAATATATCCTAACCTCTAAACGTAAATACCATTTCAGTTGTAGGTCGTAAATAAAGAGTAATTAACCCGTTCCCGTCGATTGACCATCAGTCTCATTTTATAGACGAAACCGTCTTGAGTTATTGGCACTGACAATACCAGAAGTATAAACACCCCATCCCTTGCAGTCTGTAGATATAAACAGACGATAAACAAAGCGATTGGAATTAACCAACTAGTAATTACTACAGGTCAAGGAGGACAAATTCGACACATTATCTCCCTTTACTTACTCATCAGACAAAAAGATCAATAAACACACGCTATAGTAAATGACGCAGTTAATGACAAAATGTCCGACAAAAAAAGAAATTTTCTAGACAAAACAGAATGAGGTAATGAAAAAGTTGAAACAATTAAAATCTGCAGGAACTTTTTTTTACAACCGGTGTTGAGTATTTAGTTAAAACACCTTAGACGTCTGTGGAATTTTCAGAAGTAACCGCCAATATCCCAGACATGAAATAAACAGTCAATCCAGAAGCAGATACTGAAATATTTTAAAGTGGAACAACCTGCCAAAACTATTAATTCAAATATAAGCTGGACAAACGCTGGGCGATTACAGTTAAACCAATCTGATTAAAATAAAGACCTTTATCTCGTTTGTTTTTTTTTAATACTTCCGATGGCCGACACTACATGGCAAGTTATAGTGGAAGTTCACGTCAAGGGTCAAACGAGCGGCTTTTGGCCCTATGACGTCATGCATTAATTCGTCAATCAGCGTTGATGTTTCTAGTGGTTTACGTCAAGAAGTTGCCGTAACAGACCGCTTCATTGGCTAATTCGTCACATCAATAAGAACGCGGGTTATCTAACAACTCTTCCAGATCCTAGTATAGTAAAGACAAGTAAAACGTTATTTTAAACAATATAAAACGAAACGAGGATCGTATCACATTGCAATACCGACCCTAATAAAGCACATTAAAATTATAAACTAAAATGACAAAAAGTAAACACGCCCTGCCTCAAGCACGACACCTACAACTACTATAGACACCAGTTGAATGTCCTATAAATCCATCTGACCTTAGATAAATGCTGTATTAATTCAACCGGATTTATCTCAGATGCCAACATCGCCATTATAAATCCAAATATTGACAAAAAACTTATATTGATCCACATAACTAAAATACGCAGACGAGGTTAATGGGGATACAATATGCACCAAAGTTAACAAAACATATCAACAGATGAGCTAAAACTGTAACGTAATAAGTGTCACCGTTAATCTTAATTAAGCCGCCATTTTGTTTCACGCCGGGAGAAGTCATTATTTTTAAAAATAGAAATGGTGAATAATAATTACAAGAGAAAACAGTTTTAGGAGTATATAGCAACAGACTAGCAATCAACTAAAAACTGAATTTTACTCCCCATTATATTTTACACAAATATTGATCTAGAATCTAGATGCATGTAGTCTAAACATACGTTAATCTACATGAAACGACTGTCTGTCTAGTTGAAAACAAACAATAAAGGAACTAAACCAAGTTCTTCGACTGATTCTATAAGTATTGGGGTGGGGGTGGGCTGACACGAACCACGGGACGTTTGAAGCCCAGTAACATCTGTAAGGGGCAGCGCCAGCATGACTGACAAATAAATACCAATGACACAACGTTGAACATATCAGAGTAGTTGGTCAAGGCCTCAGACAGGTTGGTGGTGTGAACAGAGAGAGAGGGGGGGGAGAGGGAGAAAGAAAGAGAGAGAGAGATGTGCGGGCAATCTGTAGACCCGGAGAAAACACAAGAAGCTTACGAAGGCCGCCGTTCCTGTTACGCCGCTTGAATCATTGACAGGCCTTCTGATATACTCGACCCCCTAACCCCAATTTCATTTGGAACGAGGATTTCGAAAGTCAAGACTACAGTGTTTAAATTAACCGGGCATACATTAGGTTGTACTAAGATGTCCCTTTGCACCAAATGTCTAGCAACAAGTGACCTTTACCCTCGTCGGGAAGGTACTATTTTTTGTCTTTGAAGAATTTGGTTGAGTTGTGTTGTGTACATTAACGGTCTGGATGACTTCTACACCCTTGTGGTCTGTGATGATGATACTTGGTTTAAAATCGACGGGTCGTGGTGTAATTGGAACATGTTAAGACCCTGGTTCAACTAAACACTGGCGTAGTAATCTCTATGTACAGTGAAACGTCGTTATACACCTGTTTGTTTAGTTAATCAGAAAATAGGCCGGGAGTTAAAACGCGGATTAACACCATCATGCTATATGAGATGCGGCCGACAGTCAATATTAGGTAAATTAACACCGAATGTAAACAAATTACGATGTAAAATTGCGATATTATTTTTAGAAGGGCACCAGGGCCGTGTTCTGGAATTTGAGCAGTAGGGGTATGGGGGATTTTACAAACAAATTACGGTATAATATGACGATATTATTTTTAAAAGGGCAACGCTTGCACGAAGGCCGTGTTCTGGAATTTGAGCAGGGAATGTGGGATTTTATAAACATTATGTTGATATAAAATGACGATATTATTCTTAGAAGGGCATCGTGTGCACCCACCAGGGTCGTGTTCAGGAATTTCAGCAAGGAGGGGATGGTGGATTTTATAAAATAAGAATCACCGAGTCAATATTTCTGCTCATTTTAGGAGCCTAGAAAATGGAGCGATGCCATAACGGCAACATCGTTTCACATGTTTGTACGAAAAAATAGGCAAATCAGACCAGTTTACACATTGTAAAAATACCACATCCTTTTAATAACTCTTGTCGTCTTGTGTTAGCCGAGAAAGTTCTTCGGGATCTTGAAGCGTAATTCCCCACTTAGGTGCAGGAAGGTTGGGACAAAAAAAATGGTCAAGCCAGAGATTTGAATTCTTAGCAAAATTTACCTCAAAACACACTCCACGGCATATGACCGTCTGTACTTCAACGATTGATGCCGAAATGTAGGGCATAAAACCCCATTTTATTTTATTTTGTCTCTGATACGGACAAATCACCACTGAATATAATACTACGATATAAAAAAATGATATTATATTTTGGGTAAATCATACCACGGCCTGATATTTGGGTAAATCGTATCGCGAAAAGTCGTTTGGCCAAGTCATACCGCGACCAGTAGCTTGGGTAAATCATACCGCGACGAAGTAAATCATACAGCGACTGAGTAAATCATACCCCGACCTGACGTTGGGTAAATCAATGCGCGACCTGGCGTTTGGGTATATAATACCGCGACCATATCCATGGGTAAATCATACCACGACCTGACGTAAATCATACCGCGACCAGTCGTGTGGGTAAATCATATCGCCAATTTATAAGAGAATTTGACAAACTACTGTCATGGTTTCTGTCTACTCATTAAAGTTGTCTCTAGTTTTGACCTTTAGTTAGTTGTCAATGAATGACAATAAACTCACTGAACTCCACTCAATCCTCATCGTTTGACATTTTCAAAAGAAAAATAAAGAAGATGACACATGGTTGTCTGGAGGTAAGAATTTAACGACATGAGTAAAACGATATCACGTCAATTCGAACAGTAATATGATACGACACTTGTGCATGTTTTGCACCCAGTGACGAAATTTCTTTCATACAAACATGGTCTAGAGTAGTTATAAAATGTATGACCTTAAAAATGGCGGGAGGAATAACGAAATAAAATGAACTGGGTTTTAATGTCCTACTGTTCTGCTCCTACGAGGATAATGCTGATGGGCATGTGCCATACAGTACAGTGTGCTATGAGGTAAATTGTGCCCGGACAGCAGACAAACTTGGTATCTAATTTCGAATTCCAATGGTTCTTTTACGTTCACACCAATGTGTACGCGGGACCCCGTTTTTTCTCCCATCCGAACGACTAGATACTGACATTGTCATTTCCGCCGTTCTGCACTCACTGGACAATATGGAGGAACTTTCTCGAGCAACGCCGGGACAGAACTCCGGATCGCCTTGTTAGCGACCCAAAGCCTTAACCACAGAGGCTTGTTCGGTATTTGTGAGACAATTCGACAGCAAGCTTAAATAAAATAGGGTATAATGTGTGAGCTAATGAAGATGAGAAGACTTAGTGTGCTATGAAGGAAATTTTTCCCAGAGAGCGGCCTTTCACCAGAGACTATACGCCCTTTCCTTGTCAGTCCCTACGCCTTGCAACACAGACAAGGGGTGGGACAACACCTCTGGAAAATGCCAGGTAACTTTCTTAGCCAACACCTGGAACAGAACCTGATAACCCCCGGTTAGTCAGCAAGCGTCCTACTAACCTGGATTCACAACGTATAGCCTAGATCAAACAGTATATGAATACAACACAGCGCAACCTTCTACGAATATGGTTCCCGAAACCCTATGCTGTTGACTCGATCACAACCACAACCGTATTTAATAAAAGACAATTAAATACTACTGAAGGAAAACTGCACACCAAAACAAAGACAAAGCAAACGAAAAGATTCAGATTCTCAGAAGAAAGAAATGGGGTTTAACTTCCACTCGGCACAAACTAGGTCATTGGGAACAAACACATGATTCAATTTAGCCGTGGAAGAAACCGTGGGACCCGGAAAAAAACCTACGAGGTAGGACAGGCGACCCTACCCCTTGTCACGTACAACCGGGGAATCGAAACCACGCCAGTTGACTCAATGACAAACCTTATGATACAACGCGAACGCGCTAACCATTAAACCATCCAAACCCCCGGTAAGTGTTGGGAAATATTTACTAAATAATAATTAATTTGAAATAATTTTTAATGTTTGTTTTACTTAGGGGAAATATAGGATTCCCCGACTGTGCGTGACAAAGAATAGAGTCGCCTGGCCATTCCCGTGGATTTTCTCCGGGTCCTCTTTTTCTCCCACTGCTAAAGACCCCTATTTTCGAGAAAGTTGGTATTTGTCTATAGTTTCATAATACCTGAACATACTATATCCAAAATTTATATGATTTCATAAATTCTTTTGATGAATAATGGAAATACTGATATTAAAACTCTCGCATCGGTTCATGTCGGTGATCAGTAGGATCGTATAATAACTGTTCACATATTCGTACATGTTTAATAACACCTTGCTATTATTAATTCCCACGAAATAATATTAACAAACACGCCTCATCATATTCAACTCACGTACCAAAACAAATACAAACTATACTACTCGCCATTCCCAGGTTGTAGGTAAAAATCGGAATTAATAAAAAAAAAAACGAGATGTTTTACCAGGTGAACTGAACAGATTTTAATAAATTTAACCAATAAAATATGACAAAAGATGGCTCTCAGACATAATCCGTCAATAAATACGCCATTTTATCGACAATAGCTTTGGAATGAAGTCTTGTTTATATTTTCTTCTCCTCAAGGGAGATAAATCTGCTAATAACAAAAGAATATCGCATTATTGTTATTACTGGCCGTCCAGAACAAGCATTTTAGTAGTTGTTTAGTTAATTTGGTGAAATATACCACCGTCTCTTTTCGTTTCGCTTGTTTTCACAGAACATAAATTGTAAGAAACCACTCCAAACATCTTAATAGGTTTGTTTTGAGAGAAAACAGAAGATCACGCCACGACCAACACGCTATGTCAGACAGACGATATGCTAGAACTTAAAAACTCAAATAAAACACAGCAAAAAACATCGACACGCTACGGAAAATGTACTTAAGACATACGTTCGTCATAGGCCTACCCGCTGCTGTTTGAATAATGTATCACATTTACTAACCAGGTCTTCATTTTAACTAAAATTAATTCAAATTAAAGCGATAGGTTTGCAGGAGGACTGTACCACACACAACAGGAACAAATTTGAAAATCAATTATAATACACAAGTCTATCTATATCTAAGAGAATGTCAACGAAGTAGCCGATCGTTAATATTTTAACTTTTCAGACAAAATAATTTATCACAGCTTAAATGCTCTAAAGAGAGAGAGGGGGAGAGAGAGAGAGAGAACGACAACTTGACACCAACCAGGTCTGCGATATCACCATCGGTGGAATCGGACGTTAAACACTACTAGAAGTAGGAATTGGCGACAATGATTCTGACCCTGTTGAAAGCTTCTGCGACGATGATCTAAATAATGACGGTGATGACGGCGGCGATTACTGGTAATCACAGAGAGAAAATAAAAATGAGTTTAACTTCACACTTTTGGCTGCCGACTGGGCTAACGAAGACAATATTACACTATACACAATGTGCTACGAGCGATATTTTCCTGGCGCTACAGACTACTCTTATTTCGAATTCCAACTGTCAAAGATTCATTTCCGTGCACAGCAATGTGTACACGGGATCTAGGTTTTTCGTCCCATCTGAACGACTATATACAGTTATGGATAAGAGAAATTGACCCCCCCCCCGCCAAAAAAAATAATGGGTCTTGTCGGCGATTTACAGTGTCAGTTTTGTCAATATTCAATTATGTATAATATTTTCAAATTTTGATGAATTCATATGAATTGTGGGTGTGATGAGTAACACCATTTTTGTCAACATATTCCAATTATCAATAATTTTGTCAATTGTTGTACGAAATGTGTAGAATGTGCATATCTATATTATTACACATAATGTCCCTGTCTTCCATTAGCCCAGGTTAGGTGCAGAACAGTAGGACGTTAAACCCCATTTCATACATTCATTATGACTTTGGATTGGATCTTGGAATGGTTAGCACGTGTACGTTGTATCATAAGGTCTGACGTAGTTTCGATTCCCTTATTGTACCTGACACGGAGTGGGGCCGTCTGTCTACTCTAATGCGTTTTCTCTGGGTTCTCCGCACTGCTAAACCATATGTTAGTCCAGAAATGACCTAATTTGTGTCGAGTTGACGCTAAACCCCATTTCTCTGTCTCTCAATCTGTAGGGGTTTAACGTCCTACTGTTCTACTCCAAACTGAGCTGATGAAGACGGGCATACGCCATACAGTGTGCTACGAGAGAAAAGTTTGCCCGGATACCGGCAGTAAGGCCTACTCTTATATCGAATTCCATTTGTCAAGGGATTTTTTATGTGCACGCCAATGTGTACACGGGACCTCGGGTTTTCGTACCACCCGAACAACTAGACAGCTGTCCTTGTCAGGCCCTCTGTCTACTCACAAAAGAAACCACTCTTGAATAGTAAGAGCGTTTAATTGACAGGCCCCTCACGACCAAACTTACATTTAAAAACGGTTTATTTCAGTTACACACTCTTATTAATATATAATTTTATATGTGCCAAGACTGTCTGAAAAACGTGTAATACTAATCAATATACTCACGGTGGTTTTACATTTGGAAGGAGACGTGCGTTCGTCGTTTGGTGGTTGAGAGTGCTGCTTACAGAATGGCGTCTGCCGTTTTATATTTGGAAGGAGACGTGCGTCCGTCGTTTGTTCGTGAGGAGCGCTGATTACAGAATTAGAGTTTATGGTACGTTTATAAATGTGTTATAGTTTATTGTTTATAAATGAAATGAAATGGGGTTTAACGTCCTATTATTCTGCTCTGATTGGATTGATCCAGACAGACAAGGGTGTGTTTATAACTTCCTGGTGAAGCCACAGACCGACAGATTGAGAGTTTACAGCACGTCTGTAACTTCCTAGTAAAATCACAGGGGCCCGTATCTTATACTCAGCCTATAGGAGCTAGTAGACTGCATGCTACCTCTATACAAATCACCGTATAATAACACCAAGATTTAATGATATAAAATACAAGACCCTGTGGTGTGATACATTATCCGGGGGGTATCTCGTCCATATTGACACAAAGTACAACAATGTGTACAATTTTGTTGCAGGTTGATGTAATAGCAAATCATGGCGTGGACCCATGTCTGACAACTCAACACGGAAGTCGTTTCTTAAATTAATCCAGTTGTATTGATGAGATTACAAACCTAATTAAATATTTCAAATCAAATCAAATATATTAATTCGTGCACTATTTCATATCAGATGGTTGTCTAGGCATTGCATCTGATACGCTTGTAACCAACGACAGTTCAAGGCTCGACGTTACATTGAGATCGAATCATACAAATGTACGGCGTTCAAAACAAGGAAATTTTTATATTTCAAAACTAATCTTACCTGCAGGTTAGTCTTTAATAAACAGCTATTTAACTTCCAAGATCGAGGCCTGATTTTCTTGCTACAAGGCAACAACTAGCACAACAACGTCAACAAAACACAGGCGTGTGTAGTGTTATTGCCACACTTTACTTCCGTTTGACCAATATCCAGGCTTACAAGATGGCGCATAATAGACCACATACCGTAAATAACTAATTATATACACTCACTAAAAGATAAACGGCTAAGAAATTCAAAAAGTCTCACTCCAGACAAAACCCACTAATTAGTCAAGTGCCCCGGCCACGAAAGTTTAAAACCAGCAGACAGTAGGCCCTATCTACTGCTATCAATTAATCTCTTATCTTTAAATAGTTTCTTACACGTGGCAGGATATGCTTTAAACGGAACATCAAATATTACTTCCCTGCAATATGAACATTATTTAATCAAACAGAACAACTACTCTAGAATAACGAAACAGCCCAAGATCAAATTGAACAACTTTTCTAAAGTAACCAATTTAGGCACGGATTATAATCAAATTGAACTACTCTTCTACAACAACCAGTCGAGACAGAGATCGGAATGAAATTGTCTGAAGACAAACGAAATAAAAACCAGGTAAGATGGTACTAGAGAAAAGGTAAACTTAGCGATTACAATCAACAGGTGCTTGAAGGTAATATTCTCAGGTGATAAACTATTATTATATTGTTATTCTTTTATTATGGCTAATGTAATTTTACCCGTATTGGCGGTGGTGGGTGATTCCACCCACTCTGGACTTTCTCGGGGTCCTCCTGCTAAGGACCACAACACTGCTAAAGACCCCTATGGGCGAGCTAATTATTGAAATAAAGAGGGAGAGAGTGGGGTAGGGAGAGATATGGGGTTCAACGTCTACTCGACACAAACTAGGTCATTTCGGGACTAACATATGGTTTCATTTTATTTCAATAATTCACTTGCGCGTAGGGAGGTCTTAAGCGTTGGGAAGAAACTGGAGTACCCAGAGAAAACCCACGAGGTTGGACAGGCGACCTACTCCTTGCAACGTACAAACGGGTATTCGAAACCACACTAGTTGACTCAATGGCAGGCCTTACCGTACAGCGCGCACGCTAACCATTCGGCCATCCACCCACCATCCCCCTATTGAAATAAAATTGACACCAGGTTGCGCTCTCTCTCTCTCTCTCTCTCTCTCTCTCTCTCTCTCTCTCTGTATACCAGACTACGTCCACTATATAGTGTGGGAAGCACGATTAAGTAAACGAACGTGTTCAATCCGCTTTTAATTGTCTCGAAGATTAAACGATTTGGAAACACATAACCGACACAAGTGTTGTTTTTATTGTCCAGCACAGACTTTTAATATAAATTATATATACATGGTCATACCCCACGTTGATTGTCAGTTCTTTAAATCGGTGCGTCACAGTCCGAGTTCTATAGATAAGAAAATAATAGGCTGAATAGATATAGATATTATTTTGTTCATTTATCAAAGAATAAACTGACAAGTTTTTCTATTGGCCGTATTTCTGTTTATAAACGGCTTTATTCCACTAATTCATTTAAAGACTTTCATATTTATAAATGGGGTGATAATTACCTGGTAAGACGGGGCTAGACGTGATAACTCATAATTTACGATAAATGTCTATTGTATTTTGTGTCCGGATAATACAATGTAAACATGCTCTAGCATACATCGTCGAGTCTGTTATTGCAATCGTTGAAATCAAACATGTAGATTAAAAATGAAATACAAAAAACACAACTCAAAACAAAGGCTGGATTTCTTATATATTCGACAGGCAGGAGTGAGTATTCGTGCACTCATTCAAATGCAGTCGCCGTGTTCGCGTTCAGGAAGAGATCGAGGGAGGGGTGGAGGGGATGTAACGTCCACTTAACTAATCCTAGGCCATTTTATAATTTGTATTTTAATACTTGGCTTGCTTAGCTCAA
This sequence comes from Patella ulyssiponensis, assembly GCA_963678685.1. Lineage (NCBI taxonomy): Eukaryota > Metazoa > Mollusca > Gastropoda > Patellidae > Patella > Patella ulyssiponensis. The sequence continues at coordinate 1,540,317 of OY783230.1, forward strand.
ATCAATTTAGACATCAGGCCTACTAGTGTACAGATACAGCGTTCCTTCTTATACCCCCCTCCCTTTTTCGAGAACGCGTACACAATGTTTCTTATACCCCCCGCCCCCCCCCCGCCCCCGAGTATACTCCAACCAACCCCTGACATGCGGATAGCCTACAAAAATTAGAGCGCTTAATAGCCCTAAAAGCCCAAACCTTAATCTGTTTTGGTGCAATATTGTTTCCCAATACCACGAACAGTTTGAGACAGTCTATTTACATTACTACATTAGTCAACATGTAGATGTCATTTCCTAAAAAAAAACTGTGCTTCTATAATCCCTGAGGCCACACCAATCTGATTCCCAGTTCTTCTGGGCTTTCATAAATAAACAGCCAGTCGAATCACGTGGACGATGGTTTATTTTAATTTCAAAACTTAAAAATAGGTTGCCAGGCAACGAAACATACGCCCACACAGCAGCCAAATCGTCCGGGCAGTCAACAAGAGTTGTTGCATTTTAAGTAATCATCAGAAAATCATAATTCAAACTCACCCATAAGTACGGTGTAACTGTGATATAATCAAACGTTTTTTTAAATCAGATAATAATTGTGAACTCCAGAGGGACCACAAGCTAAAAAGGGTGATTTTTCGTACAATCAGGGGCCATAATTCAGGAAGTTACGATCCGATATGGGCAAATATGCAATGGAACCAACATCATTAGGTTATAAACATGTATTTCAAGTTTCATCAAAATCAGTTCAAAATTGTGACCTCTATAGGGTCCACAACCTTGATATAACATATTTTCACACAATTCGCGTACAGACGGCGGCCAATTTATCCGTCAACTCTGGTCCGATTTTCACAAAATTCAAATTCTCTCTTCATTACCATGAAACCGTGATATAATCAAACGGTTTTTTAAATTGGATAATAATTTTGACCTCCAGAGGGACCACAAAAAAGCGATTTTTCTGACAATCAGGGGACATAATTCAGGAAGTTATGATCCGATGGGCGCAAATATCGAAAGGAACCAAGATCTTTGGGTTATAAACATACATGTCAAGTTTCATCAAAACCGGTTCAAAATTGTGACCTCTATAGGGTCCACAACCTTGATATAACATATTTTCACACTATTCGTGTACAAACGGCGGCCATTTTGTCCGTCAATTCTTGTCTCTCTTCATTACCATGTAACGGTGATATAATAAAACGTTTTTTTTTAAATCGGATTATAATTTTGACCTCCAGGGGGACCAAAAGCTAACAAAAGCGATTTTTCGGACAATCCGGGGACATAATTCAGGAAGTTATGATCCGATGGGCGCAAATATCAAAGGAACCAAGATCTTTGGGTTATAAACATACATGTCAAGTTTCATCAAAATCGGTTCAACATTGTGACCTCTATAAGGTCCACAACCTTGATATAACATATTTTCACACTATTCGGGTACAAATGGCGGCCATTTTGTCCGTCAATTTTGGTCCGATTTTCACGAAATTCGAACTCAACCTTCATAACCATGGAACGGTGATATAATCAAACGTTTTTTTTTTTTAAATCGGATAACAATTTTGACCTCCAGAGGGACCACAACTAAAAAGGGCGATTTTTCGGACAATGAGGGGCCATAATTCAAGAAGTTACGATCCGGTGGGCGCAAATATCGAAAGGAACCAAGATCTTTGGGTTATAAACATACATGTCAAGTTTCATCAAAATCGGTTCAAAATTGTGACCTCTATAAGGTCCACAACCTTGATATAACATATTTTCACACTATTCGCGTACAAACGGCGACCATTTTGTCAGTCAATTTTGGTCCGATTTTCACGAAATCAAACGGTTTTTTAAATCGGATAACAATTTTGACCTCCAGAGGGACCACAAGCTAAAAAGGGCGATTTTTTGGACAATCAGGGGCCATAATTCAGGAAGCTACGATCCGATTGGCGCAAATATCGAAAGGAACCAAGATCTTTTGGTTATAAACATGCATTTCAAGTTTCACCCAAATCGGTTCAAAATTGTGACCTCTACACTGTTCACAAGCTAAAAAACTTGATTTTTCGTACAAACAGGGGCCATAACCCATGAAGTTACAGTCTGATACATGCCAATATCGAAAGGAACCAAGATCTTAGGGTGATAAACCTATATTTTAAGTTTCATTGAAATCGGATAAAAATTGTGACCTGTAGACTGTTCACAAACAATTGTGGACGGACGGACAGGGGCGACGACAGTATACGTCCACATGAAAATGTGGGCGTATAAAAAATTGGAACTAAAAGCTTTTGAACAGCACAACCAGGCCCCGAATTCATAAAACATTATCAAAATTAAGTTAAGAATTCATTCAACATTGTTCGCCTTAATTTAATTAAAATATAGCTCTTTTTAAAAATGTTGTTTTAATACAAAGTTTTATGTTTCTGGATCAAAGGTATTTCACATAAACGGTGATTGAAAGTTGATAGATTCTTAACTTAAGTCTGAGAATGCTGTGTGTGAACACGGGGCTAATTTCTTTCACCTGAAGTAATAAGCAGGACAAGTTGTACAGGTGTTTTCGAAAAACAGAAAATCAAATTGTTGTGGCCTACAGGTGTTTGTTATTCTTACCTGTCGGCTAGTAATAAAGGAAACTGATATGCGTGTTATTAGGCTAATAAACTGATTATCACCCACAAACTGAGCGTAAAAAAACTCCATGATTAAATGTTAGCATAATATTATATAATTATAACTTCACAACACGACTTTAATATGACACGATTGAAAAGTTAATAAAATTTGTCTGACATGAAAAGGTTTTTTTTAGTGACTGGTGTCTTGTGGTCAAATTTCATTATTTATCCCCAGGCCCAATAAGAATGTCAACCTATTTACAATATCGGTTTTCGGTTTAGGCCTATATTCGTCTCTGATTTTCATACATCTGAAATGAAATGGGTTTTAACTTCCTACTCTGGCTGGGCTGATAAAGACTCTTATATCGAAGTCCAACTGCCAAAAGGGGGTTGGATGGCCGAATGATTAGCACGTGCGCGCTGTATCATAAGGTCTGTCATTGAATCAACTGGCGTGGTTTCGATTCCCAAGTTGTACATGACAAGTAAGGTGGCCTGTCCAACCTCGTGGATTTGCTCCGGGTCCTCCAGTTTCCTCCCACGGCTAAAGACCCCTACGTATACCAGCGAATTATTGAAATGAAATTAAACCATTATGTTAGTCCCCAAATGATCTAGTTTATTTCGAGTGGACGTTAAATACTATCTCTCTCTCTCTCTCTCCAACTGCCAAAGGTTCGTTTCCGTGCACTTCAATGTGTACGCGCGAGATAACCCGTGTAAATTGTCAGACGATCAGGAACAGTAGACAGAATCTTGGCTACTTTTAATTTCTTCAATCGCCAAAGGAAACTGAACACCGTTCCAAACATGCGTTCTTTGATATCGTCCCAGCATGGTTTCACCATTTTAACTTTCATAATCTAACATAAAACAGAATTATTTTAATAAAAACCGATAAGGTGACGACACTAAAATAAAGGAGAGAAAAGAAAAAGGGCCGCGACAATATTTTATCTGGTTTAGAATTACATATGGCTGACAAGTTGATGACGAGGGCAGGACCAGACGTTTCATTTCCACAAAACGACGACCAGACAGTGGCGCTTTTCACGAGTTGGTTCTAAAATTGACACCTGGACTCGACCGATCGACTTTGATGTAAAATATTGTTCTGGATCAGTCTCCGTTTTACAACCCTTTAGGGTCCAATACCTTTTGACATTCATGTCCGACTCATTGTGACGGTCTAGTAAGAAGTTTTCTTTAACCAGACTTAGATATATATCGGGGGTTTTATTTGACACCGTGTTGCTATTACCATATTTATCCCACCATTTGTACCGATTCCCCAGTGCCGCCGCCTTGGCAAAATGTCTCCCATGGCATATTCCCGCCTTCATCAACCCATTCGGGGCAGAACAGTTGTCTTTCTAATACGCGTTCAAATAACAATATGGTTGGTGCCTCTTGAATTGCAATAAATGATATACTATGTATTTAAATAAATAAGTTATGTATTTAAATAAATAGAGAGAGGATTAAATGGGGTTTAACGTCCTCTCCACACAAACCAGATCATTTCGGGACTGACGTATGGTTTAAGTTTATTTCAATAATTCGCTTGCGCGTAGTTGTCTTTAGCAGTGCGAGGAAACCGGAGTACCTGGAGAAAACCCACGAGATTGGACAGGCGACCCTACTCCGTGCCACTTAAAAAAAATTATAAATGTTTATATAAATAAATTATGTATTTCTAAATAAATAAATTATGTATTTTTGAATAAATTTGTGTATTTTTGAATAAATTTGTGTACTTTTGAATAAATTTGTGTATTTTTGAATAAATTTGTGTATTTTTGAAAAAATTTGTGTATTTTTGAAAAGATTTGTGTATTTTTGAATAAATTTGTGTATTTTCTTTGCAGCATAAATCTTTCACATGGTATAAAATATGAAAAATTGATCACTACACATTTAAAATTAAAAAATTAGCTTTTCATATTTATCATATAATATATACTGTTCGTTCATTATGCAACTCGTTTTTCTCGAGTTTGTTTTTCTCGGGCAAGTTCTCCAAATACACGCATTCGCCGCTTACATAGAAACGCCGGGGTCACTGTGGCTAAGTGCATGAGACGCTGGCTCGCTAGTCGGGTGTTCGATCCCTGCATTGGCCGAGAGAGTTCATCCAGATTTTCTGACGTGACTTCCTCTTGTCAGTGATGCAGGACGTTGGGCCTGACAAGGACAGCTGTCCTTCGGAACATTAAACTAAGGACGTTAAACTCCATTTCATTTCATTCCATTACATGGAAACGATGCCATTACATTTGTGTTAACCCGAATTTTTCACGCGACGAAATTGCGTACCGGTACATGAAAAAAGGGCCTAAGATTTTCTAGTAGTAATAAATCTGTGTTAATCTAGTTTTATTACGGTAAGTAGTTGGCCTGTCGTCAGTCTGTCATCTGATACTATTGATAATCGTCAGACCGTTTAATAACACAGGGCACTTCTATACCCTTTGTCCTGTCCATCAAATTAAACACGATCTCTCTTATCAATAAACAATGGCTCTTACTTAAAGGGAGACAACTCTCATAGAAGTACTGACAGTTTTCTTTACAATGGACAATCTATATCTGAATATTTATTTGTTAGTCATTTAATTTTTATTTATTAAACTCATCCAACTTTAACATGCACTCAAACTGATTATTTTACATTTCAAAAAGAAAATATATATATATGTAAAACAACCGATAGCTAAAGGATTAAAAAGAAACTCAAAAGATATTAGCGAAACTTTACACATCTTGTTTATATGCATGCGAAAGTTGACAATATGTCAATTCATTTCATGTTTGTAAATACGTAGAGATGCATTATTTTAGATCTAGATAAAGTGGGGGTTGGGATGGCCTAGTGGTCTAGAGTGCCGCGCTTCGACATCTAGCTGGCCGGTCACCTCTGGCTTGCGGCTGTGGTTTCGAACCCCGGTGTGAGCGTATGCGGCATGGAGATAGATGCGCCTTCTCAACCTCGTGGGTTTCCTCCGGGCACTCCGGTTTCCTCCCACTGCTAAAGACCCCTACGCGTAGGCGAATTATTGAAATAAAAATTGAAACCATATGTTAGTCCCAAAATGACCTAGTTTGTGTCGAGTGGACGTTAAACCCCATTTCTCTCTCTCTCTAGATAAAGTGTGTACCGATACATCATGTAAGAATAGTTAACGCGTATGGTTTATATCATAAGGTCTGTCATTGAATTAGGTGGCGTGCTTTCCATTCCCGGCTTGTACGTGACAAGTAGTAGGGTCGCCTGTTCAACCTCGTGGGTTTGCCTCCACTGCTAAAAGACCCTTACGCACAAGCGAATTATTGAAATATAATTAAACCATATGTTAGTCCTGAAATGAACTAGTTTGCGTAGAGCGGACGTTAAACCCCCTCGTTGGTGAGACAACGCCTTAGTCACTGAGCCACAAGACTCACCGTGGGCCCCAACATGATGTAAAACAGACTTGTAGTTAATATACAAATAATTTAATCTAAAACTCCTACCTCAACACAACATCACTCTAAGCACAATGTCCATCCGGAAATTCTCGTGAAATATTTTCCTTATATTATGGACTTTACCCTTCATTAGTGTATATCGCGCAATATAACCACCATAGTCTTAATACATATGTTCATAGTGTAGAGAGAGAGAGAGAGAGAAATGGGGTTTAACGTCCACTCGACACAAACTAGGTCATTTCGCGACTAATACATGGTTTCATTTTATTTCAATAAATCGCTTGCGCGTAGGGGTCTTTAGTCGTGCGAGGAAACCGGAGGACCAAGAGAAAACCCACGAGGTTGGACAGGCGACCCTATTCCTTGTCACGTACAACCGGGGATTCGAAACCACGCCAGTTGACTCAATAACAGGCTTTATGATACAGCACGCACGTGTTTGCTCATAGTCTGTCCAGTCTTATTCATGGATATAGTTATTATATAAGCATCAATTCAGGGAAACCCAGTTAGGGGATTCACATATTGTTAACGAAATTCACTCCGTGGATATAGTTATTATATAAACTTCAATTCAGGAAACCCAGTTAGGGGATTCACATATTGTTAACGAAGTGAAGTTCACGGGGAAAATGTTACAGCCATAGAACTCTGTAATACTGTCATCACAACTGGTTTAACGCATGCGTGTTGGATCATGAGGTCTGTCATTGAATCAAGTGGCGTGGTTTCGAATCCCCACTTGTACGTTGACAAAGAGTTGGGTGGCTAGGCCTCTGGTTTACTCCAACTACTAAAGACTCCTACGGGCAAGTGAAATATTGAGCTAAAATTGATCCACGAAATAGTTTGTGTCGCGTGGACGTTAATCCCCCCCCCCCCGATCACTCTTTCGCCCCCCCCCCCCCACACTCTCTCTCCTGAATCACCTGGGATCCTGAATACGGGTACACACCAGTCTATTTGAATTACAGTCTGCTTCCTTCTAATGACTCCCTGCATTGGATGAGAAGGTTCATCCAGGTATTCCGGTGTGGCCCCCCCCCCCTTGGTGTGCACGTACAATGTCCCTTGGTAGTTGGAATTCTATATAAGAGTAAGCCGTAGCGCCACTGCCCGGGCAAAATTGCCCTCATGATAGCACACTGTCTTCATTAGCCCAGTTTAGGAACAAAACAGTAGGACGTTAAACCCAATTTCATTTCATTTCCTTCAAATGACGGACGACAAGTAACAATTTCCGGGTATCGGCGATGAATTATCAGCCACCGAGATTTCATGTACATTGAATGGATTGGCGTGGTACGTGACAAGGAAATAGAATCATCACCCCAACCTCGTGGGTTCCGGATCCATAATACTAATATACCTCCTCACTGTTAGAGCGAATTATTAAAAAAAAAAAATGACCTAGTTTGTGTCGAATGTGTGTTTAATACTTGTCGTTGGAATATTTAAAGATACATTAGTGAAGATTTTAACAAAGAGTTGGTCATTTTTGTTATAATAGTTAGAAAGTAGATAATGTAAAATGAATAATTTCATCCAAATTACTTTATTGTGAGCGAACATATCAGCCTTAGAAGGTTTGACAAGACGTGTGCGATAATTGCAACTACCGTCCTGGTTGTTCGAAGCTAAGTCTTGCTTATCCATTTTTGAATTAATCACGATGTGGTTGAACCCGTGCTAATCTGTTTCAAATCGGAGAAATCCTCCGCCATCGAGAGTTGATTATGGTTTGGATCAGTTAATTAATGTTTAATTGATAATTTAGATACCATTTCAGGACTAAAGAAAGACCTACATTAGGCAGATTTAGCTCTTGCATAATGCATGTTAAACGAATATTGTTACAATCACGTGTTATTTCTAAACACTATAGGGTAGATTTATGGTGATTGTGACCTGGTTCTGACATCATTCCTACGTAATCAAATCAACCAGACATCAGAAGCAGTGGTCGGGAGGAATATGGCGGAATTATTCATTTTTTATTTATTATTTTTCTAATACTATTATTCATTCATAACATGGTCAATTTTCTCTGGTGTATTATTCACAAACAGTTGTAATATTACAAACATTGTTTATCCAGGTTTGTGTTGGTCGCTCGTCAACTGTTTATTAGACAGGTAGGCCTAGAGACAAAGTTGTATACACGGAGTTTAACTTCCACTCTACGCAAACTAGGTCATTTCGGGACTAACATATTGTACAATTTTATTTCAATAATTCGTTTACGCGTAGGGGTCTTTGGCCGCGGAGTGCGATCATTTTGGGATACACGAATAGCTAGAGGGAACCACGGTGGCAAACCGGGTAAGATGCTGGCTGGATCGACTGGAGGTGCCCGGTGTTGGGCGAGAAAGTTCATCGAGATTTTCCGGTGTGGTTTCCCCTTGCCATTGATGTAGGACGTAGGACCTGATAAAGACAGCTGTCTAGTCGTTCGGTGGGACGGAATACCGAGGACCCTGTACACATTGGCGTGCACGTAAAAGATTCCTGGTCAGTTGGAATTCGATATCAGAGTAGCCGTAGCACTGCTGTCCAGGCAAAATTTACCCTATACTGACTTTCTCGACCCGCGCAAGTATTCGAACCTGGTACACCCGTAAAACAGTGTGACAACAGGTTAATTATTAAAATAATTGGTCATTTAATACGAAACATTCCATAGACACAGTTGTCAAGTTTAACAAGGTCAAGATTTACAGTAAAATACAAGCAATATCTTATCTTAATAGAATCTTAATCAACCATGGTCACCGAGATTCTAACAACTGGTTAGAAATAATCCTCCAGTTAAATAGTACATAAAGAATACAGGGAGGTGGGGTCAAATTACAGGGGAGGCTTTGATAATGGATAGAATTGCCTCCATCTACTGTACACAGATACAGCCATTGTTAAAAGTTATAACTTTTTGACATTTTTTATTCACATGATTGTGGATTTGTTTTCTTGCAGTAATCAGGTTTTGTGTTATTTCTAGTGTTTATGTTACGACCCGTGGTTTATAGTTATGGTAGTAAACAACAATCGCACATTAAAGCTAGATTTCTATTTTATTTGGTATCTTTGGATTTTCCTTTGTCAGTGGTGCCGAATGGGGGGGGGGGCTGACAAGGAACGATGTCTAATCGTTCGAGTCAATCAATCTATATTTCGTTTCGTTTTATTATACTTTCGATGGCCTGTACTACATGAAGATCTAATCGGTTGTACTGGGAGGTCGCGTTAGAGGTCATACAAGTGGCGTTTGACTCTATGACGTTAGACATTAGATTAACCAATCAGCGTTGACGTTTCTCGTGTGTTAAGGTAGAAGGTATGGTACGAAATAGCGTCTAGACGTTGGTGACCCTAGCAATAATGGGTGTTGGGTCGTTCGAATGTTACGATCATAAGGTCTGTCAATGAGTCAGTGTGGTTTCGATTCCTTGGTTGTACGTGACAAGTAGGGTCGCATATCCAACCTCGTTGGTTTTCTCCTGGTCCTCCGGGTTCCTCTAACTGTTAAAAGACTCATATGCGCAAGTAAATTATTGAAAAGTACAGTTCAGCCAAATTTGTGTTCCGAAATGACCTACTCTCTCCCTCTCTCTCTCTCTCTCTTTCTCCCTGCCCCTATCCCTCTCCAATGTTACGAAAACCGGAGGACCGGTATTCATTATCCAAGTTGAGACGTTAAGCCACATTTCATTTCGTTTCATTTTGTCAGTTCCTTATAGGCCTGGTTGCTACGACTTCGTTTGTCCGAGCTTTGAACGGTTGAGGTATTCCAGGCTTTAAATCTGACCACGACACGTCACAGCTTTATAAGTGTTTTAAACGGCCGAGGTAATCCAGCTTTAAATCTAAACACGCTCAAGTTTTAATTTTTCTGAGATTTATAAACACGCTCAAGTTTTAATTTTTCTGTTTTAAACGATCGAGGTAATCCAACTTTAAATCTAAACACGGCAGAGTTTATAAACATAAACAATGAACAATCGTTGTGTTATGTCGGAAGATAAGATTTACTGTGATAAATACACGATAAAATGTAAATAGATCCATGACTCGCGTTTTATACGTCACTAAATCACAGGAAGTAAATAAACAAAATGGCGTGTTAAAACTAGACAAGATGGCGTGTTAAATCGAGACACAGATTAGTCGGGTAATCGTAATAAATATTGGTATGTTCAACTAGAATCTTCATTTAAAAAACATTACGTCCCACTTATCTACAACTACTGGGCTTATCAAGATGGACATACGCCATCATGTGTGCTATAAGGGACATTTTGTCCAGACGGCGCTACATCCTAATCTTGTTTCGAATTTCAACTGTCAAGGGTGCACTTTAATGTGTACACGGTATCTCAGTTTTTATCCCATACTGACGACTAGACGTTGTTCCTTGCCGGGCCCCATTGTCTTATACCGCTGGATAAAGTTTGTGAGCCAGCGCTTTACCAACTTAGCCGTCCGGTAACACGCTGGAATTTGACAAGGCGTAAACGAAAATGCCGCTGTCCGAAAAAAATATTCCCCAGAGCACATTAGATAGTAGAGACCGGTTAGTGCAGAAAAGTCCTTACATCACGTCGCGGTGATTTAAAATGTCTGCCCCCCTCCTGATCTGGATAATGCAAGAGCGCAACTGATTGTTAAATAGCCCCACCCCCACCCCAAAGAGAAATTGGTCGAACCACAATATCTGGAATGCGTGTAGGTGGTGTTGGAGTTCGATTTCAAACAAATAGGCTTGTCAGAGATATCGACATTGATATAGAATGATAAGCGAAGGAAATCCTGACATGTTTATAGGATATGCGTAGTATATATTTCATTTTTAAAAAATGATCGACCCCGTCATGAAATATAATATGATTAATTAATTACTGGACATTAATCTGGTTCGCTCAATCCATACATCCGGTTGGACACCTCATTAGTAACCTAAATACGGCGCTTTCTCACCTATCGTATCTTGTCGGCGATATCACCCCAGTGGACGCGGACGTGAAATACAACTCAAACACACAGTAATCGTGTGAATCTCTTCTCAGTGGTGCAGGTCGGGGAAAGCTTTTTAATCTTTCGCATCGAAAGGAAAAGTCTTTGCTTGTGAAAGAACACATTACAGTTGCAATTCAATTAAGAGTAGGCGGAAACGTCGGTGTCCGTGTATTCTGCCCCTCATAGCGCAAAACATGGCGTATGACCGTCATTATCAACGTGCTTAGTGAGAAAATATCAAGCCATTTTCTAAATCCGATGTTGAATCTAATTGAAACACAGATCCTATTTCGTTTCGTTTTTTACAGTTCATAATGTTATAATTGTCTTCACTTCATCGGGATCTGGGGGTGATGTGAGGAATTAGTCAATTGTCGAGATCTTACCATGCGGATGGGATGCACGGGACCAGTGGGAACATATTCGCAGCCATAGAAAACAAATCAAAGCCAAAGTTGTTTTACCGAAGAGCCGCTTTTAACATCGATGCTGATTGGTTAATCGAGTAGCTGACGCCATAAGGTCAAAAGTCATTAGTATGACCCCTGACGCCTCACCTCATCCTACGGGTCATTCTAGGGGATGCCATCAAGAGTATAAAAACACACGAAATTCAGACCTGTATTTCAATCAGTTGGTCCGGTGTCCTGTTTCTTTAAAGATATTAGGGGGGCGAATAAAAATTTGAAATTTTGAAATAAAAAATTGAACCGTATGTTAGTCTCGAAATAACCTAGTTTGTGTCGAGGGGACGTTAAACCCCACCCCCTCTCTCTCTCTCTCTCTCTCTCTCTCTCTCCCTCTCTCTCTCTCTCTCTCTCTCTCTCTTTAAAGATATTACTAATCCAACCAATATAGGAGTAGGTGTGATTATAGGTAGGCGATAAAATCAAGGTCATGCGCACCTGACTGGTTATAATGACGTAAGCTTAATCGTTATCAAAAATTACTCATACACTACATTCAACAGGTGTTTCCGTGTTTAGATAAATTCCCGTATTAATCATTCGTAACCCTTTGGTTTACAAACCTAGTCACTGAGGGTCGCCTGTCCAAGGCGGTTGGTGGCTGAATTGTTAGCGTACACGCGCTGTATCATAAAGCCTGTCATTGAGTCAACTGCCGTGGATTCGATTCCCCGGTTGTACATGGCAAGGAGTAGAGTAGCCTGTTCGACCTTGTATTTTTTCTCCTGGTCCTCCGGGTTTCCTCCCACTACTGAAGACCCCTAAGCGAATTATTGAAATAAAATTGAACCATGTGTTCGTCCCGAAATGACCTAGTTAGTGTCGAGTGGACGTTAAACCCCATTTCCCTTTCTCTCTCGCCTGTCCAACCTCATCGATTTTCCCCGGATCCCCTGGTTCCATCCCATAGCTAAAAACATTGACATACAATTGAACCATATGTTAGTCCCAAAATAACCTAGCTTATGTCGAGTGAACGTTAAACACCATCTGTACAATCCCATGATATACCATTAACCTTATCAATAGACAATATAATTCAGTTATTTTCCTTACATTGTTTGGGTTTTTTTTTCTTGTCTAATATTTTAAGTCCTGGATTAAATGAAAGGAAATGAAATGGGGTTTAACGTCCTACTCTTTTGCACCTAACCTGGGCTAATGGAAGACGGGCATACGCCATACAGTGTGCTATGGTGATAATTTTGCCCAGACAGCGGCACTACCACCATGTTCCTTAAGCAACGTTCGCGAGTTATACAACATCTCTCCGTTGCTTGAATACTCAGCAATTCCCCGAACTTTGCGCTAGTTGTTTTTACAAGTGACTAATAAGCATTGTCCAATCAGAGTTCGTGGCACCAAACACACTATAAACAAACAGGGGTTTTTTTAAATTGAGAAACTCGTGGGAAAACAGCAACCGTGACGTTGATCGATCTTTGAACTTTGCAACTCGATTGTCACATGTAGGCATTTTAGCTATAAAGCACGAGACTTGGTATTCACAACGACCGATGAATCTGATAGGTTCCCAAGCTGGGCTTGTGACAATCGAACTTAGTGGCGAAATATGCAGGGTATTACGTGAAGGACTTGATAAGATGTTTGTAGTTAAGGCGAGATCAAGCCTTCTATTGAAGATGCACTACCGCCTACTCTTATACTAAATTCCAACTGTCAAGGGATTTTTTACGTGCACGCCAATGTGTACACGGGACCTCGGTTTTTCGTCCCACCCGAACGACTAGACAGCTGTCCTTGTCACTGAGTCCAGGAGGTCTAGTGTTTATCACCAGTTAGATCAGTGTGGCACTGGTGTAAAGCTGTGATAACTCAAAACCCTTCCGAGTTAAGGTCAGAACCCCTCAACTTGTCTATATTTTCAATATCAACTTATAATAGCTTGATACAAGTCATTATCTTGTTAAAAGCAACTATCACACTAACTCTTAGGGGTAAATAAAAATAGTTCACGTCATTTATTACAGAGAGAGAGAGAGAAATGGGGTTTAACGTCCACTCGACACAACTAGGTCATTTCGGGACTAACATATGGTTTTTAATTTTATTTCAATAATTCGCTTGCGCGTAGGAGTCTTTAGCAGTGGGAGGAAACCGGAGTGCCCGGAGGAAACCCACGAGGTTGAGAAGGCGCCCCTATCTCCATGCCACATACGCTCACACCAGGGCTCGAAACCACAGCCGCAAGCCAGAGGTGACCGGCCAGCTAGAGGTCGAAGCGCGGCACTCTAGACCACTAGGCCATCCCAACCCCCCGTCATTTATTACAACACTAGTTTGAAACAGCAAAGAGCAAGAAGTAAATTTTTTAAAGACTTTTATGTTTGTTTATAAAAGGCTTAAAAATATTATTTTTACCGATATATGAACAAAACGTTACACAGCGAGTAATCTGATTAAAACACAGATCTTATTTCGTTTCGTTTTTTTATAGTTCAAAATACGTTTTACTTGTCTTTACTACACTAAAATCTGGAACCGAGTTCTGGATGACGTGATGGGTTAGCCAATGAAACGGTCCGTTACGGAAAGTTTTAAGCATGAGGTGCACGGAACTGTGGGTAACCCACTCAAACACTAACGCTGGTTGGTTAATCAAATGTCTGATATGACTGGGTCAAAAGCCGTTCGTATGACCTCTGACGCGATCTTACACTACACCTAAAAGCCATCGAAAGTATAAAAAACAATAAATGGAAATATAGATCAGTATATGAATCAGATTGGACAAAAACATGTTGATCACATACAAGCTGATGTACGAGAAATTAGAGATTGGAAGTGTCGACTGAATAATGATCAAATGAGACTACATAGTTACTTAACTTCCTGGAAGCGGTTAGTCCCAAGTTATATTATACCGTGTCTGGATAAGTCCAGAGAGAGAGAAATGGGGTTTAACGTCCACTCGACACAAACTAGGTCATTTTGGGACTAACATATGGTTTCAATTTTATTTCAATAATTCGCTTGCGCGTAGGGGTCTTTAGCAGTGGGAGGAAACCGGAGTGCCCGGAGAAAACCCACGAGGTTGAGAAGGCGCCCCTATCTCCATGCCACATACGATAACACCAGGGATCGAAACAACAGCCGCAAGCCAGCGGTGACCGGCCAGCTAGAGGTCGAAGCGCGGCACTCTAGACCCCTAGACCACACCCCCCCACCTGGATAAGACCAGACTTCTGTTCTATAAAAATAAGGTGTAGGTGAAATTTACCTTTTGTTATCATGAGTCCTGCACTGTATAGACCCTCTAAAGAAACGACAATTAATTATCAAGTCACCCAACGAAAAAATTGACCTGAAATCTTAAAAGGGTTACGTGTCCGGATATTCAATTTTGACGTTCACGTCCAAACTACTCAATGTTTTGAGCTGAAATATTGATACAACATACATACACCATTCCTCTATATTTTGGCGCTTAAATTTCATATGTACACATACTTTTATTTTTGAGACTCTGTTCAAATCGGGATAGTCCTTGTAATAAAAGCACTAGTGTTATAGGTTCTCAGCACTGGTGCTATAGGTTGTTAGCACTATAGTACTAAACTAGTAGTGCTAAATCGACAGGCTCAGGTTAAAGCATAAAAAAGAACACCAGTTATACACAATAAAGAGAGAGAGAGAAAAATGAGGTTTAACGTCCACTCGACACAAATTAGGTCATTTCGGGACTAACATATGGTTTAATTTTTATTTCAATAATTCGCTTGCGCGTAGGGGTCTTTAGCAGTGGGAGGAAACCGGAGTACCCGGAGAAAACCCACGAGGTTGGACAGGCGACCCTACTCCTTACCACGTACAACTTTGGATTTGAAACCACGCCAGTTGACTCAATGGCAGGCCGTATGACACAGTGCTCGCACGATAACCATTCGGCCATCCACCCACCCACCCCCTATACACAATAAAACCATAACCATATTTCCTTTTTATCTTTTCCTTTTTTTCTTCTTTGTTTATAATCTACTGTAATATTATATAATTTATTTATAACCAGAAAAGGGGTTTATGTGGGCTTTGTCTGTTCCCCAATCCCCTCAATTTCTGGAAAAATATTGTTTATGTAAAAAAACACAAGCTTAACCCGGGACTTGAAGTGACCCAATGTAATATAATTTAACGGCTTATATTACTGCACCAGCCGGGATAATGGAGACGGGTGTACGTGATAATAAATATCAGGCCTAGCATGTAACATGTCTACAAATACAACTTCAAATAAAGATATACCCAATAATCAAATAACGTAACAAACGCGGGCATCAAAATGGAATTCGCGCCAGCTATCAAATGAATGTAATAACAAATGAATGTTATATCAAATGAATGTAATATCAAATGAATGTAATACAAAATAAATGTAATACCAAATGAATGTAATATCAAATGAATGTAATACCAAATGAATGTAATATCAAGTGAATGTAATATCAAATGAATGTAATATCAAATACATGCAACATCAAATGAACGTAATACCAAATGAATGTAATACAAAATGAATGTAATACCAAATGAGTGTAATACCAAATGAATGTAATACCAAATGAATATAATATCAAATGAATGCAATACCAAATGGATGTTATACCAAATGAACGTAATGCCAATTAATGAATTTAGTGTAGGACGGGGGCCATGACAAGCAACAGGGTCTTGATGTTCGGGTGCAAATTGGCGTGCACATTAAAAGTAAGATGAACACTTGGCCTATAGAATGTGAAAAAAGTAGGCCGGGGAAAATGTCCCCCATTGTGTATACCCGTCTTCATAGCCCTATTACCGCAGTTGGAGTGGAACATTAGGACGTTAAACCCCATTTCATATCACTTCTGTTACTGCTGAAAAGTAGGACGTTAAACCCCAATTCTTATGAATTCGCCATTAGAATCACTAATTTGACTATTTATAAGAAATGATGTTTGTTACAACTCACGTTTTATTCATTTTATTAAAACAAGTGCTAAAAATACAAACAATCATAAAAAATCTAAAGTTAAAATGTTTCCCGTAATAAGATAAGCAGGTTATAATTTAAATACATGTAAATATATTTGATATCAAGTGTTATATATTAGTCTTCCTTATCTACTACTTGATTCACTGATATAGACCAGGGGATCCTTGAAGTAAACTCTACCTGTACAATGCTTTATAGAGAGAGTGAGATAACCGGGGTTTAACGTCCAATCGACACAAACTAGGTCATTTCGGGACTAACATATGGGTCAATTTTATTTCAATAATTCGCTTACGCGTAGAGGTCTTTAGCAGTGGGAGGCAACTCACGAGGTGGGACAGGCGATCCTACTCCTTGTCACCGAGAGTTCGAAACCACGCCCACACACTAATTATTCGACACCCCCCCCCCCCCCCCCCCCGCAATGCTTTATGTAGCAGTAATTGTATTCCACAGAAATCTTTTCTCTTTTGGTTATGACTACAAAATGACTAGAGAAGCCCTAGTAGAAACATAGCTTGATCATGACTAGAGAACCCCAGTAGAAACATAGCTTGATACTAACTAGAGAAGCCTGGTAGAAACATAGCTCAGTAATGGTATTCCATAGAACTGACACCTGTTGATTCAGGTTTGGTATCATGTAGGGTGTGGGATTGTTTTCGGTGGGGGGGGGGTGCGAAGGTTGTCAGTGAGATTGTGTTTCATTAGGGGTAGGTGTCCTTTGACTTTAATTTCTCTCCTTTCTTTTAAAAGAGATTTGTCAAATCATTACTGCGTTAATAAACCTGATTAACCATTGTTTAGAATACACGAGGTTATTCGATCTGTAGTGGAGACTGGAGATAACGGAGAATTTCACCAATGCAGTGTCATAATGCATGATATCATATGAACACCTAGCGCCTATAGGATACCAAGTATGTCGGTGTTAGAGCAATAAGGGATCTGTGTCCTGCCAAGCCCCCACGGACAATAAGGGCTCTGTGTCCTGTTTATTTACAGTTCTATTATCAAATACGATAATATCCACGATAGAATGAGGTCTACCGTCCCAACGATAGAAACAAATATCCACGATAGAATGAGGTCGACCGTCTACACGAAAGAAACAAATATCCACGATAGAATGAGGTCTACGGTCCACACGATAGAAACAAATATCCCCGATAGAATGAGGTCTACCGTCCACACGATAGAAACAAATATCCACGATAGAATGAGGTCTACCGTCCACACGATAGAAACAAATATCCACGATAGAATGAGGTCTAACGTCCACACGAATTGAAACAAATATCCACGATAGAATGAGGTCTACCGTTCACACGATAGAAACAAATATCCACGATAGAATGAGGTCTACCGTCCACACGATAGAAACAAATATCCACGATAGAATGAGGTCTACCGTCCACACGAATTGAAACAAATATCCATGATAGAATGACGTCTACCGTCCACACGAAGTGAAACAAATTTCCACGATAGAACGAGGTCCAGGCGAATACCGGGGTATATTATTATAATTGCGTTGATGTTATGTAAATTGACTTTAAGGCTAACTAGGGTACGCGAGTTGAATGTTGACATTAGTTATGTTATGATATTGACTGATGGGATTAATCTGAAGACGACGCGGACCAATCCACTTAATCTACTTAATCCAGATTGACAGGTAACATTATAAATACATTATACCTACATACATACATATCGCCAGTAAACATATATACAATAAAATAGGGTTTGGCGTCCTATACCTACATATATACATATCGCAGGTAAACATATATACAATAAAATAGTGTTTAACGTCCTACTTTTCGTGTTCCGTGAAGACGGTCTTGTACGCTGCAAATTACTCAGTGACCACGATATCCAAGTACACAGAATAAAATAAAATGGAGTTTTACGCCCCGCCTTTCTTGTCCCGTGAAGACAAGCAAATTACTTTGTGGTCACGATATCCCAGGGGTAATTAAAACAATTGCGATTTGGATTTTAAAGGCGTTTAAACATAAAATGTTGAATAGGTTTAAATCCAATTCAAAGGGTCAAGGGTTCTTTCTGTACATGGTGTGTACGTGGAACCTTTGTTTCAGTGCCATCCGAATAATTAGACTTCGTTCCTTGCCAGCACCCCGTCCTGCATTGTTGTTAAGTCGAGTCGATGCACATATTTACATGTCATTGAGTATTTCAGGGGATTTCTATCTGCGTTCAAAAGAAATGAAATGCAATGGGGTCTAACGTCCCACCTCTCTGCTCCGAACTGGGCTAATGAAGACAGGCGCACACTCTGCTATGAGGAAATTTTGCCCGGACAGCGGCACTAAGCTAACTCTTATATCGAATTCCAGCTGTCAACGGATCTTTTACGTACACGACAAGGTGTGCACGGGACCCCGGTTTTTCGTATCATCCTAACGACTAGACAGCTGTACTTGTCAGGTCATCCGTCCTACGTGTGTTCAAAAGAAGATTTAACAAAGTACATAACCTTACCTTATCCCCTTTGACTGTAATCCCACAGTAGGCTTAATCCACGCAGCGATATAATATTTACATCTAACATGTCAGGGTAACGAGTATATCTTTAACATATATTATACATGTATCAAAATACTCGAATATAACAAACCTTTTTTCTAGGCTTTTATCTGTAAATACTAAAAGAACATGATTCAAATCGTGTCATGGATATGTATCCATTTTTTTTCTTTCTTTTGTAGTTTTCTAATATTTCTTATAGTACACGCATTCTTCGGTTGTTAATCTTCTGAATGGAATTTTTGTTCACAGAAATCTTTTACGACACAAAAAAAATCGTCATTATAGTCAGGCTGTCACTCAAATTTGACGTTTTAAAAGAACACCAGTTCTTGACATTATCTTAAGCGAAGTCTATGTTCCAATTCAAATAATTCGACAAATAAAATCATTTTTGTTAAATAAATAGTTTGTACGAATAGGTATCGTTGCCTATTTCTATATTCCATACATCACAACGCCAGATATTTTGAAATATAAACACTTGATAGCGTTAAGTTGAACTTTATCAATATACGAGTGGGTATGATCGCTCTTGTACATGTTGTCTCCCCGTATGAATTATATCAATGACTGACAGCTCTATTCACTTCACAATGAAGTAGGGTTTTTATTTATAGTAACAATTAAAAAAGGGGGGTTTCCATTATCATTACTGAACATTATTGTTTTGTCGGCGTGCACGTTTTTTCGTTGAATGATCGGATGGCATTATATGTATGTATTTACGAATAGCACATGAAATAGACTTTACAGTCCTAATTTTTGCTCCAGCCTCGTTCGTTGGTTTTCTCTGGTTTCATCCCACTGCTAAAGACCCCTACGCGCAAGCGAATTATTGAAATAAAATTGAAACCATATGTTAGTCTCGAAATGACCTAGTTTGTGTCGAATGGAGGTTAAACCCCATTTCTCTCTCTCTCTCTCTCTCTCTCTCTCTCTCTTTCAGACAAAACATCCATCGACAGAAAGTTGATATTTTTGGTTTGGAGCAGGGCCTAAAACAACGTGCTTCGAAAATAAGAAAACCGTGCTGCGAAACAAAAGTGTCGTGCTCTGAAAATGTGTAAGACAGTGGTGCCTCCTGGCCCCTAATGGATTCACACCCCAAAGAGACAATGATCAAATTTTTGTTTGATTTTGTTGCCTTGTTACTGATAGAATTTGAGTTTTGATATTGATGTGTTGATAGAGATTGAATTATTATTCAAATATCATCTTAACAGAGCTGGTGTCTTTTCTTTCTAGCCCACAGCGTCGCGCTTCCGGAATGTATCTGTCTTTTAGGACCTGTTTTGGAGAATGCACAAGAAATAACCCAGAGAGTTTGGAGTGTGTCCAGGATGCGACCCTGGGAGTTTGGAGAATGTCCAGGAACGTGGCTCAGTGAGTGTGACGCTGACTTTGACTTTGGTGTTGCTCGAGAAAGTTGCCCGGAATTTTCTAGTATGGTTACTATTTGTTAGCGGATGCAGAACGTAGGACAGGGACAGTGTCTGGTCTTTCCGTTTACACGTTGGCGAGCACGCCAAAGAACCCTGCCCGGGAATTATTTCTCTCATAGGACAGTGTATGGCATGCGGTCCATGCGGTTCAGACAATTTGGACGTTAAACCCAATTTTCATTTTATTTATTTTCCAGGAAAATGGAAGTTCCGTCTTATACAAGAATTTTTTTGTTCATTTCAGAAAACAGTTAAAAAATTGAGAAGCAATATCTTTTGACAGATAATTTAGAAGCAACTTGATGGTCTTTCAAATTCGGAGACAGTGATCACAGTATCAAGATCGAGAAATGAACCAGACCATATCTACAGATCGGTCACAACACGAGACACCCGCCAA
This sequence comes from Patella ulyssiponensis, assembly GCA_963678685.1. NCBI lineage: Eukaryota > Metazoa > Mollusca > Gastropoda > Patellidae > Patella > Patella ulyssiponensis. The sequence continues at coordinate 1,561,292 of OY783230.1, forward strand.
CCTAATCAAGTTAAAATTTAAAAATCTGATTATAATCTCCACATTTAAAAGGCTTTTATAGGATTTGTGTTTATAAGGAAATTTTATAACTTTCGCTAATCCCCTTTTGTAGTGATAATTTCATCGACTCAACGTTTTGCCTGGCTCGAGATTCAAAGATATATTTAAATCTTCATATTAAAAAAGGGTATCAAATATTTCACACTTTATTCCTAACTTCTTCTATAATGACACAGGAATTCTTCACGGATAAATTTCATAAAGCGATCACAATCATATTTATATTCTTATTGCAAAATAATACGGCTTGTTGATAACCTTTCAACTTGTAAGACGTGCGCATTAAATAATACATCGCAGCGGTAATCTGAGATTTTGCTTTTAAATTTGTGAATCAAAAGTTTAATTGCATCTTAAATTTGTGAGTTAAAAGTTTAATTGCTTTTGAAATTTGTGAGTTAAAAGTTTAATTGCTTTTGAAATTTGTGAGTTAAAAGTTTAATTGCTTTTTAAATTTGTGACTAAAAAGTTTATAGATTTGTGAGTTAAAAGTTTAGTTGCTCTTTAAATGAGTGAGTTAAATGTTTAATAGCTTTCTAAATTTGTGAATTAAAAGTTTAATTGTTTTTTAAATTTGTTTTTTAAAATGTTTAATTACTTTTTAAATTTGTGAGTGAAAGGTTTAATTTGATTTTAAATGCTTAAGAAACACTGGAAGTAATGAATAATTTGAACGGAAAGAGAAAGAAAGGGATATCGTTACTATTTTGTTATTACAGCGATATTCTAAATAAATAGGCTTGTCCCTAATGAAGACGAGCAAGGAGAGCAATTTAACCTCGATTTCCAATGGACACAGGATCTTTAACGTGCTATCAATGGTATACATTGGGCCGTTTTCGTCCCTTTATAACTATTAGACACTTTTACCAACCAGGCCTTCCTTCACGTATCACTGGCAGTGGGGACAAGGCGCTTAAAATCCCATGGCAACTTTCTCGGCACCCCTAGGACGTCGCAGTCTGTGGAATATTCTATACAAAGCCATTAAAAAAAAAAATTGCGTAAAATATACTTGTTAAGCAGAGAGGGAATTTGGGTTTAACATCCAATCGACACAAACTAGGTCATTTCGTGACAAACATATGATCCAGTTATATTAAATCCCTTGTGCGTAGAGGTCTTTAGCAGTGGGAGGAAACCCCATCCCTATTCTGACCAGAGATTTTATTAAATTATAAATTTAATTGGGCCAATTATTGTTTCAAATATATTTATACCATTGAATGGATAGCCATCCGATATCTGCCGTTCTTTCCCCCTCCAAATCAACGATCAGATAACTCCAAGTCACTTGCACAAATCTCTTTGAAAGATGACGCAACACATTGTCGTGGGTGTCTTTTTATAGCGCAAATTTCAACTGCGTTGTTATATAAATAAATACATATCGGAAAGAGCACTTGATCAGCACCAGCGGTTTCTAAGTAGTAGAGTATTTATCAATTACATCAGTTATTAAACCACCCACCCCCACTTACATTCACAAAATACCACTTAATATAGATTCATAATAGCTTCACTTTGTATCCGCGTTGTATATATATACGTAAACTACATTGTGTGTTAATTGCATGGACTGATGTTATAATACAGTCAGTGATATTGAGGATAACAAAACGTTAACAGAAAAATGAACTAAAATTAAATGAAATGAAAGGGGGTTTAACGTCCCACTGTTCTGTTCTGACTGGGCATTTTTATAAAATACCAATTAATGATATTGAAAAAACAATTTCAAGTGAGCAGAGAGAGGGAGAGAGAGAGAGAGAGAGAGAGAGAGGGGAGGCTTAACATCCACTCGAAACAAACTATCACGTGGATCAATTTAAGTTCAATAATTCGCTTGGCCATAGAGGTCTTTAGCAGTGGGCAGGCACCACAGGATATCGAGTAAACCCACGAGGACAAGCCTAATCTAACCCCCCCCCCTAAAAAAAACCACAGATCCTATTTCGTTTCGTTTTTATAGTTCAAAATTTCGTTTTACTTGCCATTACTACGTGTTCTAAATAATGTGAGGAATTAGCCAATGAAACTGTCTGTTACGGCGAGCTTTAGGTCATTTCGTGACTGACACATGGTTGAATTTTATTTCAATAATTTGCTTGCGCGTAGGGGTCTTTAGCAGAAAATGCTTTGTGAACTTGGGGTTTGGTAGTGAAACGTTTATCGCTCTACATCAGTTGGAATCAAAGTTAGTGGGTAAGTGGAGTGGCCCTTTAATTGGAATAGCCTACAGCCTCTCTTTATTTTAATCCTGAACAGAATATAACCTTATAGTTGTGTGAAAATGTCATAATTACGAATCGTTCACTAGCAAGAAAAGGTGTAGAACTTTTAAAGAGCGTTGCAGATATAAAAAGTACACTACAACACACATTATTGGCTCGGTGAACTTATCCAATGACATCAATCCCTTTCCTCCCCGGAAGTACGTGTAACTTTCGGGGCTTTCATATACCCTTTGTTTCTCTTTCTGGTGAAGCTTTAAACATGAAAATACCAACTTGATCCCTGTTTTAAGTCGCTCTTTCATTTCTGTCTTTAAACGTTTCTCGGGTACATTCTATAGGGGAGGGTGGGGTTGGGCTAATGGTTTGCCGAGTACATTAAAGGAGATGACCCATCTGTTTCTATTGCAGCGGGATGGGCATGGTTTATCGACTACATTAAAGGAGGTAGTCGACTTGTTTCTATAGATACATAATGAAACCAGCTACTCTGAACAAACTCCAGATGCTCAGCCCTTATTTTAAAGAATGCGTTGATCCACAATGCTAGTGTCGTATGCCCATTGGTGCATTATGGTTACCGGTGATAATTGTCAACCGCGCAGCAGAGCACAAGGCCTGAATACAAACTGCAATGATACAGTACTGAAAACAAACCTTAATAATAAAGGCTTCAAACACAAGGCTGTGGTACACACTCCCAGTAGAATTTCAAAGGGCGTCGTTTGACACCTTGTCAACTCATTAATTGTCAGTTTTAGCGAATGGTCACTTGGAGACTAGAATATGGTCATTTGGAGAGCAAAATAGGCTAGAGTCTTTTGATTTTAATGGTTTCCTGCGCAAATCCTTCGAACTGCCATGGGGTCGTTTACCTGCATGCCAATGTTTCGTTGTCAGTGCGGGGGGTTGGGATGGCCTAGTGGTCTAGAGTGCCGCGCTTTGACCTCTAGCTGGCCGGTCACCTCTGGCTTGCGGCTGTGGTTTCGATCCCTGGTGTGAGCGTATGTGGCATGGAGATAGGGGCGCCTTCTCAACCTCGTGGGTTTCCTCCGGGCACTCCGGTTTCCTCCCACAGCTAAAGACCCCTACGCGCAAGCGAATTGTTGAAATAAAATTGAAACCATATGTTAGTTCCAAAATGACCTAGTTTGTGTCGAGTGGACGTTAAACCCCATTTCTCTCTCTCTTTCTTGTCAGTGCCGGAGGGAGAGTCACGGTAGGAGTTGGAACACTAATCAGAAGGTTCAGGTTTCAATTCCGTTGTTGCTTGAGAAAGCCCCCTAGATTATTTGTATAGTGGTTCCCCCGTTGTCAGAGGTGCAGTACAGAATACGTTGCACGGAACAGTATCTAGTCGCTCGGATGGGATGAAAATCCCTTAGCAGAAGAGGGAAATTTCCCCCATAGTACACTGCGCAGTTTTGACCGTCATAATTATCCCGGTTGGCGCAGAAAAGTAGAATGTTGAACCATATTTCAATTTCGTCAGATCCAGACTAGATCTGTGTTGTAGAAGTCATCCTTAACCCGTCCGGTATTAGAAATAGCCACTCGGCATGTCATCTGAAACTTGTTTTCATCTTTCGGGTATTTTAGTGGAAGGCGGCGTTGATTTCCGTGTTAGGTGGACAAGTCTAGGGTTAAAGGGTAATTACAATAATATCCTGTCCTGGCTTTTAAAACCACTTGAATAACGTCATAAACCACGTGTTATCGTCTCACTTGACCTCAACAAACAAAGGTCAAGGACTAATTGACTTACAACACGACCTAAGTACCGAATATAGAAACGTAAGTTTAAACAATGGCGACGTTGATCTATAAGATCTGAGTCTATCTCTTCCCATTGTTTGTTCACGAGAATAACTTGGTGGGAAATATTCTAGATGGTGTGTTAAAACAATAAGTACTTGACAATTATTTCAGAGTGCAGTTTAACCTGGCTACCATGTGAAATGAAATGAGGTTTAATATTGCTCCTACTGGCTCCAACAGCAAGTGCAGGACAACTAAAGCAATAACCAGTAAAAGTACTATTGAATCAGAGGGAGAGAGAGGAATGGGGTTTAACGTCCACTCGACACAAACTAGGTCATTTCGGGACTAACACACGGTTTCAATTTTATTTCAATAATTTGCTTCCGCGTGGGGATCTTTAGCAGTGGGAGGAAACCAGAGTTTCCGGAGGAAACCCACGAGGTTGAGAAGGCGCCCCTATCTCCATGCCACATACGCTCACACCAGGGATCGAAACCACAGCCGCAAGCCAGAGGTGACCGGCCAGCTAGAGGTCTAAGCGCGGCACTCTAGACCACTAGGCCATCCCAACCCCCCGAATCTAGTTAATAGATCTGGCCATAAGTTCACAAAACATTATCAGACTTAAGTTAAGAATTTAATCAACCTTCAATTACTGTTCATGAGAAATATCCTTGATCCAGAAACAAAAAAAAAACCTTTGCACATAGTTGCTTATTGATGTGTGTCATACGTTAAAATCGATAAAAGTTTTATAAAAAAAAAGGCTATATTTTAGATAAAATACGGGGCACAAGCTTGGGTAATTTCTCAACTGAAGTCTGTGAATGTTTTGAGAACTCGGGGCCCAGACCAGACCATGACGTTATCGCATCTTAGAATTGTGCCGTCATATCAACAATCAAGTTGATAGATCTTGAAGTCTGTGGATTAAGCCGATATAACAGAATTCGTTTAAAATGTTTTCCTACTAATCTCAGACAAAAGCGATTGTTGGTGTTCAAAGTATTTCAAAAAGTGACTGACATAGAAAAGAAAATTATGTTATAGATATGCATATTCTACACGCCATATCCAAGTTTTCAAAGATTTCATAAATGACCATATTATGGATAATCAATGAATGTTGTTAAACAACGACAAATGATAAAAGATTCCATAAAAAAAATTGACAAAATTATGGGTAAGTAAAGTTAACACGCACATGTCGGTGATGAGTAAAACCGTTCTCAGCAAAATTTCAATTTTCCATAAATTTGTCAATTTTTTTTTTTTAGAGCCGGCCAATGAGACAAGAATTTACATTACAGTCAACGAGGAAATTAATTACGTACGGTGACCATACCATACGTACAAAACTATAAACTCTCGTGTGACGGGAAATCATTCAGCCATACTGCGGGGCTTTATATGACTTTCTTTTTATTTGAGATATAAAAACAAAACCGACAACCCTATCTGGAGTTGACACCTTACTCAGTTTATATCAGTTAATGAATCAATCTATTAATGGTGGGATCGAAATCTAATAAAATAACGAAACCCGAGACCCGCATGACAGACAATTGATGTGTGTAACACCTCCCTTTTCTTACTTGTAGCGACGGAACAAATGAAAATTTCATTAGGCCTATAAACAACCCCCCAAATCAAGCCACATTAAAACAGGTTCCTCTATTTCATAGTCAATCGTACCATGTTGACACTTTATGGCCTAGCAATTTTGAATGTCCCGATTTTATGATCTTGTCGACGTAAAACATATTATTGTTGATGTTAACCTCTCTCATATGTCAGTAGAAGACACCTTAAAATAGCGATGAGAGAGAGAAAGAGAGAGAGGGGGAGGGAGGGAGAGAGAGAGAGGTGTATGTTAAGTTTAACGTCCACTCGACACAAACTAGGTCATTTTGGGATTAACATATGGTTTAATTTTATTTAAATAATACGCTTGCTAGTAGCAGTGGGAGGAAAGCAGAGGACCCGACGAAAACCCACGAGGTTGGACAGGTCCTAAAACTCCTTGTCACGTACGACCGGGGAATCGAAACCGCGCCAGTTGACTAATGACAGACCACATGATAACGCCCCCCCCCCCAAAGTTACGATGCACTATTTTCAATTTTCGCTACAATATCAAGTTTCTCATAGCTTGATCCACGTTAATATGTATACCCTGATACGGGTGCAAGATAAAATCCCGATTCAATTAAATAGGCCTATCAATTCACAACAAAATAGCGGCCTATTCGGAGCAGAACACTAGGACGTTAAACCCCACTTTATTTTATTTCAAATGACGAGTGTTCAAGTGCGACGTGTACATTTTGTAACCCGACTTCATAAGCCCGGTTGGTGCAGAAAAGTAGGAACTTAAATCCAATTACATTTGGTAATTTCCGAAAAATATCTTTAAAAAAAAGCTAAAGCAGAAAAGAATTTCAGTCAGCCATTACAAGCATTCTTATGAAATTCTTCATTACGCAGTAAATGATTAAACATATTCGTAAAGATGGTATTTAAATATACATTCTGCAAGAGCTTAATCTGCTAATTGTAGATCTTTCTTTAGGCCCTGAATGTTTTCTAAACTATTAATTAGATCTTTATTTACATGACAAGATCATAATTAACTCTCGGTGTCATCACCAGCCTGGGATGTTTACTGGATTACGTTCCGATTTGCTGTTGACTTCAATTCCTATAGTTTAATCAAACAATGGACAATAGAGACTATGTTTTTAATCCAAGGATTAAACATTAGTAAGGATGATGGAAGCTCGCCCCAATATTGGTCCATAGTAGACCAATTTGATTGAAATTTTCAGCACTTTGCTCTTACATTATCTAGTTTTTAACAATCATACTGGGAATTGCATCTCTTTATTTAATCTCTCATAATATATCTTTACGTCTGGGTTCTGATGGATCAGGCGTATTGTATATTTACACTGAAATTTGTGGCTAATTGACAAGGACACCTCATTAACGGTCGTCGACTGACGGGGTTCAAATATCGTCTGCTCATTTCAATATTTCTATAGATAGTTTTAACAGTCGACTGGTCTCATTGTGATTGTTGCATGGCGGCGACCATCTTGTACGACTCTTATCATAACGCGGTTTAAACACATATTTAGATCTACAATTAATTAGCTACCCCCAAACTGTCCAAATAATTATCCATTTTATTTGGAGAAAATGAACCCGTCCATTCTCCGCCACCCCGTTCTCGCATTGCAGAAATTTTTGTGATAATATAGACTAGGTCTCGTTGAAAATGAAATTCATTGGAGTTTAACGTCCGGCTAATGAATGCGGACATACATAATCTCTTGTGATATCAGGAAATTTTACCCCGGCGGCGCCCTTTCCGTCTACCCGTTGTCGAATTCCAACTGCCAAGCTTTCTTTTACATGCACACCTACCTGCAAAAACGCGGGAAAATATCAGGATCGAGTACGGGACTTCATAGCTCGTGGGACAGAACCTCAGTCACCACAGCAAAAATATCTACTAACAGAAATACACATTTCTTAATGTCGTCTAAATTACAAAATATTATGAGAGAGGGGGAGAGTAAAGTCCGCTTGACAAATTCTAGGTCATTTCATTTCGGAACTATCATATGATTCAATTTTACTTCAATAATTCGCTTGTGCCTAATGGCTTAGGCAGTGGTTGGCAGCAGGGACCGGAGAAAACCCACAAAGTTGGTCGTGTGGCCCTATTCCTTGTCACGTACAAGCTGGATATCGTAATCATGCCTTTTGACTCAATGACAAGACCAAATAGATCTAAAGCAAAATGGAACGAAATTAAAAAACATGATTCGATTTATTGTTTTTAATTTATCTTATTTCAAACGAAATATTTATATTTTTCAATTTTAGTATTTTTTTTTTTTTTTTTTTGAAATGCAAATAAAAGCATAGCGACCACATTTTCACCCAGCAGTACAGTAAAAACACTATGGTCGATTTTTAGAGAAATAAAATTCGATAATTTGTTTTATTAACCGAAGTCGATTAATATGTATATATCCAAGAGGTCCATTATAATATAACGCTTTGAAAAAAAATTATAAGAAATATTTAAATTTAAAGTTAATTCTGACTTACCTGGAAGTTTGTATTAAAATCCAAAAAAGTCGAACATGAATAATCCTCTTCATAAGTATAGTTTTCTAACACGGCATTATTAATAAGTGATCTTCAGACATTATCTTTGTATTTAGGGCGATTATTATTCACACGGTTCCTTGTTTTTTTATAAATAACGGCTAATATTCCAAAGAGGGGTTTTCACACCACGAGCAGCTTTCGAAAAGTTTAATAGTATTTTTTATAAAATAATTGTTTATAGATTGAAATTAATTTCATATTTAATTTAATTTAAACTTTAGTATTTAATCGTAAATAGATATGTTATTCATATGTCCCGGATTCAATTGGGTAAATATATAATGTTATTTATTTCAGAAAACAGACTTTTCCACCCGAAGGATTATTTGAACATTAAACGCGATTAAACTGTAATGATCTATCTATAAATACTATTCATCTAAATGAATTATTATTCATTCTTTGTAATGGCACAGTTTATTATATTTAAACAATTATTTTTACATTCAATTATTCACCGTGAAACAAGTAAATCATTGTCTGTCTGTCTTTCTTAATTTCAAATAATCTACGCAAGTGATGATTGGTGAACAAAAAAACCTAAAAATTAAAGTCATAACAAAAACACCCCCGCATATAGTTAATAACTGTATCTTTGTTCCTAAAACGTCTTTGATAATAAAAACAACAGAATATCACATAGATCTGTTAGTAAAAGCCACCAGGAATAATTCATGCTAAAACCAACCAAAAACGCTGAATGAAAAAACACCTCTAAACATATTCACTAAATCTGTTCATCCAATTTGACTTTTGAAACGGATTAAATAATTATTTTTACATTATACAGCTTTCATCTGAATTAAATAATTCATACAAATAATTCTACAAGAACGCAAAACCAACCACACATACATAATTAATAACTGCGCCTTGCCTACATTTATCACTTCAAAAACCCGTCTTCATCAAACCTATGGGTGCAGAAAGGCGGTATTTCACTTTACTCCAAAATCAATATATCAATATAATTTTGATAGGTCACTAAGAGTCAATTTCAAATTTTAGACCTTTGCTGTTTCTTCCTTGTGTTGTGTAGGCCTATAGTATAATGGAACTTTCAAAATTCCGAATGAAAACAACCACAGCATCTGAAAGCTCATCCAGTATTTTATTTATAATCTGTTGGTGTTCCGAATGAAAATTCTGGATATACCTCACATCACTGGTCACAAGTCACAACACAATTACGTCATCAAATAGTTATACGTCATCGACTAATTACCATAAAATAGTTCACGACTTGTCCACAGTGTTGCATAATCTTGAATATATCAGGCGGAGTTATTTGTTACCTATATGACATATCTATTGATAATATGATACTACACGGTGTGTGTCGCCTTTAATTATGGCCGTTGACAAAACGATGTGATGACGGTATGCGATAGGTATCTTAAACCCTTTACAATGTAACTGAAGAGACACATACACTCAGAATGTATAATATATCCGCGAACAAAAGGGGTCCCCACACTCCAAGATGATATACTGTTAACTGTTCAATTATAACCCCTTGTTTCGATCTACCCACACTGAACGTTAATACAGCCTACTCCGTCTGATACCATAAAACCCTTTATACCACGACCCGGAAACATACCATTTCACATCAAGGTGACATGCGCATCAAACACCTCCCCTTCTCCCATTTCTCTTATTGATTGTTATACATTTTGTGTCAATAATCCCCCCTCCACCCCCATCACTAAAATAAAATTATAAAAATAAACACATATTATTCTATTTGTGTAGTTGCAGAGATTAAATTAAATGTTGTATAGGGTTCAAGCTATTAATCCCGAAATGACATTCAATCCTCTCTCTCTCTCTCTCTCTCTCTCTCCCCTCTCTCTCTCTCTATCTCTCTCTGTCTCTCTCTCTTGTATGTCAAATATTTATGGTTCTGGTTAATTAATAATGCACAGGGAATCATCTTTGCTGATGTCATCCTTATTGATTTGACCTTGACCTAACTTTATCTTAAGAGAATAAACTCCATATCAAATTTATTGTTTTATTGTGGCCATCTGGAATTTATCCGCCAAATCAATTAGATTTAATAAACTAGCGGATGATCTAGAGAGTTGTATTGTAGTTAAAAAGTTGAGAAATGGGAATTATTTCACTATGATTCACATTTTACTTTTCTTTTTAATTTCACGTTCCGTGACCGAATGGTTAGCATGCGCGCGCTGTATTATACGGCTTGGCATTGAATCAACTAGCGTGGTTTCGAATACGTGGCAGGGTGTAGGGTCGCATGTCCATCCTCATGGGTTTTCTCCGGGTATTCCGGTTTCCTCCCACTCCGCCCAAGCGAATTATTGAAATAAAAGTGAACCATATGTTAGTCCCGAAATGACCTAGTTTGTGCCGAGTGGACGTTAAACCCCATCTCTGGTATGTTACTGTAAGTTGACGGGTATTTTACTACTTCAAAACCAAATTTGTCTGTTTTATCGAATATAGGCTACCGACATTAACTTTATCGTTAATTATATTGATGTCCCGGTCCAGAACAGATGCATTTATAGTGTTAGTCCTGGGTGGCCGCCCCAAATATTATATGACGAAACATTGTGAGTTGTTTAGGGCAAGTGAGAAATAATTTCTAGCATCTAACACATGGTATATTGAGTCAAGGAGTAGAGTCACCTTCCAACCTTGTTGGTTTTCTCCAGGTTCTCCACCCCCCCCCCCCCACTGCTAACGACACCTATGAGCAAGCGAATTAATTAATGAAACAAAATTGAACAATATATTCGTTCCGAAATGTAAATGAAAAAAGCTCACCAAAACTGTGTTAACAGACGTTACACGGATAGAACCGTGAACCGGAAGTAGCATAATCCCGAAACCGGAAGTGGTAGTGCAACGCCACCAGACTTCTGTACCACTAGGCTTACCCTTATACCCAAAATTCCAGGTTCACCTCCTTCCGTTTTAGTATTCCAGATTATCCCACGCAGCCGTTATTAGTATATATATCTTACACCCAGCTCATACCACTCCTGCCAGTAGCATAGTAATATCTCATTTCGTCGAGCCCAGCTAGGCCGCCTTAACAAGTACATGTATAACCATCTCTAGACATCTGTCAAATATTAGTATAAATAGCTTACACCCAGTTCATCCCACCCCACCTTTATTAGTATAAATAGCTTACACCCAGTCCATCCCACTCTGCCTTTATTAGTATGAATATCTTACACCCAGCCCACGCCTTTATCAATATCAATATCCTTCACCCAGACTCATTACATCGTTCTGCCAGTAGCGTAGTAATATCACATTTCATCGAGCTCAGGCCGCCTTAACAAGTTTCACCCTCTCTAGACATCTGTCAAACATTGTTATAGATGACGGGAAGCAGATGATTTAATCAAATAACTTGTTTAGAGATGTGGTAATAAGTCATCGAGGTCAGACCGTACAGATCAATAGGCTTCAGATTGGTAATATATCGACAAATTACATCATATATCTTTGGACTACATCTCTATAGTCTAGTCAAGACGGGTCTTGGTTCCTGTATATAGAATGGTTATTCAACGCCGCGGGTTGAAGTCGTAATTTGTAAAGGCTAATGATAAATATAAAATGGATTAAATCGTCCCAGAATTAGAGAAGCCACCACCTTTAGACCGAGGTTAGAACTTTCGAACTGACAGATTATATGTTACTAGTCAAATTTTATGATTCAGTATGGTAGGCATGGTTACACACGCGATTTACCTAGGAACCACGGTGGCTCGGTGGGTTAGACGTTGGCTCGCTAACCTGGAGGTTCCGTGTTCGATCCGTACGTTGGTCGAGATTTTCCGGTGTGGTCACTAGACAACGCATAGTTGTTCGGATAACACGACAATTCGACGTTCCGTGTACACATTAGCGTTCACGTTAAAGATCCCTTGGCAGTCTGGATTCGATATAGGGGTAGGGTGTAGCGCGTCTATCGGGGTAAAATTATTTCCTTCATGGCTCACTGTATGACGTATGTCTGTCGTCATTAACCCAGTTGGAAGAGAACAGTGCGACGTATAAAACCCCATTTCATTGTCGATTTACTAATGAACATGGACATAAACCATAGATTGTAATATATAGAGACCTTTTTGCCCGGACAGCGGCGTTACGACCGATATTTATTTCGAATTCAATGTGCCAAGGGCTTTTTTTTTGCGTCCACGATAATGTTTTTACGGTATCTCGGATTTTCGTCCATTGGAATTGGCAACAGGCACCTAAGTTGCGAGACCTAGACTTCAGAAACTGTAGTACAATGTGCGCTCGAATATATTTTAAATTTAAATTAAACTTCTACATCAGTTGACGTTCTATTCTTTGTAGATCTTATGTTTTGGGAACATTTCACTGCCATCCCTCAATATGTGACAGGGTGATCCCGCATCAATTTAAATCCCCCCACACCCAACTATGCCAATGGGTTCCCCTCATCCGGCTAAACACACAGACACACCCCTCCAAAATCCCATATATGCCATGGAGTGCGTGATGGTGAGCAGTAATATAACCAAACCACAGCAATAATCATTGTTAATAACTATTAATCTAAAACTTGGAAAAATGATAGGACGCTGTGGAGTGATTAACTGAGTACATAAAGCTATTACTAGCTTTTACAATATAATATTATACCATAACAATGTGCGCTGGTATTTAAGGTGCACTTTTATATTTCTGGTAGCAGAAAGTTCCCTTAAAACGTTTGATCCTGGTATTGGCCAAGAACGCTTCGACTCAGGGCTTTTTCGGCGTTGTTTCACTATGTCAGTATAGGGCCAGTCGTTGGGCGGTGGCGAAATACCGATGTCCCGTGTACACATTGGCGTGTACGTAAAATATGTCTTGATAGTTGAAATATGAAATAAGAGTAGGCCTAGGCCGTAGTGAAGCTGTGGCAACAAAATTTCCCTTATGGCACACTATATGGCGGGTGTCCGTTTCCATTAGCACTGCAGTCTGTGAAGAAAAGTTGGATGTTAAACTCCATTTCATTTTCAATCTATCAAGAGTGTATGGAATGCTAGACCATGGTTGGAGATAATTATAAAGTGTTTTATTGTTCCCAAATATTTTCATAAGAATGACCATATGTTAGTCTCAGAATACCCAAGTAATGTTTTTAACGTGTCTCATTTCCCTTTATATTTCAAGTAGAAGTGGGTTTAGTTCTGTGTCAGGCGGCACCGGATAGGAACTTTACTTGGTTTTTCTTCCCATCCGAACGACTAGACAGCTGTCATTGACAGGCCCTTCGTCCTGCATCACTGACATGGGGAAACGACGGACAATCTGGATGAACTTTTTCAGCCAAGGCCGGGATCGAAAACCCAATCTCCAGGCTAGCGAGCCAGCGCCTTACCCGCTTAGACACCGTGATCCCCGTACGTTTAGAAAAAATAAATTAAAATGTATGACTATAAACATGTCTTTTCTTATAATTTTTAACAGTTGTCTTACCTTAATCTTACATGACAGTTGACTTTTTATACTTCCAATAGAATATATCTTGTTCCAGGAATGGCAGCTTGGTGGTTTCCGATAATACTAACCAATTTTTAATACATAAATCCTTATAAGCTGCTGGACGCCAGGAGTGTTAATACCACTCAACCTAACACGACGACTAACACTTGCTAATACACGTGACTGACAAACAATGTCCACCAGTCTATCACAGACAAATTCATATTTCTTATATTATTCCAAAAATGTTTTATTTCCCCGCCATTTCTCATAAAACGCGTCTATCTTCTAATCGAACATCTTGTAGCAGACGACAGGTCATTCCGACCTTCATGACAGCAAGGTCAAGGGGGTTGTTAAGTGCAGACGAGACGCAATGTTCCCGCCATTTGAAGATTTGATTGAATAAATGGGATAAATTGGAATTGTGGCCGATCTAAGAATGAGTCACGCCGGTATTACAGAAGAGCGTATTACGTATATATATATACATACACATCAAGATGATCAGAATAAGAATTCGAGAAAGATGAGAATTGCACAAAAATAAAACAGTCTCGCGCTATCAGGGGGATTATACACACTTAACTCGACAAGTAATGGCCGACCGTGTCTGACTTGAGGTCAATTTCTACAAATATGGCTTATTTACCAGCACTTTTATAGTGGACTTTACCATAATAACGTAATAGTATCGTTTATCGTCTGCTCGAACATTTATATAATTATCTAACAGTCGTGCTTAATAACATCATTGGAATGAATATTCCCTGGTGCCACAGTTCTGAAAACGGTTCAGGAGTACGTTTTCAGAGAAGCATTATGCAATTCCGTGAAAATAATAACTGTACCAATTCCTCTGCTACTATGGTAAAACAATCTGTTACTATGGTAAAACAAAATAATTACTCTTCCTGTATATCTGTTACTATGGTAAAACACAACAACAACTATACTTTTTCATCTGTTACTATGGTAAAACAAGATAATAACGATACCTTTTCATCTGTTACTATGGTAAAACAAAATAATAACTTTACTTTTTCATCCGTTACTGTGGTAATACACAATAATAACTATACCTTTTCATGAGCTTTTAGATACAATAAAAACCGATGATAAAATTACCACAATTCCATTTTTACTTTAAAATCAAAATTTATAATTCTGCTTCAAAATCACAGTATACATAACAGGGAAGGTTTTAGAAAGACGGCACACGTTACCAAATAACATTTATCGTATCAAACATTTGGTCGTTGAGATTATTTTTGTCAATATCTCGATGGTTTATATTATTCATTTGTGACAAGGGTTGCACAGGAAAAACACGCGTTATCTGTCAACAGATAGAATGACAAGCTTGTTTATTTCTCTCTCTCTCTCTCTCTCTTGGCGCTCTAATTTGTCAGTAAGTCAATGAATTCAGAGTACAGATATAGTAACTGATTCAGAATTATTCCTTATCAATAACACCCACATTGTGTCAGCAAGATAACCCGAGATTAGTCAACAGAATCAGGATTACCACGGATTGAGCAATGTTCTATTCTCTAGTCACCAGCATGGTGTACAGAAACAGTAGTTAATATACACTACCGTTCTATCGCCACATTTCCATTTTAATTGCCTATAGCTGATTCTGGTGGAATTTTATCCAAGTCTTCAGAGAGCCGTTCCGTGTCATGGATACAACCTAGACCATTATAACGAGGGGTTTTAATTACCAGCCACCGACTCCTAGCTTGATTTAGATGCTCCTCGGGGGATTGTGCTGATCGAAAGGCCTATTTATATATCGGCTTGATTATTGCGGGGGAAGCAAGAGATCAACGCGGTTTAGTTTCTTGCCTTTTTTGTCTGGATGTCAAAGAAGCTGTCGTGAATTGAATCGCAGATTGGAATCATGCTTATAAGCTACCTGAAACCCCATTCAGGAGATATATCGATCGATCGGAATAAATACAAGAGTTTCAGGAATCATTCTTCTAGAGAAATGCAATCAACTTCGATTTCAGAATTTTGGTTAAAACGGAACCGTCTTCTGTCTGTTATATAATGAAGATTTTTACTCCCGCTATCCAATTTCTGACAAGTATTTCAGAGTTTAATCCTTGGAGTAACGAGTTTCTCTGTTTTACAACTTGATGAATCAGACGAGACGGACAACCCTAGAAATATATATAAACCTTACGCAATACAATGGCCGCCGACGTTAGGTTCGTGCAAGAACAAAGGTTCTTGTGGAAACAATCCGAGCAGACTCTTTTTCTAAATTTGCTTTTTTTCCGGGTTTTAAAAAATCCTTTTAACTTCTTTGAAGCGAATGAGAAATAAGGGTATTATTTACAAAGAAAGTTGTTCAATTTAGATAAATTGTATGCGGATAGTTCCAAGTAATGTCGTGTGACTTCTCCCCGACTGAAAGATGATGTCATTTATTGGCAATGATTGCTCTTGAGTGGGTGGGTGGGTGACTGCCAGGCTGTAATGAAAATGGAGTGGCGTTTAAAGGGACAATCTCGATTTTATTTTGGAGAATAAAACTGCTTGATTTTGTGTTAAAAGCCCTTAAAATCCTTTACCTTACGGCCGAGCAACTAACTCAATATACATGATACGTTTTCAAATAACTTAAACCAGTCACTGTTCATCTGGAAATGGAGATCAGTGTCCGGATAAAGCCAGAATTTTATTTTATAGAAATAACAGCAGGTAGGTTATCAAGTACAGCACGCGAGTCATGCACCGTATAAACCTCTAAAGGAACGGCAATAGATTATAAAGTCGCCCAAAGAAAAACATTGACCCGAAATCTTAAAAGGGTTACGTGTCCGGATAAGCGGCTTTGACGTTCACGTCCAAACAATTCAGTATTTTCGGCTGAAATTTTGAGAACAGGTAAATACCCCATTCCTCTATATGGACTTTTATTTCTGTGAATATCGGGATGACCCCTTTATCGCCTCGCCAGAAGAATACGTTTGAGACGAACGTTCAATTCTCCGTACCGACCGACGGAACGACTAGATTACACTCCCCAAGCCCACAGGCGATCAAAATGACAGGTGGGGGCTAAAGAACCGGGCGCTGGCTCAATAAACCGGGGATGTGATGGGACGCAAAAACCAGATCCCTTGTAAAGTGCTGACCAGTCATTATGAGGCAAAACACGTTTCCAGTGTACACGGTGGAGTGCACGTAGTCGATAGTCGATGGTCCAATGCCCTTACATTTTGACATAACGAGTGGCACCCACCAATAAAAAGAAATTTACATCATTCCGGTCAGTGCTTATGTGGAGACTTTCGGACGTCTTTTTATGGCCGTCTGTTTTTTTTCATTTATTATTAGGTCAATCGCCACTCCATCATGGCGTCAAAGAAACCATTTGCGTCAGATAGTCAGAAGATATTTAACGTGTTCGGAAGACATTTGACATTACAGCGGTGCTGCGACGTATTTTTATTTCGTATTTCGATTCAGAAATATCACCATCGGTTTTACCATCAGACGCCTTTTC
This sequence comes from Patella ulyssiponensis, assembly GCA_963678685.1. Lineage (NCBI taxonomy): Eukaryota > Metazoa > Mollusca > Gastropoda > Patellidae > Patella > Patella ulyssiponensis. Next base: position 1,578,548 of record OY783230.1, read on the forward strand.
TTGCTCCACTGACAAGGAATGTTGAGCTATGATATATAATGTAGACTCGGTGAATAAGGCGCTGGCTAACTAACCAGGAAATCAGGAAGTGGATCCAGGTGGTGGTCGAGAAAGTTCCTTTGGATTATCCAGCGTGTTTTCGCCTTGTCAGTGATGTAGAACGGAGGGCCTTGTCAACCGTGTCTAGTCGAACTTGCACGTCAAAGAACCATTGATATAAAAGTAGCCCAAATTACCCCAATAGCACATTGTGTATAAGGCCAATCGGTGCAGAGAGGAATGACGGTAAACCCTATGTTATATTATACAATGTACGTTATGTAATGTGGTGTTAGTTTTATATAATATTGGTGTGTCTGTTTGTGAAATCCAACCTGAAATTGTCTACAACTGTGACACGTTCACCAGTTGATATATCAACACGCGTATTGATCGAGGTTTATTAATATAGCTAGTAGGAAGACCCCGTCAATCAAATACCCAACTCATGTAGAGAGAAATTCGGCTTATTTTTATTACAACGAACCTTCAGGACAAACAAATTTAGCAGTGGGAGTACGCGTTGGCTCAGTGAGTAAGCCGCTGGCTCGCTAATCGTTTAGTCTTAGGGTTCCTCCCGGTAGTGGTCGAGGCAATTCTTTGGGATTTTCCGGTGTCAATCCACTTTAATTCTCAGAGGTGCCGGACGGAGGGTCTGACAAGAACAGCTGTCTAGTCGTTTGGATGGGAAGAAAAACCGAGGTCCCATGCACACATTGGCGTGAACGTAAACGAGTAGGCTGTGGCACCGCTGTCTGAGTAGAATTTCTCCCATAGCACCCTACATGGCGTATACCCGTTTTCATTGGCCAAGTTGTCACAGGAAATTATTTAAAAATGTTCTCCAAAAAATTAGGTTTCAAATATTCAAAGATACATTATGGGCGATTAGATAAAGAGTTGACTGTTTTCGCTATAAACATTTAAATGCCGTCAAAACAATAAATTTGGCCTTTAAATAAAAACTGGTCCAATGTAATTAATTTAATTTGCGTGATTATAGAAAGAAGACGAGCTATGAATATACGAGATGTTTTGAATGCTTGTTTACAAGTTCTTTTCTCCCAACTGTCAGACGATTAGGGTATCTAAATTATTAAGAAAACCACGTTAGCCATGTTGTAAAATGGCCGTCATTTTCAAAAATGGCTGAAATGTTCGGCTTTTCTTTCACAAAATTTTACCCTCGTGACCGATTGAGAGGATTTTGTACATTTGATGTTGTCGTCTATATTCGTCCGTTCCAGGCGTCCGTTCACACTTCACTTATTCGACAGGCGTGGTTTCGATTCCCTGATCGCCTGTCCAACCTCGTGGGTTTTCTCCAGACCCCCCAGTTTCCTCTTACTTAAAAAGAACCCTACGCCCAATCGAATTATTGAAATGGTTTTTGGACGTTACCTACACACGCCCTCTCCCTCTCTCTCCCTCTCTCTCTCTCTCTCTCTCTCTCTCTCTCTTATTTTCAACAAGTTTTAGGCATATTTTTGAATTACCAGAGAAGACGACCCCGTCTCTCCCGGTCAGCAGGATCATGTGCTTAAGCAGACCTAAGCGCAATGGTGAATCCGGGTACCACAGACTAATCAACGCGAGCCAGAACATAAACGATTCTGTGTATTAAATGATTTGTGATGTAATATGACATGTCAACATTAGGCCATGTTAATACGATACAACTATCACTCATTGGTATTATTTACCAGATCATAAACGTCAGTCAATGAAAGACTGGGTCAATATACACACAGTTCATTGAGCACAATAAAAAGTAAAAGTAATATAAGTGGAAAACAGCCGCTGTTATTGCTTGAATTTTTTGTGTTTTTTATATGCAATTTGTGAGAATGTAACAGACAACCAACACAGCAGAGCTTCCCGTTTGACACAGATAAAACAATTAATACCACGCAAATTCCATGCGAAGAATGTTACAATGGGGAAAAGTAATCGGTCTAGTTTATTGATAGTGTAATCGGTCTAGTTTATTGATAATGTAATCGGTCTATATTATTAATAGTGTAATCGGTCTAGCTTATTAATAGTGTAATCGGTCTAGCTTATTAATATTGTTATCGATTTAGCTTATTACTAGTGTGACCAGCCTAGCTTATTACTAGTGTGACCAGCCTAGCTTATTGGTAGTGTAATCGGTCTAGCTTATTAATAGTGTAATCGGTCTAGCTCATTAATAGTGTAATCGGTCTAGCTTATTACTAGTGTAATCGGTCTAGATTATTACTAGTGTAATCGGTCTAGCTTATTAATAGTGTAATCGGTCTAGCTTATTAAAAGAGTAATCGATCTAGCTTATTACTAGTATAATCGATTTAGCTTATTACTAGTGTGACCAGCCTAGCTTATTGGTAGTGTAATCGGTCTAGCTTATTAATAGTGTAATCGGTCTAGCTTATTACTAGTGTAATCGGTCTAGATTATTACTAGTGTAATCGGTCTAGCTTATTAAGAGTGTAATCGATCTAGCTTATTACTAGTGTAATCGATTTAGCTTATTACTAGTGTGACCAGCCTAGCTTATTACTAGTGTGACCAGCCTAGCTTATTGGTAGTGTAATCGGTCTAGCTTATTAATAGTATAATCGGTCTAGCTTATTACTAGTGTAATCGGTCTAGCTTATTAATAGTATAATCGGTCAAGCTTATTAATAGTGTAATCGATCTAGCTTATTACTAGCGTGATCTGTTTAGCTTATTACTAGTGTAATCGGCCTATCTTATTACTTGTGTAATCGGTCTAGATTATTACTAGTATAATCGGTCTAATCGTGGAGTAATCGTGCTGATCCTATCAGGTCTTATCATATATAAAAGTGGTTGCAATCGTGTTGACCGTATACAAATGTATCCGAGCGTATCTGCACGTACCAGATCGTCGACAATCCTATCGTGACGCATCGGACGACAGTGATAATTAAGTATTATTAATTATGTAACCAGTGAAGTTTATTAATTGTGCAATTACTAAAGCTTATCAATTGTGCAAGTAGTAAAGCTTATCAATTGTACATTTAGTATAACGTATTAGTTGTGGATTTTCTTCTGGTTCTCCGGCTCCCGCCAACTGCTAAAGACCCCTATACGCAAGCAAATTATTGAAATAAAATTTAACAATACGTTAGTCCCGAAATGACTTACTTTGTGTCGAGTCAACGTTACCCTCTCCCCCTTTCTCTCTCTCTATCTCTCTCTCTTGAGTTTTGTAATTATTTTTGAGGTCAATATGAACTTTTTCTTCCATCGTTCGTTGTTTGTCACGATTCCCTATTAAAATTTAGAACTGGCACTATTCGATGTTTATTTACTGCTAGAGAAGTAATAAGGTTTTATAGATGTCTACACCATCTCCTTCTTATTGATGAAAAACCCAGACAGGAAAATTAAATTTCTACCGAATTACTTAGGTTAACGTCACAGAGAACAATTTTGATTATTTCTGTGTGTTGATTGAAGACATCTCCATGATTTTCTTGATCTACACGATATTACCACTAGATTATTCCACAACGCGATAATAGTACAACACATGTGAGGCGATAGAGACGAACTAGGTTATTTCAAGTGGCCAAGTTCCGATTCCTGCTGGCGCGTGACATGGCGTAGGGTCGCCTGTCCAACCTTGTTGGTTTCCTCCCACTGCAGGGGTGGGGTTGGGGTAACGTCCACTCGACACAAACTAGGTCATTTCGAGGGCTATCATATATGGTTATATTTTATTTACATAAGTTGTATGCGCGTAAGCGTCTTTAGCAGTGGAAGGAAACCGGAGTACCCGGAGAAAACCCACGAGGTTGGATAGGCGACCCTTCTCCTTGTCACGTACCTGTGCGAATCGAAACGAAGCCACGTGGCGTCAGTCATTGGCTCAACGGCTCGTGCAATGTTTACATAACACCTAACTGCTTCGGGCAAAATGATGCATTTTACTCATTTTAATACCCATTTACACTATATAGGAAATATTTTTTAACTACAAATACCTCAAACGTCTTTATTTATTTTTCTTTTACCTCAAAAAAATGTTTGAGAATTTAATTTGTCGAAGTAAAAAAGTTAATATGCCGAACTTATTAAGTCTCGTCGATCTCATGCTTATCAATGATTGTAGCGGCTAAGCGAATATTCACTGCGGGATCAGTTTGCACTGATGATACTGTTCCAACTGTGCAAATGAAGACTGGCATACACCATGCAGTGCGCTATGAGTGAAATTTTGCCGGATTTACTCTTATGTCGAATCCAAACTGCTTCCGAGCGACTATATAATGTACCGTTCCATAACTTATGTCCTGTACCACTGACAAGAAACCATTATCAATAGCATACGATTGTTTATGGTCACAAGGTTGAAATTTTTGTGACGGAAATCACCGTAGTCAAATAGTGTCTTTCAATAATGACACGGAGCCGCGGTGGCTCAGTGAGTCATGCGAAGGCTCGTTAACCAGGATGTCCTGGGTTAGCACCTGGAGTTGACCCAGAAAGTTCCTATAGGTTGTACCACCCTTGTCCCAGCAAACTGTTGACTGTATGGCGTATGCCCGCCTTCATTAGCCCTATAGGTACAGGAAAGTAAGATATTAAATTTCATTTCATTTCCTTTATTACGAACTCGGCAATAGGCGTACGGGCTCGACCACATTTAGGGGGTCAGAACACGAATTGCCCGAAAAATTTTCGGGTTTACAGACCCCCCCCCCTTTCCCCTAAAGAAAATTTTGAATTATTTGCCTGCTATTTCACCCCGTAAACAAAGCAACTTCAAAGTGGTCTAATATAGCTTAAAGTAGCTAAGTCTCTAACTCAATATCATCTAAAATCTTAAACTTTGAAAATACGAATTAATTGTCAATTTAAATCAACATTGATGCTGTGATCTTACCGGAAAAAAGATGGGCTTCTGATATCTAATATTTAAGACAATTTAAACATTTTACCATCGGTACACGAATCGTGTACCATAATGCGTTTCAGCCCCAGTTTTAGCAAGATACTCGGGGAACGAGGCTAGACACATTGCACCAAATCAAACGGCATATGTAGACTGGAATAACCAGACGCTAGAAATTTGCATTCGATTGAGACTGCTGGCTTACTTCGTGGAACATGACTGATTGGAAATTAGAGTAAATTGAATGTAAATCAGTTTATATACATTCATATTACAGTATTATATGCGTTTCACCCACTTCTGTCAATTTCTAGCTCTCAAATGTTAGCGATTTAGCTCCTTTAATTAAGGTGGCTCACTCGAATTTCAATAAATCGTTTACAGTCCACGAAGACGGGAAAATTTTTAAAATTTAACAGCCGCAAACGCTTCTTCCTGCTGTTCCAGCCGGTGAATACAGCAACTTCAATTTGGTCCAATACAGCCTACCTGCTGACCCGAATTCCAAACAACCAATCAATCGGGGTATGGGGCCTCACCCTCCCGGAGAAAATTTTGAAAATTTAACCACCGCAAATGCGTTTTCTGCTATTCTAGCCCGTGTAAAGTAAAACAAAAGTATCTAATGGTTTTGTAACCGAAATCCCACTCTGAATTCCAACCATCCAATCAGACTGTTGCAGCTGCATTCACAAATACTCAAATACTAATCGATGCCCGAAAAATGTCGCACAAAGTAGAGTGGCTCCAGACAAAATGTTTTAATCCATAGTCAACTCAGTACAAATTCGTGGTATTGAATTTTGTGAAATGATTTGGATTGTTCATACTTGGTTTTATTTTATCAAAAGAAAAGTAAAATTAGTGTTTTATCAGGGCTCAAGGACAGTTAGGGGAGCAAAACTAGAAATGTCCGAAAAAATTTCAGGTTTACAGACAGCGGCGCCAGTTTTCTTCGAGACGCGAAGAAGCGGAGCTGACCTTGTATAGACCTCTCAAGAAAATATTGGAATATTTGACGGCCGCAAACGCGTTTTACTGCTATTCCAGTCCGTAAAAGTGGTGTTTTATTAGATTTTGGGCACTTTATTTTACCAAGTAGATGAAGTAATTTTTTTTTCTCACTTCACCTGTCTGCCCGAAAAATCAGCTTGCCCGAAAGTTAGGTGGGAAACTGCCCCTCCGCCCCCATGCTCGTACGCCTATGAATTCGTCGGAAATATCAGGTGGGGTTATACATGGTGATCAGCAATAAAAGGGGGGCAACTTTGAAGGATGTATTTTTCTTTGTTTATTACATTTGGCGACCGAAACCATAGATTTATGACTCGTTTATGTGTCTTAAATATTGGATATTAGGGCACCATATTCCCATGACACCATAACCACATACGATTTATATAAGTTCTGATGAAACACAAATTACAAACGTCACGATGAAAGGGAGACAACTCCAATACTCGCAAAATTCACTCAAAATACCGAATTGCACTATTTTTGCAGGGTTTAGTGACCGAATGGTTCAACCCGTCGGTTTTCGATCATAAGGTCTGTCATAAAGTTAAGCCGGGTGGTTTCGATTCTCTCTTTGTACGTGACGAGGATTAGGGTCGTCTGTCCAAATCCGTGGGTTTTCCCCTGGATAATAAAGTTCCGCTCCGACTGCTAATGATCCCAACGCCCAAGCAACAATTGAATCATATGTCCGTCTTGAAATGGCATTTTTCGGGTGTCGAGTGAGTTGACGTTAAACCTAATTTTTCTCTTTCCATTATTTAAAGACTATTTTGTTTTTAATATTCGAAATTAATTACATTTGGTCTAGATTAGAGTGATAATACAACAGTATATTATTGTTTATTAGCTTCACGATTCTTGAGATATCTATGTGTGGGGTGGAGGTGGGTATATTTGCTATTTAAGCTGAAATGGATCCGGGCGGGGGGATGTCCTAGTGGTCTAGAGTGCCGCTCTTTGACCTCTAGCTGGCCGGTCACCGCTGGCTTGCGGCTGTGGTTTCAATCCCTGGTGTGAACGTATGTGGCATGGAGATAGGGGCGCCTTCTCAACCTCGTGGGTATAGTGGTTCGGATAAAGCAAAAAGGATTAACGTGCACGTAAAAGAGCTGTTGGCAGTTGGAATTCGATATAAGAGTAAGCCATAGCGCCACTGTCAGGGTAACAAAATTGGTCATAGCACACTGCATGGTGTATATATACTCTTCAAAAAAAGAAACGCACAACCCCATTTTTTTTATTTAAACGAAGTCATTCTTTCCATAAATCTTACTTGTTTTAATGTCATTATGTAAGGATAAAAGAAATTCATTATTGGTTTTAAATGTAGTGTCACAAATGGTGACTGGTAATCCTTTTTGTCGAAATTTGTTATCGCTTGATTGCACCAAGAAACATGAATTTAACAACTTCGCGAACTATTCGCATGGAACCTAAATCTAAGGCCTTTAAAATCCCGGGGTTCTCGGTTTCCTAATAAGTTGCACATGTAAACACTCACCGAAGCAAGTGATGCCACATCTGAACGAAGACCAACGCAAAAGCGCTATTGGTCGATTACAAGCAGGTGAATCCAAGACAGATGAAGCCAGGCTGCGGAATGTTTCCCTTAATTCCATTTCTCGCCTTTGGGGTAGGTACCGACAGCGAAGTTCAACACTGACCGCCCAAACTCAGGCCAAACAAGAGTGACCCCACCTGTCCTGGATAGTCACTTCCGGTTACGTCATTGGCGTAAATGGTTTTCAACAGCGATCTCTACTGCAGCAGCAATTCCCGGGCGGCGTAGAAGCTCGTACCAGACAGTCCGTAAACGCCTACGTGAAACCGAATAACGAGGCAGACGTCCCCGTTAGAGCTTCTGTTTTGAAATACGCCGACACCATGAAATCCAACTTTAATGGTTTCATACACCGAGGGTATGGCCACAGCAACACTGGAGAGCAGTTTGGTGCAGCGACGTGTCGCGGTTCTTGTTGCAACAAGGCGATGGTAGAGCGAGGATATACCGACGACGAAATGTAACTTTGCGTTTCTTTTTTGGGAGAGTATATATATACGTTTTCATTAGCCCAATTGGAGATGATCATCAGTAGAACGCTAAACTCCATTTCATTTCATGTCATCTATCATCTGTGTGATAAAGAGAGGGAGATAGAGAAATGGGGTTTAACGTCCACTCGACACAAACTAGGTCATTTTGGGACTAACATATGGTTTCAATTTTATTTCAATAATTCGCATGCGTGTAGGGGTTTTTAGCAGTGGGAGGAAACCGGAGTGCCCGGCGGAAACCCGCGAAGTTGAGAAGGCACCCCTATCTCCATGCCACATACGCTCACACCAGGGATCGAAACTACAGCCGCAAGCCAGAGGTGACCGGCCAGCTAGAGGTCGAAGCGCGGCACTCTAGACCACTAGGCCATCCCAATCCCCCTGTGATATAGAAGACCGGTATTTGTCATGCAGAGTGCTATAAGAACAATATTACCCGAATAGCGGCCTACTAGCATTGAGAATTCCGACAGTTAAGGGGTCTTTAACCTCCTTTGTCAGACCGTCCGTCATGCACAACCGACGAAGGAGAAACCACGATGTAAGATTCCAAGATGGCCAGTTTACTCACACAGACACCGCGGCTCAGCCTTAATATAGTAAACGCTGACACGACCTTGGCAAATTTCCAAATAATTCACAACGCATATAATTAATATGTCAGCTTGGTTGACAATAAATGTATAATATACTGCTTACTATGTAACAATAGCGTTCTTTCATCCATGCATGTATAACATACTGCTTACTATGTAACAATAGCGTTCGTTCTTCATCAATTTATTTTACTTTCACTTTCACTTCCAAGAATTTGGGACTAATTCTAAGAATAGCAGTGTTGAATATATTACAAAGTGATGGTATATTGTTCTTTAATTGGTGAGTATTTTAATCGATTTGCACGTTTAATAGAACTTCAATCGATTGTAAGGTACTCGCTCACTACATAGGCCTAGTACGTACGGATTTTCCCGTCTAATTCCCCCTGGTGAGGGGCCTGTGAAGGAACAATGTCTGATCATTCGAATATGACGGGAAAATGGTGTGCACGTAAAAGAAGCCTACGCAGTTAAGTGCAAGATCCTGTGGTCGTAGAGATTTGATATTTTCAGGGGAGGAAGACCCCCTGGACGTCGTCATCGATTTAAATATACGGTATTTTAGGCCCCAACATGAGATCCTATTTATAATGCACAATTAGCGATAATCGTACTCCTAACTTACAGCCGATGTCAGGCTATAGAGTATAAAAGAGCTGTTCCCGTTGAGAGTGGTAAAAAGCGGGGGTCTGGCAATGAAAGTGTTTAGTCGTTCGAAGGGTCTATAAACCTAGACCCGGTGCACATATTGGAGTAGAGGACCTCTTGCTAGGTGAATAGAAGTAGGCCAAAACGCCACTGCCTTGGCATAAAACACTGCATGACGTATGCCCGTCTTCATAGCCCTAACGAAATATAATAGTGTAGTAAGATTGTGGTATATAGATTATATGTAATAATTTGCCCATACCTAGAATATGAAAAAATTACTTTCATACTTTATTCAATATACGTGTATGCTTTCTTCTTTAATGACAAGCCGGACTATAGAAACATTAATTAGTCTACCAACATCAATTAAATAGTCTAGCAACAAAAATTAAAAACGACCGAAATGAAATTTTCTGTTTGCGCATCAATTGGAGTAAAGCCACCCATTAAGAACAACCTGACTTTGAAATGAAATTGAAACTGGATGGCATCTTAATTATTTAAAAAATATTTTATAGATTACAAAATAAACCCATAGCAACATTTGGATGAAAATCAAAGATGGCGTTCAACCAATATGGAGAAATAGACCAGTCGTCGATAGGTGCCGCTATTTGTCGAAAACTTCAGGTGAAAATCATTTATGGTATCACGTGACAGGATGCACATATTTTATTATGAATTTATTGGAGAAAACAGACAGTTTTCTGTTACTGGTATTTGTTTCCCCAGCCACGGCAAAGCAGAATATGTACTTTATTCTTTACTTTGATCATTACAAGATGAAACCTAGGTCATTTCGGTCCTTGGATCGTACTAACGTGGTAACTAAACTAAACTTCTGATCTAAAGTATTTCATTAATACGTTTATGTATCTCCCCTGTCAGCCTACAATGCCCAACCCCTCCAACACTCAAAAGTATTTTATTAATACGTTTATGTATCTCCCCTGTCAGCCTACAATGCCCCACCCCTCCAACACACAAAAGTATTTTATTAATACGTTTATGTATCTCCCCTGTCAACCTGCAACGCCCCACCCATTCCAACACTCAAATGTATTTTATTAATACGTTTGTGTATCTCCCCTGTCAGCCTGCAATGCCCCTACCCCCTCAATTTCCAACAAGTATTTTATTAATACGTTTATGTATCTCCCCTGTGGTAAACGAGAGCCGTGGTGTCTTAGTCAGGATGACGCTGGCTCGCAAATCAGGAGTTTACAGGTTCGCTTCCTTCGGATTTTCCAGCGTGGTGTTTCCTTATTAGTGGTTCAGGACAGGACGCATGACAATGGACACAATCAAGTCATTCTAGTCGGGGTGAAAAACGAGGTTTTGTGTTCATGTTGGCGTGTACATACCAGAAACCTTGGCAGTTCAAAATGGTAAATAAGTGTAGGTCATAGCGCCGCTGTCCGGCCAATATTTATAGAGCATATTATGTCCGTCTTCGGTAGTTCGCGCAGAGCAGTTGGACGTTAAAATCCCAGTTCTCTCATTTCTCCAGGTAAACCGTCAAGAACAAGAAGAAATTGAACCAGCAACCAGGGGTCAGACATACAGTCCACGTTGGTTTAAAGAACGACAAGGGCGTATTACAGCATCTAAAGCTTACAGGATATTACAAGGGGATTCCCCCATGACATAGTACAGGACGTCATGGCAACAGATTATCCTAATAGAGATACGGCTTCTCTGCATGGGAACGAACAAGAACCACGCGCCATTAAAAAATATATAGACTACAAGAATCAGAAAGGGGACATATTCACTTTCACAGAATGTGGTTTAATGGTAGATTTACAGCATGGCCAACTAGCAGCAACCCCTGACGGTCTGGTCACAGAAAGGTATGGAGGAAAGGGGGTACTGGAAGTCAAATGCCCATTTGGGGTTAGAGATATGACCCCATTTGAAGCGATAATTACTAAGCAGGATAATCCCCATTTTGCTCTGGAGATGAGAGGAAATAGACCCCATTTGAAAACAGACCATCGAGCCTACTATCAGGTACAGATGGAAATGGCGATAACCGGATGTCAGTGGTGCGACTTTGTCTTGTACACCAATCTACAGTCCCCTGTGGTCGTCGTCAGGGTCAATTTTGATCAGTCATTTTGGAACCGATTAAAGGATATAGCCCTGGAATTCCACAGCCGGTAACAATTCCCGAACTTATTAAAAGGGGGTTTTAAAGGATCGCCATCCGGTACCTATTTCAGAACAACTAGTTTTATTTCCATTCTCTGTATAAATATTTTTCCTGCGATTTTTTGTTGCTTTACTTGTCATTTATATTGTCTATATGTAGCATTCTTGTAAGGGTTCCCAGCAACCGAACTTGCACCGGTTTGACATTGCATTCTCATACTTTACATAGGAATTTTCTTAAATTTCAATTACTCTTTATGAGAAATATCTTTGATCCCGAAACACAACAATTCCACACAGTGTCCTATTATTGTTGTTAATACACTTAAATAATTTATATTTTAGAAATGGCCATATAAAGCTAACAATTATGAGAATGTTTTGTAAACTCGGGGTCCGTTTATTATTTGTAAAAATATTTGTTTTGGATCCTTTATTATATTATAAAATGTATATATATACTATTCAAAAAAAGTAGGGGATATTTGATTTTTAAGTGTTATTAAAGTCACCTAATGAAACTGACGAAGAAACAAATGACAAAATGAAATGAAGTTCACATTCATCGATTTATTCCAAATGATCGTTAGACTGACCATTATAAGGGTAAAATGATACCCGGGGTCAAACAGCAAATTTACCACAACAAAGTCAGTAACGGGTAAATCCTCCTCTGTTTGCCAAACAAGCATTGATCCGACGTGGCATACTCCTAATGAGACGTCTAAGGTCATTTTGGTCCAGATTGTCCCATTCCTGTTGCAACACAGCAGCAAGTTCTTGGACATTGGCAGGACGTTGTTGACGTTGACGTAACCTCTGTCCAAGCATGTCCCAGACATGCTCGATGGGGGAGAGGTCGGGACTCAGTGCTGGCCAAGGTAATGTGGTGGTGTTCTGTTGTTGAAGGTAACCTGTAACGATCCTGGCCCTGTGACATCTTGCGTTGTCATCCTGGAAGATGAAACGGCGGCCATGACGTCGTGCGAACGGCACAACATGGACTGCCAAGATGTTGTCCCGGTAGTACTGGCCTGTAACACGCCCTGCAACAACATGTAAAGCCGTTCTTCCAGCAACAGGGATGCCTCCCCACACCATAACAGAACCACCCCCAAATCGATCATGTCTGATGACGTTAACGTCTTGGAAGCGCTCGTTTCGACGACGGCACACCCTCCTACGTCTGTCCAAAAAATCAACAGTGAACCTTGACTCATCTGAAAACATCACATTGCTCCAGCGTCGATTATCCCAGTGTTGACGATCCCTACACCAACGACGTCTTGCCTGAATGTGATGATCTCTCAAACAAGGGATCACGCGAGGACGTCGGGCGCGAAGGTGACCCCTAGGCAGTCGATTCCGAATCGTCTGGCCACTCACTCTCACACCAGTGTCTGTTTGAAGACGAGCGCTGATCTGATTTGCTGTGATGACACGATTTCTCAAGGCCAAGGTACGGATAAATCGACCCTGGGCTTGAGTTGTCGCCCTTGGTCGACCTGAGCGTGGTCTGTCCTGTACAGATTGTGTATCACGGTATCTGGACCATAGTCTGCTTATGACAGACTGAGAAACATTCATCCTCCGCGCCACAACCGCCTGTGTTGTGCCGATCTGTAGCATGCCAAGGGCACGTAACCTTTCATTTTGGGTAAGCCGACGCATATCAAAATTTGTTTTCTGGTCACTAAAACAATTAAACTGATGTTTCCACCCTGGAATTCAATGCCACAATGACTGTAACATTCAAAGTCAGAGTCGTGCAAATCTTGGGTTGGACCCCCATGATGATCCCAAGCATTACCTGCATTCCATGCGGTAGCTATTGGTGCGTTTGGGCGTCACATGTAACTGGAAATGTTTCTTCTGTTAGGTTCTATAGTGACTTTTTTCGTAGTCATTTGCATATTTTAGTATTATGCCCCCAAAATCAAATATCCCCTACTTTTTTAAATATTACATAAAGTCTATTTAGGCTTCGAGTCTGTGTCGTGTTAAAGTTCATAGTGCCCCCCGCCCCTTAGCCCCGGTGAGACTGGTCATCACTATTCAGACCAGCTCCTGCAGAGCCAGCAATGGGATTCCCAGATTTTAGTTTCTGTTTATTGTCGGTATGTATGCCCCCCGCCCTCGATAAAATCCTGGATCCGGACTCAGTTATTCTTGAATATGAGCAGAAAGTAGTGCGAGTTATTGTGTTAATTTTAATCAATCTAATCCTAAAAATGGCAGTATCCAATCAGAGGGAGATAACTTTCATATTTACCCGCAATGCGATTGGCCTAATAACTGATGCCTGTTTCATGTTCGTCCTAAAATCATGAATATTCAGCACAACTTGGCATAAAATGGACAATCAAACACTTTTTTTCAACAAAATGTCATTTATAACTAACCATGCAAAAGGCATTATTTTTCAGAAGCTTACATGGTTATTAGCCAGAACGGCAAGAAAACCTATAATAAATGGTTTACCATATTTCGAATGACGTGACAATTAAAGGCTATAAAATGCAAGTATACACGTAGGTTATTAAAAGATTAATTAATTGGTTCAATAAGTGCCGGGTCGGTGTGTGTGTGTGGAGGGGGGGGGGTAACGTTAGTAGCTCAACTGAGTAGGGGGTATGGGGGATTAATGATATAACTCCAATTTCGAGTTGGGGAGGGTAACGATACTGTTTCAGTTCAAGTCTGTCATCCCCCAACCGACCAATTAAATATATTTTCCTTTCTATTACATGAAGGCAGAATATATACTTCGCAAATTGACGACATAGGTATACTTTTTTGACTAAAATCGTAGATGTTGGACTTAAAATGTCGGTCAACTAACTTTGTATGGAAGACCAAACAGCTCTTTATTCAATATTCCTTATTCTTAGTTCATAATCCAAAAGTCTTAATTTTAAGTTATTAGTTCTTAATCCAAAGGGGGCCTTAATTTTGATATAAAGATACATTTCATTTTAGAAAAAAACCCTGGAAAAACAAATCTTGAAGAAAAAAATTCCAATTGCAAATCTCCAAATACAAATCTTTCAAAAAATATCGCCAAAAACATTTTTCGAAATTAAGTGATGAAGAGGTTGAGGGTATTAATGTCAAGATACGGGCCATACTACGAAATTCCAGATATCACACTGAACACCGCTGAGAAGCACTTTATGTCCCTTTTCAAAAATGTAAATCATATTCTGCCACATTTAAATTTAGATAACCTGAAAATGGTATTAAAGTTGGATGACGCTAAATACTGTTAAGTTAGTGGGGGTAAGGGTAAAATATTCCTAATGTTTTTCATTTACTACTGGAAAGTATTTTTATTTCCCTTTCTGGCACAATCACATCTACATACATTGAACAGATAAGGGGGTGAAAGGCGAAATAAGGATTATCGTATAATGCATTACCGGGAAATATTTCTTTATCCCTCATTCAATATATTACTTATTAGTGCAAAATGCGCCACAATAATATTTTCTTAACGTACACAGGCCCATATCCTTTTCTCTGAGCTGTTTGTGGCCATTTTGAAGAGCGCCCTCATCATTTTATATCTTCATAAAATGTGTGGTACATAATAATGAAGATGTATTGTGAATAACTCTGATCACAACATATGCAAAATGTGACCATTGCGTGGCCTAATAAATGCCCATTAAAATATATACAGTTTATCTACGTTTTTTGGCGGCCATGTGAAGAGCGCCCTCAATTTTTATCATTTTCAAGAGTCTGGAATACAATCACAGCTTGTTCAGGAATAACTCTAATAATAACTAAT
Organism: Patella ulyssiponensis; assembly: GCA_963678685.1. NCBI lineage: Eukaryota > Metazoa > Mollusca > Gastropoda > Patellidae > Patella > Patella ulyssiponensis. Next base: position 1,593,765 of record OY783230.1, read on the forward strand.
GCAAATGGTGGTCCGGTCAACCATGCATCATTGTTACTTACTTAACCCATAATAGTCACTATATATATGGATCAGGAAAAAGCGCCCTAACGGAAAAAGGTTCAGGATATGGCCTGTTTACCTCATAATATATTCTTGTTCAGAATAAAAATCTGGTCCAGAAAAACCACATAGAATTTCTACCTCTCTAAGTGGCACCTTCCTCAATTTTAACCCGGACTTACTCTTATATAGAATTCCATCTGCCAAGGGATGTTTTACGTGCACGCCAATGTATACAGGGGATCTAGGTTTTTCTGCCCATCCGAACGACTAGACAGCTGTCCTTGTCAGGCCCTCCTCCAATGCCAAGTAGAAACCGTGTCGGGAAATGTTTTTACAGATTCTGGTGACGTTGTGTTCAATCCTCATCTCAAAAATGAATTTCGAGAATTCAAGGGGGGCAGATATACACATTGGCCACCACAATGAGATCTTAAATTCATCGCCTTTTTTTATTATTCTGTTGACGATTGCTTGTAGTATGACCTTTGTAAGATGTTTGGGGGTGCTGAACTACGGCCATAAAAACGAATTTTGAATAGCCACGGGTAAAATTAAAACAATACTATGTAGTATCCACAATGACGATTGTTTCACTTATGGATATTGCTTGTGATGTATATCAATAAAGATTTTCAGGGGGGGGGGGGCACACGTTCGAGCAAAGGGTAATACCGTGGATTGCTTGGGCGGAGACAATGCGAAAATCATGTTTAAATCATCCATTAAAGAGCAGATCTGTGAACTACGACAGTTGCAAAGCAAACGAAAATGAAAATCAACTATGTCACTGGGGCTGAGGGTGGTGGGGCAGCCCCCCCCCATGGCTACTGAATTTAATTTCACTCTTTGGCTTAACCACGTCTTCATTAGCCCAGTTGCGGGTGACCAGTAGTAGGGCAATAAGCGGCATTTCATTTTATTTCATTTACAGTCATTTTTTTCCAAATAAATATTGCATCCGGTTGGACTGACTTCAGATTTCGCCCAATTCGCGAGATGTACATAGGGTCAGGGCACTGGATATTAATATTGCCGTCCATTCCTTAAGACCCATGTGTTGTTAATTTTTGCGCGGAGGTGCGGTTGTCTATAATCATTGTGAGTATTCCTGCTGTAAACAGACACCTGTGATTAACAATTTCTACTATTCGGGACAAACAACAGAAAAATTGCAGATCATTTATTCAAAAAAACTGAATGAAACCCTCAAAGAAAAGAAACCAATGAAATACTTTACACATCTATATAAAATAAAATAATATAAATTCGACAATTATGCATGTATTGAGTAAATCTGTATATTGTATATGTTGTATATGTTTTAGAACATTTTTATTAAAATGATATATTTGTATTTTTCAGAGATTGTTGTCTCTGTATATTCCTAATAAACTAATTAGAACTATTGGTGTTTCTTCTGGTTACACAGGTAACAAGTTTTCATAAGCGACTTTTCAACGTGAACGTGGTGCACGAGGCAAGATCTGATGACTTGAACACCTTGTACCACTTTACATTAGAGGATTTCCCTCGTGTGTCAAGTTCATGTTATGTAGTTCGTCTGTTGAGTTTTGTTTTTTGATTATCAGATTATACTTATTAATTCAGATATTTTTTCATTAATTAAAATATTTTGTTCATTATTCAAGATAATTTTTTTTCTGGGAATTACTATCGTTTTATTTAAATTATAATGGGTTTTTTTTATTAAGATAGTTCTTTTTATTTATCAAGATATATTTTTTTAAATTATGATAGTTTTTTATTAATGCAGTAGTTTTTTTACTATCTAGGACAACTTAAGGTAGTTTTTGTTAAATGAATGATGAATAATTAACTCAGTTCAAAACAGTGGCCATTAATTTTATAAAATCTATTCAGTAATTGGAAGGTCGTCAATGTGAAATAAAACAGATAAATCCAATAAAAGCTAGTCTAATAATTTACATATATATATGTGAGATAAATTCAACAAATCAATTTATATAATTTACCTATCCCATTACAATTAACACAATAAGAATAAAGGAGAGAATACAGATGAGAAAGAAAACACCCACACTTCAAACAAAACAAATGTTGAATATTTTATTATTCTGTGGTTGAGCTGTTTATACGAAATCCCCTCAAGTCATCGTCATATCCGGTACTGTCCTATTTCCACCTATGCATCTAAAAAAAAATCAATATGTTATATGTATTATAATTTAGATAACATTTCAGGCCTAAAGAAAGACTCGTAATAGGCAGATTTTGCTCTTGCATAATGTACGTTTAAAGTTACATTATGGGAGATAAGATAAAGAGATGGCAGTTCTCACTATAATAGTTAAAAACTAGATAGTGTAAAGGTAATTTGCTGAAAATTTCAGTCAAATTGATCCATTATTAGCCGAGAAAAAAGCGTTTGAAATATTCACATAGCCTCGGTCAGCATTACTCAAATCATTAATATAAACAGCAAAGTCTCGATTATCCATTTAATTATCAACGGCCATTAAGCGGCATATAAGAATTTAATTCGCCAACATCGAAGGCTAGCCTTGACATCAAGAGTTTGTTATGGTCTGGATATGTTAATTAATGTCTAACTGATTATTTAGATAACATTTCAGGCCTTAAGAAAGATTCGTAATAGGCAGATTTTGATCTTGCATAATGTACGTTTAATACGGTGATGTTTTACACCGGGCTTGTCGGTGTAACGTGGGTTACTACGATATTACACGTTTGATATAGACCAGTGCAAATAAACTGATGGGCTGGTGGGGGTGGGCTGGTAAACGTTTTAACGTATGCATGGTAAATTAAATGTGTACCTACCAACATAAGTATATGATAAATTGAACCCCATACATTCTATACCATTATCGTCTGCCCAGAAAGTCATTGAAACTCCTTCTGATGTTAAAATTGGTTTTGGAGGAGTCCCGCCACAAAAAGTCCTACTGTAATACCAGATAATACACACAAAGGCCATGTACAAACAGTAGAGATAGTACTTGAGAGAGAGGGGGTGGGGCAGGGGAGAGGGGTTAAAGTTCACTGGTCATAAACTTAGGTCATTTAGGGACAAACACATGGTACAATTTCATTTTAAGAATTCGCTTGCTCGTGGGGGTCTTTAGCAGTGGGAGAAATGAAATGAAATGGGGTTTAACGTCCTACTCTTCTGCACCGCACCTGGGCTAATGGAAGACGGGCATACGCCATACAGTGTACTATGAGAGAAATTTTGCCCGGACAGCGGCGCTACGGCCTACTCTTATATCGAATTCCAACTGCCAAGGGATCTTTTACGTACATGCCAATGTGTAAACGGGACCTCGGTTTTTCTTACCACCCGAACGACTAGACAGCTGTCCTTGTCAGGTCCTCCGTTCTGCATCACTGACAAGGGAAACCACGCCTTGTCATGTAAATCTAGATGAACTTTCTCCGCCAATGCAGGGATCGAACACCCGAACTTCCAGGCTAGCGAGCCAGCGCCTTGTCCACTTAGCCACGTGATTCCCCTTTGTCATGTAAAACCGCAGAATCGAAACCACGCCAGTTGACACAACCACAGACCTTATAATGCAGCGCGCACGCACTAACCATTCGGCCACCCAGCCACTCTTTCTTACACATAAACACGACATCTAAAAGCAGCAGTATCATTATATAATGGTCAAATTACTCACGAGTAATCCTGATTATATATTGATAAGAAATCTTCACAGCTTACTGTAGAAGGATCTAAATCGACGAGACTCGAGCCTTTCTCACAGTGTGTATCCTCTCTGTCTATTACGAAATCATCATCAAATTCAATACGGATCTGTTTACCAACACATTTCGGAATTTTGAAGTAAAAAGCTCCGTCTCCTGGGTAATTATCTGGGTAGTTAGGTGACGTTATAATATTATCTATAACTGAAGCAAAAGAAGATGGAGATTACTATTGTTCGTTTCATGCGATCCACTCCGTAACATCATAATCAGTTGAATTTTAAATTGAGGAATTATTTGTACCGAAGTGCAAATTGAATGTAATGGGGATTAAGGTCCTACTTGTTTGTATCGACTGGGAAAATAAAAACGTGCGCTGAAGGAGTGGTTGGTATTTTAACATTGGTTTTACCATGATAAAGTATTTGTTCAGAAGGGTTGGATGTAATAAATATACTACTCAAAAAAAGTAGGGGATATTTGATTTTGGGGGCATAATACTAAAATATGCAAATGACTACGAAAAAAGTCACTATAGAACGTAACAGAAGAAACATTTCCAGTTACATGTGACGCCCAAACGCACCAATAGCTACCGCATGGAATGCAGGTGATGCTTGGGATCATCATGGGGGTCCAACCCAAGATTTGCACGACTCAGACTTTGAATGTTACAGTCATTGTGGCATTGAATTCCAGGGTGGAAACATCAGTTTAATTGTTTTAGTGACCAGAAAACAAATTTTGATATGCCTCGGCTTACCCAAAATGAAAGGTTACGTGCCCTTGGCATGCTACAGATCGGCACAACACATGCGGTTGTGGCGCAGACGATGAATGTTTCTCAGTCTGTCATAAGTAGGCTATGGTCCAGATACCGTGATACACAATCTGTACAGGACAGACCACACTCAGGTCGATCAAGGGCGACAACTCAAGCCCAGGATCGATTTATCCGTACCTTGGCCTTGAGAAATCGTGTCATCACAGCAAATCAGATCAGCGCTCGTCTTCAAACAGACACTGGTGTGAGAGTGAGTGGCCAGACGATTCGGAATCGACTGCATAGGGGTCACCTTCGCGCCCGACGTCCTCGCGTGATCCCTTGTTTGAGAGATCATCACATTCAGGCAAGGCGTCGTTGGTGTAGGGATCGTCAACACTGGGATAATCGACGCTGGAGCAATGTGATGTTTTCAGATGAGTCAAGGTTCACTGTTGATTTTTTGGACAGAAGTAGGAGGGCGTGGCGTCGTCGAAACGAGCGCTTCCAAGACGTTAACGTCATCAGACATGATCGATTTGGGGGTGGTTCTGTTATGGTGTGGGGAGGCATCACTGTTGCTGGAAGAACGGCTTTACATGTTGTTGCAGGGCGTGTTACAGGCCAGTACTACCGGGACAACATCTTGGCAGTCCATGTTGTGTCGTTCGCACGACGTCATGGCCGCCGTTTCATCTTCCAGGATGACAACGCAAGATGTCACAGGGCCAGGATCGTTACAGGTTACCTCCAACAACAGAACATCACCACATTACCTTGGCCAGCACTGAGTCCCGACCTCTCCCCCATCGAGCATGTCTGGGACATGCTTGGACAGAGGTTACGTCAACGTCAGCAACGTCCTGCCAATGTCCAAGAACTTGTTGCTGCGTTGCAACAGGAATGGGACAATCTGGACCAAAATGACCCTAGACGTCTCATTAGGAGTATGCCACGTCGGATCAATGCTTGTTTGGCAAACAGGGGAGGATTTACCCGTTACTGACTTTGTTGTGATGCTGTGGTAACTTTGCTGTTTGACCCCGGGTATCATTTTACCCTTATAATGGTCAGTCTGTGCCTTACTTAGTCTAACGATCATTTGGAATAAATCGATGAATGTGAACTTCATTTCATTTTGTCATTTGTTTCTTCGTCAGTTTCATTAGGTGACTTTAATAACACTTAAAAATCAAATATCCCCTACTTTCTTTGAATAGTATATAAACTCATGTCTGTGACTAGTTTGATTCTATATTCATAGTGTTGTATAAACTGTTCTTCTCACGTTCACAGGTTGTTCCAGATATTCTTAACAAGCAGAAACATTTAAATCCTCCTTCGATACGAGAACATGTTCCACAATTCTGACAGGGGTTCGGTTCACATTCATCTTCTATAAATAAAATATAAAGATTAAAGTAGATAAAATACAACTTCTTCTACGTTTATGGTAAATAAATACATACAAAAATTAAAAACACTAAAAAATCTTTAGTTTTGCAAGGACTGGCGCGTGTTTGGTTGTGAATCCCTCCTTGTATTCCCAATCCCGCAAAAATATCATAGCCACTAATTTACAGGATACTCAAACAGCCTCGTGTACACAAGTTCCATCATACTGACAAGAAGCAAACACATCAACTAATCTTATATCAAATTAATCCCAATCAAAATAACATAATATACAAATATCACTATAAACCTCGGAATGCCTCGTTCGGCATTTCTGTCCAAACGAGGTAAAAAAATCCCCCGTTTGTCTGGAGTTCTGAAACGAGGTTTTTTAAATTGCCCTGTTTTTGGAACGAGGTATTTTGTTCAGAACGAGGCTTGGTAAAATGCCTCGTTTACTAAACGTGTTTTTTTCAAGATATTTATGAGCGGTAGGACCTAAGCTTTCCCAAGGTCATAAGTTTCTTTCTACAGTTAAAATCCACAACGTGCAATCACATTATTGAAATAAGATTGGACCATGTCTTCGTCCCCAGGTGACCTAGTTTTTGTCGTGCTGAAATTTAAATATAGTATTAGAATAGATTAGGATATATTATCTCACCTTCACAGTTGTCACCGGTAAATCCGTCGACACATTTACAGGAAACTCCATCAGCCTCTGGTACACAAGTTCCATTATTTTGACAAAGTTTAGCAGCACATAGATCAACTAGAATTAAAGAAGATTTACATAGAAATAATCTACAAAACAATTATATATACACCATACTATACAGCAACGAGGGTTTGGTACGTTTATTTTTATGTTAGACAGGTCAACAGTGAAGCTTGTGTCTCCCCCCCCCCTCAAGCTCATATACATAGATGACACATATCAATTGATTGCAGATTTATCATTTTGCAAAGCAACGAGCAATCAAACTGCTTATTTACCTTAGACATTAAACTTTATGATTAATATTATTTTTAAACTCAAATTAAATGTTCCAAATAAACCGTAATTACGGGCATGCAATTGGCTATACTGTACACGTTTTTGGAAATCATCTTTTAGTACATCTTAGTAGTTTTCAAAATATCTAACTTACCCTCACAATTGTCACCCGTATATCCCTCCGCACATTTACAGGTCACTTCACCAGCCTCAGGTACACAAGTTCCGCCATTTTGGCAAGGTTCAGCAGCACAAAGGTCCACTAGAATTAAATCAAAATAATCCTCATAAAAGTAATCTACATCCTTCAAGTATATATAGTAACAAAATAGGTTGCCAGGCAACGAAACATACGCCCACGGCAGCTAAATCGTCCGGGCAGTCAACAAGAGTTGTCGCATATTAAGTAATTATCAAAAATCATTACAATTTGATTGTTTTTTTTATAAAGTTCTGCCCCATGCTAACGTTTAGTATACGAAACATTTAATATTATGGATTCAGCTGTTCAATTGTCGATTTTCAAGAAATTCAAACTCAACCATCATTAATGTATAACGGGGATGTAGTCAAACGTTTTTTAATTTTAATTCGGAATAAAACTGTGACCTCCATAGGATCCACAAGGTAAAAAACTTGATTTTTCGTACAATCAGGGGCGATAGCTCAGGCAGTTATGGCCCAATGTGTCCGAATATCGATAGGAACCGAGATCGTTCGGTTATAAACTTACATTTCAAATTTCATTAAAATTAAATCAATATTGTGACCTCTACAGGGTTCACAACCTTGATATATCATATTTTTTTACACTATTTGCGTATTAGCGGCAGCCATTTTGTCCGACAGTTTTGGTCAGATTGTTACGAAATTCTACCCCAACCTTCATTACAGTGTAACGGCGATATAATCAAACGTTGTTGAAAATCGGATAATAATTGAGGCCTCTAGAGGAACCATAAGTTTAAAAATTCGATTTTGCATACAATCAGGGGCTATAATTCAGGAAGTTACAATCCGATATGCGCAAATATCGAAGGGAACCATGATCTTTGGATTTAAAAAATGCATTTCAAGTTTCATCATAATCGGATTACAATTGTTACCTCCACAGGGTCCACAACCTTGATATACCATTCGCGTACAAGCGGCGGATATTTTGTCTGGCAATTTCGGTCCGAATTTCACGAAATTAGAACTCATCCTTCATTAGGGCGAAACAGTCAGTGATATATAATCAAAAGTTATTTTAAATCCGTTAACAATTGTGACCTCCAAAGGGACCACAAACTAAAAATCAGGTAATTTTTCGTATAATCAAGGGCCATAATTCGTGAAGTTATGATCAGATATGTGCAAATATCGACAGAAACCAAGATCTGTCAGTTATGAACATTTCAAGTTTAATCAAAATCGGATTTAAATTGTGACCTCTACAGGGTCCACAACCTTGATATACCATATTTGTACACCACTCGCGTAATAGTGGCGGGCGGCCATTTTGTTCAGCAATTTTGGTCCGATGTTCATGAAATTCGACCCAACCTTCATTACAGTGTACAAATATCGAAAGGAACTAAGATTGTTAAGTTGTACACATGTGTTTCAAGTTTCATCAAAATTGAATGAAGATTGTGACCTCTACAGGGTTCACAACCTTGACATACCATATTTTTACACTCTTCGCGTACGAGCGGCAGCCATTTTTTCAGTCAATTTTGGTCCGATTTTCACGAAATTTGATATGTCAGTTATGAACATTTCAAGTTTCATCAAAATCGGTTTTAAATTGTGTCCTCTACGGTCCACAACCTTGATATACCATATTTTTACACCATTCGCGTAAACGTGGCGGCCATTTTGTTCAGCAGTTTTGGTCCGATGTTCATGAAATTCGGACCGAACATTCATTGCAGTGTAAAGGTGATATAACCAAACGTTTTTTTTAAATCAGGTAATAATTGCGACCTCCAGACGGACAACAATATAATACAGGCGATTTTTCGTACAATCAGAGGCCATAATTCAGGAAGTTACAATCCGATATGCGCAAATATCGAAAGGAACTAAGATCTTTAGGTTATAAACTTGTATTTCAAGTTTCATCAAAATCGAATTAAAATTGTGACCTCTATAGGGTCCACAACCTTGATATACAATTTTTACACTATTCGCGTACAAACGGCGGCCACTGTGTTTGTCAATTTTGGCCTGACTTTCACGAAATTCGAACTCAACCTTGATTAGCCTGTAAGAGTGATATAATCAAACGTTTTTTTTTAAAAATCAGGTAATAATTGTTACCTCCAAGGGGACTAAGCTAATACAATCGATTTTTCGTACAATCAGGGGCTACAATTCAGAAAGTTACAATCCGATATGCGCAAATATTCGCTCAGTACAGTTATCTCTGTCACATTTGACAAAGTCAGATGAATACTTGCTGTAGGACCTAAGTTTTACCCGGGTCATAAGTTTCTTTCTAGAGTTAAAATCCACAACGTGCAATCACATTATTGAACTAAGATTGGACCATGTCTTCGTCCCTAGGTGACCTAGTTTTTGTCGTGCTGAAATTTAAATATAGTATTAGAATAGATTAGGATATATTATCTCACCTTCACAGTTGTCACCGGTAAATCCGTCGGCACATTTACAGGAAACTCCATCAGCCTCTGGTACACAAGTTCCATTATTTTGACAAAGTTTAGCAGCACATAGATCAACTAGAATTAAAGAAGATTTACATAGAAATAATCTACAAAACAATTATATATACACCATACTATACAGCAACGAGGGTTTGGTACGTTTATTTTAGAAATAATCTACAAAACAATTATATATACACCATACTATACAGCAACGAGGGTTTGGTACGTTTATTTTTATGTTAGACAGGTCAACAGTAAAGCTTGTGTCTGCCTCCCCCCTCAAGCTCATATACATAGATGACACATATATATTGATTGCAGATTTATCTTTTTGCAAAGCACCGAGTATTCAAATTGCTTATTTATCTTAGACATTTAACCTTTTTGATTAATATTATTTTTAAAGTCAAATTAAATGTTCCAAATAAACCGTAATTACAGGCATGCAATTGGCTATACTGTACACGTTTTTGGAAATCATCTTTTAGTACATCTTAGTAGTTTTCAAAATATCCAACTTACCCTCACAATTGTTACCCGTATATCCCTCCGCACATTTACAGGTCACTTCACCAGCCTCAGGTACACAAGTTCCGCCATTTTGGCAAGGTTCAGCAGCACAAAGGTCCACTAGAATTAAATCAAAATAATCCTCATAAAAGTAATCTACATCCTTCAAGTATATATAGTAACAAAATAGGTTGCCAGGCAACGAAACATACGCCCACGGCAGCTAAATCGTCCGGGCAGTCAACAAGAGTTGTCGCATATTAAGTAATTATCAGAAAATCATTACAATTTGTTTGGTGTTTATAAAGTTCTGTCCCATGCTAACGTTTAGCATACGAAACATTTAATATTATGGTTTTAGCTGTCCAATTATCGATTTTCAAAAAATTCAAACTCAACCATCATTAATGTGTAACGGGGATAAAGTCAAAGGTTTTGTTTTAAATTCGGAATACAATTGTGACCTCCATAGGGTCCACAAGGTAAAAACCACGACTTTTCGTACAGTGGCCATAATTCAGGAAGTTATAGACCAATGTGCCCGAATATCGAAAGGAACCGCGATCGTTGGGTTATAAACTTACATTTCAAATTTCATCAAAATCAGATTAAAATTGTGACCTCTACAGGGTCCACAACCTTGATATATCATATTTTTACACTATTTTAAAATCGGATAATAATTGAGACCTCTACAGGAACCACAAGCTAAAAAGGTCGATATTGCATACAATCAGAGGCCATAATCCAGGAAGTTACAATCCGATATACGCAAATATTGCAAGGAACCAAGATCTTTAGGTGATAAACTTGTATTTCAAGTTTCTTCAAAATCGAATTACAATTGTGACCTCTATAGGGTTCACAACCTTGATATACCATACTTTTACACCATTCGCGTAAAAGTGGCGGCCATTGTGTTCAGCAATTTTGGTCCGATGGACATGAAATTCATTACATAACACTTACTCATACAGGGGCTGTAGAGGTGGCAGAAATAAACTCAGGGCTATAAAAGTGTTAATCACTAACCACTTTGTTAACCCAGTGACTAAAAATCAAGTAAATAGTAATAATCTTGTTGACCTCACAGTTGATAATGATCATTATACAGGCAAAAATTGTAAAATATCTAATGGTAAACAGCGCAATAATCGTAATTTGATCCAAGTTAAAAATAGAAAAAATCTAACTGACGATTCCATTTTGTGGCTTCACAGAAACATGGTTATCTAATGATTCAGATTCTGCTACTATTTGTGCATTAACCCCAAAAGGATATTCTTTTGTTCATCCCGCAAGTGGAACATGTGGAGGTGGTGTTGGGGTTTCATTTAATTCTTCTATTGTGCTACACAAACAACATAAACATGGACAGTTTACAACATTTGAATGTTTGGGCTGTATTTTCAAGTTCTCAACCGGCAACATTCGTATTCTTACGGTATATAGACCCCCGAAGAAGAACCTGTGTAAAATATTCTATGATGAAATATCATCACTTCTGGATGGACTAGTGGCCTTTAAAGGCGAAATATTAATATTTGGCGACTTTAATATACACTTTGAGAGATTGACAGATGCTGATACGACTCATTTCTGTGAAATTCTAAACAAAAGGTCATTTATTCAACATGTTTCATCACCTACTCAGAATCTTGGACGCACCCATGATCTTGTAATTACTTGAATGGAAAAGTTACCTTTAAAAGGATTGAACATTCAGGATAAACTTATATCTGATCATTTTCCAGTAAGTTTTTACATCAATATTGAATCATCACAACCACACCACAAAACAATCAATTTAGTTCTTTAAACAATGGAGAACTCCTAAACAGAATCCGTGATTCACATTTTAATCAGATTCCATCTATAGACAACATTCACGAAAAAGCCCTAGCCTACATCAATAGGCTCGAACATGTATTAGATGCTACCCTTCCAAAGAAAACTGTGACGTTGAAATATCGCCCTGGCACGCCATGGTTCAACGATGATATAATAGAGGCCAAGCGATGTCGCAATAAGGCTGAACAAATGTGGAGAAATACGCAATTACATGTCCATAAATACGCAATTTTGGTTCGATATTCATGAAATTCGAACCGAACATTCATTACAGTGTAAAGGTGATATAATCAAACGTTGTTGTAAATCAGGTAAGAATTGTGACCTCCAGACGGACCACAAGATAATAAAGGCGATTTTTCATACAATCAGAGGCCATAATTCAGGAAGTTACAGTCCGATATGCGCAAATATCGCAAGGAACCAAGATCGATAGGTTATAAACTTGTATTTCAAGTTTCATCAAAATCGAATTACAATTGTGACCTCTACAGGGTCCACAACCTTGATATACCATATTTTTACACTATTCGCGTACAAACGCCGGCCATTTTGTTTGTCAATTTTTGTCCGATTTTCACGAAATTCCAACTCAACCTAGATTAACCTGTAATGGTGATATAATCAAACGTTTTTTTTTGATCGGGTAATAATTGTGACCTCCAGGGGGGCTACAAGTTAATAAAATCGATTTTTCGTACAATCAGGTGCCACAATTCAGAAAGTTACAATCCGATATGCGCAACTATCGAAAGGATCCATGATCTTTGAATCATATACATGCTTTTAAAGTTTCATCAAAATCTGATCAAAATTGTGAACTCTACAGGGTCCACAAACTTGATATACCATATTTTTCCACTATTCGCGTAAAAGCGGCGGCCATTTTGTCAGTCAATTCTGGTCCGATGTTCACGAAATTCAAACTCAACCTTCATTATAGTGTAACGGTGATATAATCAGACGGTTGTATAAATCAAATAATAATTGTGACCTATAGAGTGACCACAACCTAAAAAAATGATTTTTCATACAATCAGGGACCATAATTCAAGAAGTTACGATCTGATATACGAAAATATCGAAAGGAACCGAGATCTTTGGCTTATAAACACGCATTTCAACATCGGTTTAAAATTGAGAATTACACTGTTCACAAGCTAAAAAACGTGATTTTTCGTACAATCAGGGGCCATAACCCATGAAGTTACAATCTGATAAATGCCAATATCGAAAGGAACGACTGTTCACAAACAATTGTGGACGGGCGGACGGGGGCGAGTCGAGCGACGACAATATACGTCCACATGAAAATGTCGGCGTATAAAAATATTCGCTCAGTACAGTTATCTCTGTCACATTTGACAAACTCAGATGAATACTTGCTGTGGGACCTAAGCTTTACCCGGGTCATAAGTTTCTTTCTACAGTTAAAATCCACAACGTGCAAGCACATTATTGAAATAAGATTGGACCATGTTTTCGTCCCTAGGTGACCTAGTTTTTGTCGTGTTGAAATTTAAATATAGTATTAGAATAGATTAGGATATATTATCTCACCTTCACAGTTGTCACCGGTAAATCCGTCGGCACATTTACAGGAAACTCCATCAGCCTCTGGTACACAAGTTCCATTATTTTGACAAAGTTTAGCAGCACATAGATCAACTAGAATTATAGAAGATTTACATAGAAATAATCTACAACACAATTATATATACACCATACTATACAGCAACGAGGGTTTGGTACGTTTATTTTTATTTTTATGTTAGACAGGTCGACAGTGAAGCTTGTGTCTCCCCCCCCCCCTCAAGCTCATATACATATATGACACATATATATTGATTGCAGATTTATCTTTTTGCAAAGCACCGAGTATTCAAATTGCTAATTTATCTTAGACATTAAAAGTTTTGATTAATATTATTTTTAAACTCCAATTAAATGTTCCAAATAAACCGAAATTACAGGCATGCAATTGGCTATACTGTACACGTTTTTGGAAATCATCTGTTAGTACATCTTAGAAGTATTCAAAATATCCAACTTACCCTCACAATTGTCACCCGTAAATCCCTCCGCACATTTACAGGTCACTCCATCAGCCTCTGGTACACAAGATCCACCATTTTGGCAAAATTCAGCAGCACACAAATCCACTAGAATTATATCAAAATAATCCTCATAAAAGTAATCTACATCCTTCGAGTATATAGTAACAAAAACATACAGTTACAGTTGTCTCTGTCTCAAATAACATTTACATGCGGGTGGGTATCAGGTGAATACTTGCTGTTGGACCTTCTTTAGTTGAAATGGTAATAGACAAATGTTGCTATAATTATATTCTTACCCCCACAATCCGTTCCCGAGAAGCCACAGGGACAATTACAAATACCATTAACACATACTCCATTGTTGAGACATTCAACATCATCACATGGATCTAAACAAAATGAAAATATAAATTAATTAAAAGATATTTATATAATACTTGGACATAAACATAAGGCAAAACAATTTCTTTTTTGTAAAATGAAATTAGAGTAACCATATTTTGTCAACGTTTATTTTAAAGCCCCAATAACACTCTTGTTGTAATTGAATATGTCCCAATCTTTATTCTGGCCAACAAATTGTATTATTTTACAATATTCGAATTAATTGATGATACAAATTTCATCTTAACACACCTAATTTAAAGAATTGGAAAAATTCAACTACATGATTTGAAAAGGTTAACGTAAACCTTTTCAAATGTGACTTGGATTTTAAAATATTTTCGAACCCTCTGAACAAGTAAAATACGATGTAATGGATAATTTACACAACAGGTAGGACAAATAAACATCTAGTACTTAGAATAAGACTATTATTTATTTTCTAGAGCTGCCAAGCCAGCAAGAGTGTTATTGTCCCTTTAAGATTTATGTCGTGAACCAATTTTGATTTCGTTTTTCTTTTAATAATAACGATAAGTAATCGTAAAGATATGATTATTGTTAATAATTTATCAACCATAATATTGAGAATAACATGTCATGTATATTTAATGTTCATTATTTATAATCTCTGTACATTATTTTAATTATTCCTTTTACGCTTAAGTAAATTAGTCCCTAAATGACCTAGTTTGTGTCGAGTGGACGTTAAACCCCATTTCTCTCTCTCTCGCTTAAGAAAATGCATAACTATAAGTTGGGTTGTTTCGACGGTAGATTGATGTCAAGACTAGCCTTCGATGTTGGCGGATTAAATTCCTATATGCCGCTTAACGGCCATTGATAATTAAATCAATCAAGTGGATAATCTAGACTATGCTTTTTATATTAATGATTTCAGTAGTGATGACCGAGGCTATGTGAATATTTCACTCGCGTCGTTCTCGGCTAATAGTGGATCAATTTGACTGAAATTTTCAGCAAATTACCTTTACACTATCTAGTTTTTAACTATTATAGTGAGAAATGTAATCTCTTTATCTTATCCCCCATAATGTAACTTTAAGTGGGAAAATTAAATATTTTTACTTAAAGCAGCAAATTCATATTTTTAAATTTTATTAATATAAAGCCTTAAAATAGATGCTGTCTACAAACAGCCTTACCTTGGTAAAGAATAATCCTATAATTCACTGTTGCCAGTTGAGAAATTGACAAAAATGTCATTTTCAACTTCAAATTCAAACGTTTGGAGATAGCTATTGCATGGTGGCAATTGAAATCAAGGAAGGTAATTGTTATACCATTTCCTGAGTTAATGAGTTATAAAAGTGGGGAATAATGCCTATGATCGTATAGTAGTGAGTCGACAACCTATTGAGCAAAAGACGTAGAAATAATTATGTTTTGACTTTCTTTGAAGATATGAAATTATAGATTTAACTTTGAGAAAACCTTTAAATTCGGGCCTAGATCTTAATCTCATTAACTACTACACGTTATATCTGTTTTGTTTCTTCTTTCATTTTGTGTTGACTCGATTCATATTAAAGTGTCTAGACCACGTATCTGAGTTGCTCTGTTCAGGTAAGTTTTACCTTTAGGCTGACACCTTGCCCTCGTCTACCGATCGGGATTAGGGTATCCAGTATTTTATGTTAATGCCTTTGGGTAAGCTACAATTTATAAGTGACACATGAGTTGCAGTGATAAAACCCGAGTATATGACACTAATTAAAAAGAAGAAAAATAGACGGAATCTTTTGGCACCTCAATGTCATTAGAATGACAGTTTACCAAAATGTAGTTCTATACATTTTAAAGCCTGTTCATTAACATGCTTTTTGTAAAGTTGAATCCTAGAGAAATAAATTGATACATTTAGAAATCTGTCCAATGGCATGTTTTGTTTAAAGTCATTATTCGGGCTAGTTTACAATCAAACTAAAGGGGCATGACCACTCTTTCCCAGAAAATAAATATAATCAATCTTGAATAATTTCATATTGCAAATAACTTCTTCATCCCATAATTAGCGAAACCCCTACTTGGAAAAACAAATAAACAATTGAAATATTAAAAATAACCCTTTCATGTCCAAATTAGCTAAGATCCTACTTGGTAAAGTATAAACATCGAAAATTGAAAGACATCCGATATACCTCCACAGTTAAATCTTGTCAGATGGAATCCTGTTTTTAAACAACCGCCCAATACCCCCATAACCCACTGCCTTAATATCTTTTACATTGGGAGATATACGTTGTACCAAGTTGATTTTAGATAAAATTGTCATTAATAATAATGATAATATGGTTATGTGTGGAATAAACAGGAGGGTAATTTTCCCTCGGCATGTTTTATTAGAATAGTAAAGTACAACGTATAATTAATTACCTTTACAACAGTGGCATAGGTCCGCTCTTTTAATCCTGTCACAATTGATTCTTGCAAGGTTAAAAGCTGGTCTTCTCCTCCAATAACGTCTTTTGCGTAGGTGTCCAGTAGAAACAGATACAAGAAAGGCAGTAACAAGAACAGCAAAGAACAAACCACGCATAATGATTACTTAATCTGAAGTTAATCGCTTCTGAAAACCAGTTCCGGCGGAGTTAAACAGCTATGGCGCACATTATGAGTATACCGACTTTTAAAGGCTGTGAAATGGCAACAGCTGTTTGTTTCCCCAGCCATCTGCAAATACCTCGTAGGCCACGTCAATAATGACGTAATTTGAATAGTTTGGATAAAAATAAGGAAGTTAAGTATCTCAACACCCTAGTGTTCATGCGCTCGGGATAAGCACGAACCCAATGCGTGATGAAACAATATTTTGGAAATCAGACAACAAGGAGTTTTAAAATCTCTATGTTCACGGTCTGTATTTCTGAACTGGGCTTTGACAAGTGACTACAACTCAACTAAAAGATGGCATGTCATTGAAAAGGGGAATGTTTAATTTTAATAAGAGACCTTTTAGGCGACATCTCATCGGGCCCGTAGCTATACCAAAATTTTTCGGGTGGGGGTGGGGGGGCAAAGACGACCGTCCATGGCGAACGGGAGTGTTTGAACCTGAAAATGATGGTCAATTTCAATATGAATTTGAACATTATAAAGATTTGAAGGAAGGAGTGTGATTTTAACATACTGAGAACTTGCCCTAATTCTGTCTTGGGCGATGTGACGCAACCCTTGGGTTATTTGTCACTAGTTCTCACAATGTTACCTAATAATAAGAAGAAGTTGTTAATACATAATGTCTTTAATGTCTTCAAGAGATAAGAAAGATCTAGTACAATATATAGTTATTATGCAGTTATGAAAATATGCAGTTATGAAAATATGCAATAATAGAAATATGCAATAACGGAAATATGCAATTATTTTGGATATGTAATTATGGAATAACAGTAATTGCATAATAATTGAATTACACAATATAATATAAATATGACATCATGTGTCAGTAATAATTAATTATGAAAATAATAATTCTAGAACGCTGATGCGTGATAATTAAAAAGTTTGAGATGCTTTCTCATTAATAAAGATGGTTATGACGTAACCATATTACTAGAGATCTGAACGTGAACTCGTAAGTTATTTGTTCCTCACATTCGATATGAACGCGAAAGGTTATTTTATCGAATGTGAACGATCATTAATACTTCGCACAACGGTATAATTATTGACGATAATTAGCATACGGCTATTGTATCAATTATACCTAATACGAGTATCTAGTTTATACATTACTATTTAAAACAAAATATATTTGAAATATCTAAACATTAAATCAGCCTAATATTTAGTCAGACATAAATTAACAATATAAATTTACACGGAATGCATATCAGCGTACTATATAGCTGATGAATATAATGAAAATGAAATATATTGAACATAGAATGACTCACCTAATAATAAGAAGAGGTTGTTAATACATAATGTCTTTAATGTCTTCAAGAGATAAGAATGATTATACTTCTTGAGACTCTGAGGTTAGATTGCGGCGTGTTTGAATGTTGAAGATTATCACGCCGTTTTGGGCGACCAATTCATTCATGGGCACCTGACCAATCTCACTAGGCATTGCGGGGCACCCAACCAATTACATTATGGGCGCCCATGATGTTGTCGTGGGCGACCCACCAATCTCGACATTATAAGGCACCCCACAGATCAAACCGTTTTGAGCGCCCCATCAATCAAATTTTTGAGTCATTATGAGGCGGCTCACCATTTCGGGGGTCGCCTAATATACAACGACATGATTGGCGAAGCGCCCATAAACCCATTTACATTGCTAGGGTGCCCAACCAATGTCAATGGGCACGTTGGTGGTTGTTTTCGTATTGCGTCCAATGGAAAGGGCGGTCGTCGGGGCCGCCGGCTAGCTGTTCGCCTTCTCTTGTCCGTATAGTCCAGTCAATTTATGATTTTACCACAACAAATTGCAAACTAGGTCATTTCGGGGCTAACATATGAATTCGCTTGCGTGGGCGGAAACCGGAGTACCCGTAGAAAACCCACGCCGCTGGACAGGCGACCCTACTCCTTGCCACGTACAACCGGGGATTCGAAACCACGCCAGTTGACTCAATGGCAGGCCGTATGATACTGGGTGCGCACGCTAACCCTTCGACCAGCCAACTCCCGACATATCTAAATACTTTATTCCTGTTATAATAAATTCTGTTACCATTTCATATGCCTATATTTCTGATAATATATAATTTTACTTTGATAGGGTGACCCATGCTCTCTACAGAAAGCTGGACTCAACACGGCTAATGTGCACGCTGGGAGTGGCTGGGTCTCGAGACTATGAATAGCCAGCCGTGGAGTCTATATATAATGATACTATAAATCATAGAAATATAGACTAGAATAGCAATGACGTGTTTTACAACGACGTCATAAGTCGGCCATATTGGATGTTGTATGACGTGAAAAGTAAACACTGCAAGTCGCGCTATAAAGTTGATCGTGCGGCAATTTTGTTTTCACATTGGCGTTACAATTTCTAATGAATGTAATTAATTAAATAGTGCCAATTAATTTATATTATCTTGCACGTACGCCTATTTCAACATTTGGCGCAGAATTTGTGGTTGTTTTTGGTCAATAATTTTTTTTTTGATGTTTGATGCAGTTTAATTTAGAATATTGTAGCAACAAGGAAGCAAGGTGTCACCATTATATAAAATTAACATTAAAATACGTGAATATCACTAAATATATTTTATATGCGAATTCGAATATCGTTAAAATAGGGAAACATGATGTGATCAAAGTATTCACAGTACATTAAAACACAATAAATCCATGGAACAGATTTTATATACGATTTAGAAGATCGTTAAAATAAGGGAGGATGGTGCCATCAAAGTGTAAAAAGAACATTAAAATACATTAAAACATAGATATGACGCCACCCTTTGATGTTTTAAACCAATATTCTTTAACAATCGTCTATTATTTATAAAACAATTATAGTTATCTACATATCAGATAACCATATCTTGATTTCACGTGTTTGTAAATGTGTAGAATTTAGGGTTTCCATATTGTCTATTTTGTTGTCAGCGAATTTTAGTTTTTTTCTACAAAATGGATTCAACATAAATCAGCCTGTTGCATGTCACTGATATTGACGCCACCTATGTCTACACGGACGTCCGTCTGTTCATATTGTGTTTTTGGACACTCTACAGGTCATAACTTGAAATATAGGTTTTAAATATCCCAACGATCTCAATGCCTTTCGATATGAATTATGACCTTGCGATATTGGTACATATCGAAAGGTAACTTTCTGGATTACGGCCCCTGATTGAACAAAAATCGCGTTATAACTCGTGGAACCTATACAGGTCACAATGTTACCCGATTCTAAAAATCGTTCAAATATATCACTGTTACACCATAATGACGATTGAGTGTGAATTCGTTTGCGTCCTTCACCCTGTGAGTCTGTTACTTATAATCAGAGTATATATGAAATTTCAAATCAAAAGTTCGACGGCTAAAACCCGTCTATATTTATCCACAGTACTAAGAATATTATCAATATCGATATCATTTTCGTGAGAACCCTCTCCATCACCACTTTGACGACTATTATGCCCCCTATCAAGCACATCTCAAATTTTACGGCTAGTCTCCCTCCATATCGAGTTCATCACCACATGTAATCCGTATCAATATTCTCACCATTAATATTCGACTGTGTTATAAACATGGCGTCTTCACTTGAAGACATATATGACTGGGGTGTTTTGTCGCGTGCATCCGTGTGCATGTTTTACGAATCCATCCATTATGTTTTTTATCGCTTTTTCCTTTTAGAAAACTATCCATTATTTGTATCTCTTTGGTGCTATATTTTAAGTTTGACAAAAGCCTCAGACTGCCCATTATGTATTAACCAAATGTTAAGACAGGAAATATGGAACATATAGCCAGCTACAGTCCAAATATATAAAAGGTTGGTGCGAGGTGTGGCGTTCTCGAGGTATGCACGTATAATTTGATCATATTGGCGATATTGAGGAGGCTTCTTTAAAGGGACAATAACACTCTTGCTGGCTTGGCAGCTCTAGAAAATAAATAATAGTCTTATTCTAAGTACTAGATGTTTATGTGTCCTACCTGTTGTGTAAATATCCATTACAACATATTTTACTTGTCCAGAGAGTTCGAAAATATTTTAAAATCCAAGTCACATTTGAAAAGGTTTACGTTAACCTTTCCAATTTTTTAAATTAGGTGTGTTAAGATGAAATTTTGTATCATCAATTAATTTGAATATTGTAAAATAATACAATTTGTTGAACAGAATAAAGATTGGGACATATTATTCAATTACAACAAGAGTGTTATTGGGGCTTTAAATATTTTAGAATCCAAAGTCTACATATTTCTCAACGGCAGTTTCATAGACCTTTACATTAAATTTAAAGCAAAATTTGAGACGCATGCTTTTACTTAGCGGAATCCACATCAATTCGGATTATGGAATTGCATAAATCTTCAAATCGAGAGTCATACAGCTAATTATAGAATATCGCACGAGAAACTCGATCGAACAACTATTTTTTTCATTGGTCAGAGGCGTTTAACCACGAGAAAATGTACCGTTACTATTGGCTGACAGCATGCATGCACGAATCAAATCATCTTATTTGCATATTGCATACTTTATAGAATAATGGTTGGATCGATAACCTCAACGGACACCATGTGTTACTTTTTATTAGTGTGCGACCTAGTTTGTCATTATATACAATAAAAATAAGGAATTTTTTCACGTGAACAAACATATTTACTTTTCATTATATACAAAAATCACATTTCCAGCACCCAGAATCAAATTTAGCGATATTTTTCTGCGGGCCAAAACCAAAATTCCAATTGGACAATTATTCGAAGATTGTTTTACATTGGTTTTATTTGCAGTTTGGGGGATTAAAATAAAACTTCTTATTACTGCTTGACTATATAGTATAGTATATGTACAAGGTATTTCAGAGGCCATCTTTGTTATGACTCGTTGGCTAAATTCCGTCTGCTAACATCTCACAATACTCACTAGTTCTAAGACTTTCCATCGTATGTCAGTTCTTCCAGTTTCAATCTGTTGTGTCACTACCGGGCCGCCGTAGAATAGGCTACAACTGACTTTATGATTTGGTTGTCGAATCAATTGGGGAAATGTTTATAACTGTGGCTACGAAGAAACCCATCTCTTTTCTGAATAAAAATTATGTCTGTTTGTCGATCTGTTATTCAGGTGTCATAGACTGACCAGTGGTTTTCTACAAAATATAAACAAAAACTTTTGTTTAAGTTGTCTGATCTTATTCAAATTGGAGTGGGGAGGTGGGTGGGGATGAGGTAAGGGAATAAAATTACTATTTGCGACAATAAAAGGGACGTGACATCATAAATTATTTTATTAAATAAAAGTAGAAGTTGTGTTCATCTATATAGATTAATTTGTCAAGGTTGTTCTCTTATTATATATAGAAAAGAAGTTTACTTAAAAATCAAAATAGTATAGGTCAAGGCCTAATAGTAATAGGCCTAACATAGAAAAGGCTAGAGTTAAGAATAGACTCCGTTAGTAGTAGGCCCTACCACCGCATAACTACTAGGCTACACTTCAAAGGAAATTCCCTAAATTTAAAATTTAAGCGTAACTTCATAATCGATATTCATTAGGCCTATTCCTAATTTCATGATAACCGGTATTGTATGGCGGTACCAGCATGTGAAACCTCGCATAATATAATAATAGGCCGAGATGTATAAAGTTAGCAATGCTATCTGTTAAGATTTATTTTTTAGAAAATAATCGAACTAGTTATTACGATTGCATGGTAAAATTGCACTAGGCCTAGGCCTTGTCCTTGTGAGTGACACTACTAATAATTAATAGTATAACTATAATGTATAATGAATAATTAATACTAATACTTAGAATAAGAATACTAGTAATACTAATAGGAGTTTCCAAACCAAATTAATTAAATGTTCATACTTACTTGTTAAAACTAACACCCTGTGCTGTCGTCGAGGGATTTTTGTGGAGGAAACACCAAAAAGCAAAACACTGTGGTCCACGCTGGTCGATTTTCGCGTGTGGCTGAGTGGAGGGATACGAGTGACCCGCCATGTTGTTTACACTGATTACACCTTCTAAGATGGCGCCTGATAGTCGCGTCATCGGACGTCAAAAGTCACGTGGTTGTTATTCTATTCTATATTTCTATGCTATAAATAGCCAAAGCCCTGTACTTCTCTTGAAATCGATCAACAATAACAGCCGTAAAAAATCTATTGTTGACGATTTTGAATAGCAGTAAAATTCAGCTTCTAGGTTATTACATAAGCTTTAGAAATTACGTTCGTTTTATTTCTGAAATTGCTTTATAATTAACTGTACCGTTAGAAGCTGCATATTTTGGTTTGGTACAAATAATATCTCTGAATCACGTTCGTAAAGCAAGAACATGATACTAGCAGTAGTTTTATTTTACTTTTACAAGGTTCTTAAAAATATTTTTGAGTTGTCTAATGTGTGTGCTTCTAAATTCAATTTCTTGTTCCAGCTTTCTGTTATGTTTCGTAAAAAAAGTAGTCTTGATTATCCCGACCTGTCAATTAGACGTAGAATGATCGTAGACTGGTTAAGCGAGACTAATTTCAAAACAAGGGCACGTAACCTATCTTTTACTCAAAAGTGTCTGGATGTTATAGACGACACACGGAACCATGTTTCAGTATATTATTTTAAGACGGTTAAATGGTCATAGCTTATTAAGTTCAACATGACCGTTTATTTAGTGACTATAAATGTGCGAAACTGATTTATGGCTTGGTAAATATATTGTGGTGTAATTGTCGAGATATTTGGAGATATTCATTTGGTGTGGGTCACCCTAACTTTGATCATAAATATTTACTTCCTTGTTGAGACTTCCTTATACAACCATATTTGATATTAAAACAGGGAAATAATATACCTTTTATTACAGCTGTTAAAACCAAAACCAGCATTTGATTTTTTACAAAATCAACATCAGAAATTGTTTATGGAAAATTCCACTCGTACGATTCGCCGTGAACGTAAATTCTATGTAATTCAAAGAAATCAATAAGTTTATGAAGCAAATCGATTCGGCCGCAGGGAGCTGGGGTTTAACGCACCCTTGATGCAAACTAGGTTATTTCGAGACTTGCATAGACTTGCATATTTTATTTCAATCATTCGCTTATGCATAGTGATTTTTATAAGTAGGGGAAACTGAAAGTAGGAAGTAGACTTCCGGAAGAAAAAAACATGCTATGCACTATACTGATACCTGGGTTAAGAGCCGCCCAGTTGCCATTAGTTAAACATTTAGGTCTTTCTTTAGGCCTGAAATGTTATCTACATTATTAATTACACATTTATTAACTTATCCAGACCATAATGAGCCCTCGATGTCAACACTAGCCTGCTATACAATATGTTGGATAATAGAGACTGTGAATTTTGTCGTACCGACTTAATAATGATGATCGAGGCTAAACGGAACTTTCATTCGCTTAATTCTCAGTTCATAGTGGATCAATTTGACCTAAACGTTCAGCAAATTACCTTTACATTATCAATTTTTTTAACTATTATAGTGAGAACTCCAAACTCGTTATCTAATCTCCCATAACGTATCTCTGAGCAGTCAATCTTAAATATTTTATTCAATCTGACCTCCGTTGCATCTATGAGAGAATGGTCTATAGATCTAGAATGGAGGGTGTGATGCATCTTATGGTACCTCTTTGACAGGTTATCCCAGTCGCACGATCACCTGATATATGTTTTATTTGGTGACCTATTACTATGTTTAAGCGGGATTCTCTCGCTCTCTTTTGGATGAGTTGGTAGCCTGGATTTTGGATGGAATAAAATGTCGTATGTGAGATTGCTGTTACCTGCTGTATAAAATGAGATTCCCCCGTCGTTTCGTATTCTGAGACTTTAATAAGAATGTGTTTTGAGGAATCATTGGTAATAAAATAGAATGGCTATGAGTGACTGAAACATTCTGCCATTTTCTGGGCTCCATACCGAAGACAGCTGGACATGCATGTAGAAATTTCAAGCTTGGACTCAAGTGCGGGATGATCAGGTTGGTCCAGCAATGTGTTTGTGTTTAAAGGGATCAACTTTAACGTGGTTTCAGAATCTTCCATGCCAAATTACGGCCAGTCCCCAGAGACTACAGTTTTGAGATATGTTTTCCTACACGTCAACTCACTTGGTTATGGAAACGGAAACTAGATTATGGGAGCGACGAATGTTGCCCGACGCCTAAATGTGTGTATATTTACGTGGCTTGTTACCAAAGATTCGTCAACCCGTATTGCAACAGGTACCTGCAAATCTCGACCAAGCTGTTCATATTTCATGAGTGGTTCGTCAGTCATTTGAACCGACCGACCATGATTATGGTTTATCCATGGACTTGGATGCTGTGCGTAAAATTCAGGAACAATTGTCACTTATGTCTATTCATTCCCAGTACTCTATGATGGCACCCGCTCAACAGGGGTATCGCAGATTTCTTCAGCGTCTAGATCATCGTTAGAACTCTTAATTAAAAGTAAAAGAAGAGTATTTTATAAACAAATTAACCAGTGATATTATTTCATTTTAATTTATATGAAAAATTATTGTAACTATCTCTCCATAATGACGCTACATAACGCCATTATCTATTATTGCCTTGAAAACCTAACGGCGAAACATGTAGGCATTTAAAATAAAACTTCTTTAGTGGTATTTTCTACTTAATCTTTTAGAATGTATGATATCCTTTCACGGAAAGCACCCTTTTAACTTTTATCTACGACGTAAAAGGCAAGAAAATGCCACCAAAATGAAATACTACCGGAGAGAAAACGAATGAAGGTGAACAAACGACTCAACTCCTAACAACCCTTGTTGGAAAGATGACACAGTTAATTGAGAAAAACCAATATATTAACGGCGATGATTAAAGACTTCACCCAACACCAAATAAACAACAAACCAAATGAAGAATTCAATCGAGCGATAAACAAATTCGAACGCGTGATCGATTCTATAACTACTTTACCTCCCACATCCAAAAACGATTCATACATTGGATCATGACAAATCGAAAGCCTTGATGATAAAAACCCAGCGAGAATTCTGTCTGCTGCTCTTGAAGATACATCAAGGCTGTCAGTTGAAAAAGAATGTGGTCGGGTTAAACAATCAATCTTCCAAGAGTGGAAGAAGAAATTATTTCTTCGAAGAAAGCTCTACTGGAGCCAATTGAGAAATAAAAATTCGGCACCAATGCAAGAAAGATGGATCACTTCTGAAAAACTGGTGATTCTTCCGAAATATAATTTAAACCCTATAAAGGGTGAGCCTGAAAACCAAAGGGCATTAGGGAAGAACCAGTTTTGTCGAAAATACGATATGAATGAATGAAATGTTGTTTAATGGCACTTCAGCTCCAACCGGGTCATATTGCGCCAAACGTGAAGAAAATAACGAGACAATTTAAAACAGTATCACAGGGATGTATTTATGATGTAAATAAAAACAAATATCACAGAAAATATAATTAAAAAATAAATATATCAATTCCTTTACATATATAAATATTTAAAACACAATATATGATAAATATATACAATTAAAATTTTGAATAAAAGTTTGTCACTTTTAAAAATGTTAACAAATGAAATGAAATTTAACGTCCTACTCTTATGCACCTAACCGGGGCTAATGGAAGACGGGAAAAAAAATTCTCATAAAGCTCCGGTTGAGCAAAAAGCTGACGTGCTGACTGGCAACGGTAATATTTAGATCTTATATTCTTGAGATGCTTGCACTCAATCAGCATATGCTTAACTGTCAAAGGAACATTACAGAGTAGAGTTCACATTCTGGTTTAGGCTATCGCTTTAAGATGAAATATGAGTTAAAAAAGTATGACCTATGCAAGAGCGACACAAGACAACTTCATCGCTCCTGCTCGTACGATAGGAGCTTGGCCAGTCTCCTAAGAGGGGCTTGATGTGATTAAGTTTATTTGTGACTGCAAGATCCCAAGACCGTTGCCAGCGGCCATATACGAAATTATTTATAATAAATTTAAAATCTTTATATGGCGTTAAAAATTCGGATAAGGGAAGATCTAAAGCAGACTTGGCAGCCGAGTCTGCTTGATCATTCCCTTTTATATCCATATGACTGGGGAGCCAGCAAAGGACAGTGTCCTTGCTGATGAAATCATTTGATAGTAGCAGACCATAAATGACTGCTACTAATGGGTGTTCAAGCTGTTTATTGTTAATTGCTTGAAGCGAGGACAAAGAATCAGTAAAGCTGATATATTTAGAATCAGAAGATGATTGAATAAACTCCAAAGTCTGACGAATGGCCTGGATTTCAGCTGTAAAGATGGAAGCAGCAGATGGAAGGCGGACAGAAATAATCTTAGATGGAGTCACAGTAGCCGCATGTTCCTTAAGCAACGTTCGCGAGTTATACAACATCTCTCCGTTGCTTGAATACTCAGCAATTCCCCGAACTTTGCGTTAGTTGTTTTTACAAGTGACTAATTACCATTGTCCAATCAACAAGTGACTAATTACCATTGTCCAATCAGAGTTCGTGGCACCAAACACACTGTAAACAAACAGGGTTTTTTAAATTGAAAAACTCGTGGGAAAACAGCAACCGTGACGTTGATCGATCTTTGAACTTTGCAACTCGATTGTCACATGTAGGCATTTTAGCTATAAAGCACGGGACTTGGTATTCACGACGACTGATCTGATAGGTTCGCAAGCTGGGCTTGTGACAATCGAACTAAGTGGCGAAATATACAGGGTATTACGTGAAGGGCTTGATAAGATGTATGTAGTTAAGGCGAGATCAAGCCTTTTATTGAAGATGCGGTAGCCGAAGCTACCCGATCACCATCTTTCGAACCATCTGTATATATTGGAGCACAGTCACCATATTTAGACCTTTGCTCTCGAAAGAGAGACTGGGACACCGTAGAGCTAGTATCTCTCTTTTTATGTAGAGTAAGATCGAAATTGATCTTTGGGAGAGATATAGCCCATGGTGGAGTCCTAAAGACAGGGGTATTCGCAATACTGCCAAGGTCACTACCAGCCTCCGACAAAAGAGGTTGAATGCGAATACCGAATGATGGAACAACATTATTTTTTTTAGCGGAACCCCCCTCCCCCAAAAAGAGACGAGGGGACAGACCCAAAAGTGGTCAATATTTAAGATGTTGATCAGTTAAATGTCTTGACAGAGTTTGATGATTATAATTTTCCGCAAGGACTGAGCAGAGATATGCAATTGGGTTGGTTGATGCTCTGGGACATGATTACTTTGATTCTGAGAGAGTGATGAAACTTGGTGTATAGTTTCCCTAAATCAAAACCAAGACAAATCTGGGTCATCTTTTCATTTGGGAATAAAACAGCCATAGTGTTAGATTGTTGAGAAAGAGTAATGAAACTTATGTATAGTTTCATTATGCCCATACGTTTACTAACATCTATGTTCTATGCTCTGGTTTAACAGAGTGATAACTAATTTGATTGCTCGATACTTTATTACGAGACGAATGTGCAACTTATTAATGTTTATTCAGGTGTTCGTTTTGTATATTATATGTTGGTATTTATAAGTTATATCTTTATTGGATTATGATTTAAATATTTTTCAGGATCGACTATGTTCGTTGTCCGCTGTGTCAAGACAGTTTTAATAAAGATGTCATAGAAATTCATTCTTCAACCTGCAATGGTCTGAGTGAAAGGTATATCTGACCTCAATCTGTTGAACATTTGCATTAATAGTATGTTATGATGCCTTGTATTTAACTGTAAAATTGAACTTGGTGTGAGAAGATCTATGGGTTTGTACCGAAAACTTTATTCTTATTTGTATTGTTTATTTTTGCATTTTCTTTTCTGGGAAACTTGTGTGTTTTCTCCATGTTTTCCCATCGCAAACCACTAAGCGTAAGCAAATTACTGAAATATTATTATACCACACGTTTTCCTTGAGTAGACTTTAAACCTTCTGTCTCCTCTCCAAGAAAGTTTGATTTTCATATAAATCAAAGTATTAAATTGAAGCCTTGAATGAAAGTTTTGCAAGTAAGAGTTGAAATAAATGTTTAAATTAGTGCTGGGGAGAATGACAAACAATCAGATGTTGTGACTGCCTTAAGGTAAATGACTGGAAAATTTTAGTGTAACATATTCAAAGATGCAATATTTAAGTGCTAAATCTGTATGCATTATTTAAGTGCCAAATCTGTCTATTGCAGATCTTTGGTCTGGCTTCAAATTAACTATAAATTATTATTTAGACATTTAATCACATGACTTCATAGATTGTTGTAGCAATGGCACTTGATAATCAAGACGATTTAGGCTAAATCTTGTTAAACTTTATACATTCATAACTTCATTTGGCTGTGCTAATGAAGATGGTTATACTACATACAGTGTGTGCTATGAGGGAAATTTAGCCTGAGCAGGCACTATGGCCCTCTCTTATATCGAATGATTTTGACGAAACTTGAAATCTAGGTTTATCCCCAAAAGATCTCGGCTGCTTTCGATATTGGCATGTATCGGATCAAAACTTCATGGATTATGGCCTCTGATTGTACGAAAAATCACGTTTTTAGCTGGTGGACCCTATAGAGGTCACAATTTTGAATCGATTTTGATGAAACCTGACATGCGTGTTTATAATCCAAAGATCTTGGTTCCTTTCGATATTTGCGCCTATCGGAACGTAATTTCCTGAATTGTGGCCCCTGATTGTCCGAAAAATCACCTTTTTTAGCTTATGGTCCCTCTGGAGGTCACAATTATTATCCGATTTAAAAAACCGTTCGATTATATCACCGTTACACCCTAAAAATCACCTTTTTTAGCTTGTGTTCCCGCTGGAGGTCACAATTATTATCCGATTTAATAAAAAACCGTTTGATTATATCACCGTTACACCCTAAGGAAGGTTGAGTTCGAATTTCGGGTAAAATCGGACCAAAATTGCCATACAAAATGGCCGCCGTTTGTACGCAAATACTGTTAAAAAAAGGTATATCAAGGTTGTGGACCCTGTAGAGGTCACAATTTTAATTCGATTTTGATAAAACTTGAAATTCATGGTTATAACCCAAAGATCTTGGTTCCTTTCGATATTTGCGCATATCGGATCGTAACTTCCTGAATTATGACCGCTGATTATACGCAAAATCGCCTTTTTTATACGCCCACATTTTTATGTGGACGTATATTGTCGTCGCCCCTGTCCGTCCGTCCACAATTTGTTTGTGGACTCACTACAGGTCACAATTCTTATCTGATTTTGACGAAACTTGAAATATAGGTTTATCCCCAAAAGATCTCGGCTGCATTCGATATTGGCATGTATCGGATCAAAACTTCCTGGATTATGGCCCCTGATTGTACGAAAAATCACGTTTTTAGCTTGTGGACCATATAGAGGTCACAATTTTGAATCGATTTTGATGAAACTTGACATGCATGTTTATAACCCAAAGATCTTGGTTCCTGTTGATATTTGCGCCTATCGGAACGTAATTTCCTGAATTATGGCCCCTGATTGTCCGAAAAATCACCTTTTTTTTAGCTTGTGGTTCCTCTGGAGGTCACAATTATTATCCAAATTTCAAAAACCGTTTGATTATATCACCGTTACACCCTAAGGAAGGTGGAGTTCGAATTTCGGGAAAATCGGACCAAACTTGCCATACAAAATGGCCGCCGTTTATACGCAAATACTGTAAAAAAAAAAGGTATATCAAGGTTGTGGACCATGTAGAGGTCACAATTTTAATTCGATTTTGATGAAACTTGAAATTCATGGTTATAACCCAAAGATCTTGGTTCCTTTCGATATTTGCGCATATCGGATCGTAACTTCCTAAATTATGGCCCCTGATTATACGCAAAATCGCCTTTTCTTTAGCTTGTGGCCCCTCTGGAGGTCACAATTATTATCCGATTGAAAAAAACGGTTGATTATATTAGCGTTACACCGTAAGGAAGGTTGAGTTCGAATTTCAGGAAAATCGGACCAAAATTGCCATACAAAATGGCCGCCGTTTGTACGCAAATACTGGTTAAAAAAGGTATATCAAGGTTGTGGCCCCTGATTGTCCGAAAAATCGCCTATGGTCCCTCTGGAGGTCACAATTATTATCCGATTTAAAAAACCATTTGACTCTATCACCGTTACACCCTACGGAAGGTTGAGTTCGAATTTCGAGAAAATCGGACCATAATTGCCAGAAAAAATGGCCGCCGTTTGTACGCGAACAGTGTAAAAATATGGCATATCAAAGTTGTGGACCCTGTAGAGGTCACAATGATGATTCGATTTTGATGAAACCTGAAATGCTTGTTTATAACCTAAAGATCTTTATTCTTTTCGATATTTGCGCATATCAAATTGTAACTTAATGAATCATGGCCTTTGATTGTAGGAAAAATCACTTTCGGTATTGCTTGTTCTCTGTCTATCTCTCGAACAATTATTATCTGTTGCACCGTAAGGAAGGTTGAGTTCGAATTTCGTGAAAATCGTACCAAAATTGCCGGACGAAATGGTCGCCGTTTGTACGCGAATAGTGTAAAAATATGGTATATCGTGGTTGTGGACTCTCTACAGGTCACAATTCTTATCCGATTTTGACGAAAAGTAACATTTCTAGGTTGTGTACCGTCACACCATAATCATTGTCGGCTTCGAATTTCATGAATATCAGACTGGAACTGACCAACAAAATAGCTGCTCCCAATACAGTATGAAATACAGGACTTAATGATGTAGGAAAAATCACTTTCGGTATTGCTTGTTCTCTATCCATCTCTCAAAAATGTGGGCGTATCCTGCCTGGCAGTGCCAGCCTATCTTTCACATGGTTGTAATATTTTGGTCAAACTTGCATTGATTGAAATTTCCCATTACTGTATTCATACCAAATGCTTATCTTTGTCTTTCATTCAAATTTCATTCCGGTAATATTCAGTGTGTATTTCGATATGGGTTGTGTATCTCAATGAAATAAAGAAGCCTGTAGATTTTCAACATTTATCGATAATTATCTATCCCTGAAATTTATATTAGTTGTCTATCATAGTAGGAGGAAATAATATAACTTTCAGTGTTTGCCTTTGCTACAAAATATTGTTACATCCTAAAACGCTTGAAAACAATTTTTTGCTTTTGAGCTCTCATTTAATTATGATCTGCTCTTTTTATCCTGCACCAGACGAAGATAGGGATGGATATTGAAAAGGGCGCCTACGTCCCGATTTTGTTTCCGGAGCATATATATATAAAATGTTCAAGATATCTTTTTAAACTGTGTACACACTTCAACCTATTATAGTAGTTGTGCCTTTTGCTACGTAGGATTTTTTTTTTTGGATTTATATTTTTTTGTTTCCATGGAATGTTGATGACCTAAGTCATCTTGTTGAAATTTTTTATGAGTTGTTTAACTCATAGCTGTTTGGACGACTAGGGCAGTGGTGGGCATATTTTTTGTTGCCAACAGTCATTGTTTGAAACTTTTGTTTACCTCACAGGTGTGATGTAAAAAGTCCGGATCTCATTATAAGTACATATAGCAAGAAATTTATTAGAGGGAAGAAAATGGATGTACTTGAAGAAGATTATGACAGCAAGTAGAATACAGCTTTTGAAATATTCATATCACGTGATGATATTTTTAATGACATGTTATTAGAGTTTTCCAGAAATGTAGATATATCCTATTTGCTAGACGCCACTTTCATTGGTGAAGAGGCATCTGACATGGGAGGACCCAGACTGCAAGCCATTAAAGACAGATTGATAAAAGATGGCTATTTAGTATCTGATAAGGATATTGGACATGAAGCATACTTCACAAAAAAGCCTTTGAAATCGCTGGAATTGTTGGAGGGTATATAAGCAAAATTATGACTTAAAAATATATTATGGTTAGATCATTTTATTCTCATAGCATTAATTGGCCTTTAGTTTTTAGTAACTTCCATAACTTTGGATATTCGCTCAAAACTTAAAATTGGACTGTCCATCTTTACTTTCAGAATTGTCTTTATTAGAAGGTGGACCAGTGCCTTGTTTGTTAAATGATCCAAGGGGAGTTCTTCTGACCCCAGACACGCAAGAAATGAAACAATTGAGTATTGGATTGAAAAGAATTGGCATTTTGCAGGTATTAAAGTTTAATGTTTTATAACAGTGTTTAAATTATAATTATTACAAAATTGGCATAGCGCAAAGATGTGTTCAAGGGCACTTTACAGTGCAACAAAATAATAGTTGTTATAAACCTTTAAAAATAAGAAAGTTTAAATGTCTCTGGATTGCGATCAATTCACTTTGTGTACAGCACTACCCTGTGTTACACTATTCCAGTGTGACACTGTCACGTGTTTCATGGCAGCCAACAGGAACTTATCAAGGAAGACTGAACCCCGTCCACCAAGATGGCAGGGCACTTTTTACTAGATTGGTCATTCTGCAAACACAGTTTACTAATATGGATACTGCTTGTCCCAATTTCTATAAATTAGCTATGAGGGGTGGGCACCAAAGGCTATGACTAAATCCTCATTACATGATGGTTGATGTTGCTGACCTAGTTTATTTCCATGACACCTAATTTACCCAAAATATCATCCGCAACCCAGATAGACCGCCCCTTTTAAGCAATTAACACCTAGCAGAATAGTGCATTTTTATATCTGATAACCAGATAAAATATGTATTACCAATATATATTTCAGTTGTGCCAAATTAAGAAAGATCTAATGTCGTTGTTCGACATGAATAATGCGAAAACTTTGCTGCTGACCTACCCAACATTAGTTAAGTTGTAAAAAGTAAAATTTTCTGAGGAAGGTTCGAATGGGTATATCCAAGAAAAGATTATGTACAGATTCTTCCTCGACTACATGAAGGAGTGGCAGGTATATTTATTTCTTTAATAGTTGTTTCAAATCTGAATGGATACTAGTATGGACCCCTTGTCAGTGATCAGATCATTGGGAGGAAACCCCAGAACCCAAAGAAAACCCAACGAGGTTGGACAGGCGACCCAACAACAGGTAATCGGAACCACACCAGTCGTCGCAAAGACAGACCCTTTTATACAATGTGCATGCGCTAACCATTCAGCCATCCAACCCCCAGGCTGAAAAGGAAAAGAGTGGCTAGTCCCTCAAATGATGCAATGAACCCTGATTCGGTCATATCTAAATATTCAGGCCACCTCTAGATTTTGTCTAGGGTTAGGGCTTGTCCTGTTTACATCTTGTGACCATGATGAGATATGGAGGTAGCCATGATATTTAGATCTAACCCCAAAGTCCTGCTTACAAATTGGCAGCACAATTTAAACATCTGGGGGCAACATTTACCACATTGCTCGTCTGAACATGGAAAGAACATATGAAATGTGTTGGAGTGGACCTATTATTACCCAGGCATTGATTGAACAATAAACCTTAGTTCATTTCTTTGCACACTAAGACTGTTTGTATGAATAGATCGTGTTACTTTCAAGAATATTTTTCTTTTTCAGCACACAGACGAGGAAGTATACAACTGTAGTGATCTGATACGCATATTCTTAGCCCGTTAGAGTCTGACGAGTGTTGGTTGGAAATGATTTATTTTTGTATTAGGAGAATAATAAAGAGAGTTGCTGATTAATCTGGTGTTAGTCTTTCTGAGCCAGCTGCTTGGTTGGCTACTCCCACACCTCTACAGTAGTGAACCCTCAACGGAACAAACGGATAGAGCCAGGCCCACTCTACCACAGTAATCTGCTCTATCCGGAGATCCAGTTCACTGCACAACTATCAGACATACTTAAATTTATTACAGGTATAGATCAAGTACCAATTCTGGGATTTACAAACACTCCGACAATTGAATTTATCACCAGTGATACTCTATTGCCGACAAGCAGTACATGCACGTGTACTCTTAATCTACCTAGGAAGTGCAATGTTACAAAAGACATAGTGTTTAATATGTTCGATTATGCATTTGCTAATAGTTATTTTGGTCTAGTTTAAACAGTGTACTGGAAAACAAAATGACTGTCTGATTTTGTGTACATTTGGTTTATTTTAAGTTTTACTATTTTAAATTCTTCCTATAATTTGGCTTACTATTGAATTTGAAAAGTACCAATGTTTTGATTTTTTGTGCCTATATGTCGCATATTGTCATCGCCCTGTTTTATGGTTATATGTAACGAAGCCTTTTAATTTTCACAAATATCTTATAAAAGTTAAGTTTTTTGAAAATTACTTCATGGGGTTGTTACTCTTGATCAGTTTTTAATGTTTTGTAAATCATCCATGTGAATATTTTTCGTTACTTGCCAACCTGCACGTATCTTTATTAATTTTTGTACATTTGTCTTGTGGTGTTTGTCATTCATTTCATCAATCTATTGAAATTCATTTAATCAATCTATTGAAATTCTCATATTATTCTTTAGAAACATTTCTGAGTGTCCTGACAGCATGAAAATAAATGGTTTTTGTCAATTTCACTGTTATTGCTACTTTAAAAATAAAATATGTAACAAAAAGTTTGTTTTAAAGTTTTTAATTGTGCTTTAAACATACACTATGCAAGAGCTAAATCTTATTATTGCAAGTCTTTTTTTAGGCTTCAGATGTCATACATGTAGAAATTATAAATTAGATCTTTATTTACACAAGCACAAAATCATCTCTGTAGACCCACGGTTGGCTTGGATTCGTTGTCTACTTTAATTTTTAAATGGCGTCGTGGGCAGGGTTTAACCGTTGACGTCATACTCGCGGGTCGAGGCCACATGATAGAGTGTATGAGGCCGCTGTTGAGCGAGGCCTCAACAAATGACATCTAAACTATTTAAAGTACAATAAACTAAACACAGATAATGACAAATAATACAATTCCTGGAGACCGTGTGATGACTAATACAGACGAACAGGCACGACGCCCCTGGTGTCTACCTATAGATTTATCATAATTGTATTATAATATTATGTCCTATATTCACTTGATTTAACGCATGCCCAAATTACAGGTAAGAATGGAAATTTACCGTCTCATTCATTTTATCCAATAGTTATAAAAATCCAAAAAGGTAAAACACAAATTCGGATATGATGACAGCTGACAAAAGACAGCAAGATTATGTAGGTGGAGTTAACGCCTGTCAATCAAATGATCGGCCATACTAAGAATCAGTGAAGATGGAATTCAATCCCATTTCTAGTCAAACATTACACTGGTAGTAACTATGTTCAGAATAAAGTAATTTGACTGAAATTTTCAATATATTCTTCTTTCATGTTTTTGAACTGTTATAGCACGAATAGCTAACTCCTTATAAAAATCTCCCATTATGTGTCTTTAAGTACATAAACATATATATTATGTTCTACACATTATTGGCAATTAAAATATCTCTGCATCTGATGAAAATGTCTATACCATGCAATTCGGATTCAGCTAACGGGTTTTCCATCATCAACTGTTCAGTTGGAAATTCTGTTGAAGGAACCTCCACTGGATCGAAAGTATGGCCTGACATTGAAACACCTTCTTGACTCCTCCCATAATCTTGCAATTCATTCTGTTGAAAAATAAAGGTTGTCTTATACTTCCCAATATTCAAAGGAATTATCATCAGCATGAGTAATTATAATTTGTATGCTCTAGTTACGAATCTACATTTTAAATTAGCAATAAATGGAAATAATCCCAAATTAACTGTAATAAGGATAATGAGGGAAGGAAGGTACACACTGGAACAGAAGGTTGCGAAATGCTAAATATTGATGTCGTTCGTCCTCTCATGACCCCAATGATTCTCATCAAAATTAACAAAAAATCAGGTTGTTGGGTTGCAACATTATATGCCCATACTGAGATGTGGGTGTAAAAAAAAATAACAGATGTATAAGGTAGCAATAATTGGTGTACCTCTTGTACATCTATAGTTGAATGGATAATCGTCCCTGCAATACACAGTTGAGGAGGAGATTTATTATGTTCTGTCCTCAATGGTCTTCTCTTGAAAGCTTCACAAAATTGGTCAAGACTACGTTGAATTCTGGGTAAAAATACATAGTGCAAGACTTGAAGATGAAGCTGAGATTTATAATAGGGTATTGATGGAAACGGTAAAATGCTATGTAGACGGATGTCAGGAAACGTGGGATATCTTTTTGCCACAAATTGCAAGTGCATTACGGTCCAGCCTAAACCGTCAAACCGGTTTTACGGGTAATAAGCTTATGTTGGGGCGTGAAATAACTCACCCAGCTGATTTGATGTTTGGGTGATGTAAATACTTATGTCGAAAAACTATGAAAGAGGTTCATGAAATGGCCCGGAAGAATTTAAACGCGAGCCAAGAACGTATGAGGAGAGATTATGACCTACGTGCCAAAGTTAATGAATATGCGTTAGGTGATGTAGTATATATTTTGGATACCGCAGTAAAGAAAGGTTTAAAGTCATAAATTGTCGCCAACTTGGAAAGGTCCAGGTGTTATAACCCAAGTAATTACTCCTTATTTGTTTATGGTAAAAACTCGTAAAAGGGAGAGTGTCTTGAATCATGATCGGTTAAAATTATGTCTAGATCGGGAGTTGCCCGCATGGATCAGGACGTTTAAAGATAAACCTGATTTTGCATCCCCGAGTCCGACGGGGAATATAGAAACCTACTGTATATGTAAAGGTCCTGACGATGGCAGTGCCATGATTTGCTGTGATCAGTGTGATGAATGGTATCACTACCGTTGTGTCAATATAGATCCGAACGATGACTGGGACGACAAGGACTATACGTGTCCTAATTGTAATTAGAATTCTGGTCCCGGTAATTTTGGCGGGTCAAATAACAATGCTGCCTTACCGATTTGTACGGTATTGGCAGGGTATGTTTTTTTCTTTTACAGTATGGACAGAAATTGGAGAACTCCTTCAAGATTTCCAGTGGAAACGCCCAGGGATCTAGCCTATTCCATGTGGATACAGCAGGCGTCGGCAAATTTAGACAGACAATCGGAATGGATGAGAAA
Organism: Patella ulyssiponensis; assembly: GCA_963678685.1. Classification (NCBI taxonomy): domain Eukaryota; kingdom Metazoa; phylum Mollusca; class Gastropoda; family Patellidae; genus Patella; species Patella ulyssiponensis. The sequence continues at coordinate 1,631,856 of OY783230.1, forward strand.
CAGAGACGGACGATCCGTAGCCCCGCTGTATTTTTCACAGCCTCTTCGCCTGAATGCGCCACTTTCACGTGTGCCTGCCCGCTTACATCATGAGTTCCCTGTCAGGCGACAGGGGAGAGAACAAAAATGCCCAATTAATGGGTGCGCTGTAAGGGACCGAAAAATTAAGTTTCATGTTCAAAGGTGGCATTTGCCACCATACTTCTGGGGGGAAGATGATTGTTCACCGAGGTGATCGACAAGAGATTGGAAGCTTTGTCTGCCTTATGCAGAATTATGTCTGAAACTTCCTTTTCCATGGTTATGAAATTTAATCGGGGAAGCTATTTACCGGACGGATGCAAAGTGAGGACGATGCATAAAGCTACATTGAGAGCCATATGTGAGAGGGCTGGATGGCTCATTCCCGAGGGGGGTTTTACCCTACTCCCATTGAATTCGCCTGCTTGTCTCACATATTGGAGGTGCATGTGCATAATATTGAATTTTTTAACCCCAGCTCAGCAAGGGGATTTTGTAGGGTTCCTTAGGTCGCCCCCTGTTGGATGAAATGATTTATTTTCGGGTGGGGAAGGGTCCGAGGATTAGGAGGGGGAGATGGTAGACATCAACGGTGTAAATAAGATACCGTCGCCTGGGTGTGTGGATGGATACTTTTAAATTGTTTTTTGTAGCCAGAAAGAAAACGGGGAGGGATGTTGTGTAAATTGTAAGTGGTCTGAGTCCCGACCAATAAACGGGACTACTTTAACGTGTTCCTACGCCACAGAGGTATATAAGTCGTGGGAATGGCGAGATGTGGCCAGAATTTACAGTAGTTATTAAGGTATTGTTGTTGTTTGTAGTTATAGCGGACATACACCGGAGTGGGACTTCGGATTTACACATTATTTCCAAATTGTTCATAATGTCTGCTAACGAGTTATAGCTGTTACTTTCAAGTATATAAATAATATGTTAAAGTCGACCACTTAAAAAGTTAATACATTCTTGGTGTACCATCTTGAAGTTGATATCTTGTCATTTGTACATGCATGGGCCGTATATACTATACCGACAATGTAAAAAGATGTTTACTTTTCTCTCACGAACTGCCGTAAAACGGTCTAAACTTCCGGCCGTGAGCAGTAATTGCGTGGATAGCTGCGCATACAGTGGCGACACCAAACGACGTCATAATGACGGTTGCTAGGTGGACGTATCAAATTCTAAATTTGTTCAATGTTCATTCTAAACATGTTCAGCGTTGTTGAAATGAAAATTTGTCCTTAAAATAATAGAAATAACATGAAATAGAATAAAAATTGCAAGATTAGAAGGCCCCATTTACGACGAACATGTTAGAATTTTGGCACTAATATATCGCCATACTAGTGAACCTACCACTTCTTTTACTGTAGTCGGTCATCACAGTGTTTGCCGGTGACGATACAATGAATTTGATGTCACAGCATATTGCGAATGGGTATTCAGACCCACGAATCTTGGGACACTGTCGCTGACAATATTCAGATTCGTACTCCACCAGTTAAAAAACCAAAACTTTCTAAATGGCAGGTACATACAATATCAGACTCAGAGATATCTTCCTATGATGATGATTAGTCAGTAGCCTGTTCCTGTACAAGGAAACATAAAGTGGTACAAACATCAAGTGAGGATGATGCTATGGTTCTCATCAAACCTGTCACTGCTACCACTGGTACTGCTTTTAATATCGACGAAAGGGATGACACCCTTAAAAAACACGAGGATGACAATTATGGAGATGAACCAACTTGTCCACCTTTAAATAGCGATCGACTATCAGCTATCATCACAAAACGAAATTCAAGTCGATTTGGTGATAAACATTTCAAAGAAAAACTTGAAAAATACCCCATGCCAGAAAACTGCCCTAATTTATCTTCACCAATTGTAAATCCTGAAATATGACAAAAACTCTCTAACCCAGTTAAAGGGACAATAACACTCTTGCTGGCTTGGCAGCTCTAGAATTAATAATAGTCTTATTCTAAGTACCAGATGTTTATGTGTCCTACCTGTTGTGTAAATTATCCATTACATCCTATTTTACTTGTCCAGAGGGTTCGAAAATATTTTAAAATCCAGTCACATTTGAAAAGGTTTACGTTAACCTTTTCAAATCATGTAGTTGAATTTTTCCTATTTTTTAAATTAGGTGTGTTACGATGAAATTTGTATCATCAATTTATTTGAATATTGTAAAATAATACAATTTGTTGACCAGAATAAAGATTGGGACATATTATTCAATTACAACAAGAGTGTTATTGGGGCTTTAAGAGACAAGACATTAGATTATCTAATATCCAAAAAACCATTGTTAAGGCAGCAGTTGCAATTAGTCAGTCAGTCGATAATGAAATAAATTCTACAAATGTTCCAAAAATCGAAATCGTGCATGGATGCTATCGGTCTATTAGGCCATGCAAGCCAAGAAATCTCTTACAAACGAAGAGACCTTATAAAACCTTCTCTTCATAGAGACGTTTCCACTTTGTGCTCAAGTCGTGTTCCAATAACAAAAAACGTATTTGGTGACGACCTAAACCAGTCTCTTAAAGACATTAAGGAAACCAACAGACTATGCATCTGTTTCTAAGAATGAAATACAGCACAGGCCACAACATATGTTACACTATAGACCCTATATACTGTTGAGGTTACCTTGAAGTAGGGTGCCCCGAGCTGTCCAATATAGCCTCTAAGAAAGTTTGTCTTACCTCGAGAGGTGTTTACTGTGCCAAGACGAATTTCTCAATGATGACAATACAGGCTCGGACACAATGGGAGCACGTGCACGGGCCAAATATTCACCGTATACAGCCATGCACGTGGTATTGTCACAACATAAAATTGTAAATAAAGACACGTTAAAAATATTTTCATCACGCGTTTGTCTTTCAATATTATTGGATCGCTAACTACGTTAAAAATTATTGTCGTTTTTATTTTTCAATTCGCTATTTATTTACAGAGTGCTGGCGTTTAGTTTCGGCGATTTAACATCTCCTAATAACTCGTTTTGGGCAAGATAAGAGTACAACCGGTATTTTTCTTTTAATTTTGAAAGGTTCGTGAAATAGTCGTTGTATTGCCCCAGACGAGTTTTACCAAATTAGAAAATATAACAATTGTTTCGCATTTTTAAATTTGCTACCGGAAATTTATCGAAGCGAAATGTAGTCTCGGTTGACCAGATTTACTGTTCGAGACAACTGGCTTTTAGGGTTAAGGGGAAACAAATCTTTTTATTTTGTTAAGGAATTGACCGACGGACTTTTTAAAATTGTTGTCAATCGATTCAGTTAGCAGGCATGACGTCCAACGATGAATTACTATCCAGCAGTGGTTTGGGCGATAGCTATGATCTCGGCACAGTAATAAAATTTGCCTTTGCAAGAATTACAGGCTAGTACTAGGTATCATCAATAAATTTCCGACCAAGACAGAGTGCCAGTCTATAATTACTGCTTTACATGACGACAGTGTAACGTTTGATGACAACGGTATTCGAAGGAGGCTGATCAGACTGAGACAAAGGCGAGAAAGCTGGGTAAACATATACAAACTTCTAATAAATCTTTAAAATTATATAACGATTATCTCGACAACCCCCTTTTCCCCGGGATAGTGGACAATACACCATCGAAAGATACCAGCAAGACACATTTAATTAATAGAGAGACACATATATCTGTCGATTCGACTTTGACCAAATTAAATAGGGAAAATAGTAATTTCGTAAGTAGGATCAATAGGTATAAAAAAAAAACAATTTTCAGTTTAACAAATCGACTAAGGAAGACCTTAAAAGAATTGATTCACACGAAGGCTAATAATAATAAAGTTTGGTTGCAAGTCCCAACCTCGTGTGGAAGAAGTAATTTTGTATGATGTCGAAAATCAAATATACGCTTCAGAATGCCATAATTTGGCCATGCAACTAACAAAACCTCAACGTTCCCTGTTTTTTCCTGTCGTGGGACTCAAATCTAATTACACTCCAACAAATACTACAGTCCAAAGAATATCACGTGAGCGCGTCGGTGTATCTTTAAAACATGTTTCGGAAACCCCAAAGTCGGCAAAAAACACCACTTTATATACGGACGAAACACCAAAATATGGCTCCAAATTCGGCACACATATGCAATAACCTCTGACTCGACTCATACGCCAATGATTATTGGACTTCGAAATATGGCTGATAAATCTGCGCAAATTATTTTGGCAGATCTTGATATAGCTGGGCCCCTTAGTAAATCCGTAATTTTGAAGTTAGAAATACAATGCCGCAATTTGTGAATTATATGGCCAAGCATATAACAAATTTTCTTGGTGATTTTAAAACAGAAAATAGATTGACATACCGTTACGAAAGAAGATCTAACATACTGGTCACGAATACATGTGTTTTTGTTAATGTAATCGATCGCTTTCAGTCCCAATAAAGTTATAGGAATTAGCCCAGTTCAGAGCAGAACAGTAGGACGTTAAACCCCATTTCGTTTCATTTATAGGAAATACATAATAATATATTCAGCATATTTATTCTTGTGTAAATGCTATCATACAGTAAGGCACGGGATCCCGAATTTGAATTTGTTCTTAATTATGTATCTTCTAGTTTGTATTCACTTATTCAAACCCAACTTCAAAATGTCAAGGTACATCTCAAATCTGTGATCAGCTATTGCATATTTTTCATTCAGATTGATTAAAATAGTCTTTCATTATTTATTTAATACTCTTAATTATTCCATAAAACTTTCCTGAAATAAACATAAAACTTTCCTGAAATAAACATACTTCCTAACATTATACAAGGGTTTTTTCGGGTCCCCAGGACCCTATCATTAACGTTTGTGAGAAATTGGTTCATAATTGTCTAGCGAGAATGTTATACATTGTCAGGTACTTAATGTCGAGTATAATGCTGCAAATAGAATGGATGTGAGTCAGTGGCAACATTCATCATTTGACAAGAAACTTCGAGTATTACATAATTGGACACCAGAGGTCTGACCTCCCCTCCCCATTCCTTTCAATATTTTGCTTTTTACAGGTGTCTGATCTGTTCTGTAATCGGTGCTAGCTTTGTATTAGGAATCTTTTTTACTGATGATATTGTTTTGGTTAGTAATCCAGATCTGAAAGCAAATCAAGGTACCCTACCAACCCCACCAATAGACGATTCTACATGGAACATGACAATTTACGATATTTTTAGATTTGTATGGTTTCAAAAAAAATCTTATAATTCCTATCGTCAGTGACAATATCTGAAATAATTTGTTTTAGTCTGATTGATTATTGTTCAGTCTTGATGTGAAGCTGTAGTTTGATCGGATTTGAATACAATTATTCATCCAAAACCTATTTATGTTTGTTGTCTTAGGTTACCCCTTGTTGCCGACATTTTTCGCGAGACGTGTACGCACAAGGGTTAAATGGGACATCAAATATAAATTTACAAAGGCACGTTCACATCTATGGGTATAGAAACTATACATAGATCGGTCCATTGTATCAACAAAAACTTAAACAAATGTAAATAGGGCTGCACACATATAAATTACACAGGAATGGCCGATCCAAACACTGAGCCGTATTGCGCATGCTTGGAGATCTGAAATCCAATCGATACATGAAGCAGATTTTGTTAGATAGCAAATTACGATTTAAACGAATAGTCCCGAATGGTAGTAGTGGTTAATTCTTATCGGAAAAGAAATTCATAATTTTCAATTTCCAAGAAAACATAACTCTGTCAACATTGAAATCCCAAAATACAAATGTCCGCCGCTAGTACACAAAAGCAGTGTATTTTACCGAACAGTCAAATGAATATATCTTGTGAAATAAAGCACGCAGGTACAGTTTCTTGATAAATAAAGAATTATCTGGGGTTGTTGTTTATATAGATATAGTGCAATAACTGTAAATAGTTTTCGAGATTTTTTTAGCTCGGGGCACCCTAACCTTAGTTTGTAAAATATCTTCTGGTTTATGTATTGAAGTTGTTAGCTAGTACCAGTGACAACAAGACCTAGGCTAACAAGAATATGTCTGGTGGTTAAAATCGGGCAATGCCATCATTGTCTGATAATCCAAAAAAGGTAATCCCATGATTTAAAAACGTGGTTAGTCGCTCTCCTATGTGCCCATATAAGTACACTGTCTTGAAATCTAGGCTAGTGTCTGTGCAGCTGACCAATCCGATAAAGGAAGTATCTGGTCAATTTCCGGGGCTCAATTCTGACTCATGCACGTAACCTCTATATAAGAACATTCGCAGTTTAAGTTTCTTTAGATATCATTCGAGAGATTCAAGGGGACGTTCATACCGTGAGCTGCCCTGGCTCACAGGCCGGATTCAGATATCATGAGGAGACGGTAGGAAATAGATACCATTGGGAGGCTGGGAGCACCACAGCCTTCTCGACTGAGAGACGAGGAGACACAGCCTCGGCACACTTATATTTAACATATTTTAATGTCATAGCTTAATGTGAGTAAACGTATTGCTCATGATAACAATGATATAGATTTATTTGTCAAATCATTACATTTAGAACAAAGTTAGTTCTTTTCAAGCAGGTTGTCTTACTAACTATTTACCTGTATGGAAACAGGTGACATCTGATAAAGAAATACTCGAAATGATTGAGGGTGTATCCATTATGTTTCAGTCAATACTACCTTTTCAAAAATCTAAACCTCATAATGTATTTATTTAGTAAAGATCAGGGGCGGTATTTATAAAAATTCTAAGAGTTGGAACCAACTCTTAACTGTCAAAAATTACTCCTAACTTTGTAGATTTTCCTAAGACCTATTTATAAAACATTTTACTTTAAGAATTACTCCTAACTATGACACATATTTAGGAGTCCTCCTGTAGCACTCCTAACTTGTTAAAAGTACTCTTATCTTGGTTAACATGGCTGTCCGTGTACGCCGCCTAAGAGAGTTTAAAACAAGAAGAGATTTCTTAGTGGAGTACAACAATGACGAGTTGATAAGGAGATATTGAATGGACATGGGTGGGATTCTTTTTGTGAGAAATTTAGTTTGGCATCTACTTACGAGTCCTACTGTAACACTTGAAGAAGATTTTCCCCTAAGTATTGCCTTGTTGCTTTCCACTAACTGGACAAGCGATAGACATTCGTCCCTTGTCCAGTTCGGTTTTCGGTTTGCTTTTTTCGGAGCTTCCATTTTCTCGTCAAAGACAACAATATCGTCTGCTAATGGTGCACGAGCTAATCGTGCAAATATACCTTTATTTATAAACACAGTTTTAAGACAATATAACTTTACTTAGCCGCATTTACAGTTGAATCCTCGATAGAAACATCGTATTTCCGGTAACTGATTGCAAACAAACTAAACTCGGCTCAGACTGCTCTTCTGTATTGCATGAAGCGCAAGCGCAGCCACCATGACATCAACACTGAGCTGTAAATAACTTCAGGGAATCCCCGGATTTCCCATGGTTACATCGCTAAGAGTTTGGTTAGGATCCAAGTCTTACATTTAGTTAAAAGTAACTCTAAGACCCTTTATAAATATTTCTAAAGAGTAACTTTTAACTAAATGTTGTTTTAGGAAGTCTTAGAGTAAAAGTTATGAAAACTCTAAGAATTTTTATAAATACGGCCCCTGATTTCTATTGCTGAATCAGAAATTACTACTTTGATATCAAAGGGTGTTCTCACGAAAACTTCAAAGGAACCTAATGATTATATTTCTCCTATATTTTTGAAGCCCAAACCAGACGGATACAGAATGATTCTAAATTTAAAATGTTTGAATCAACATATAGAATATACCCATTTTAAAATGGATTCTCTACAATCTGTTCTAAGATTAATAGAACCTGATTGTGTTATGGCCTTAATTGATTTAAAGGATGCCTATTACTCTGTTAAAGTTGCAGAGAAATCTCAAAAGTTTTTGAAATTTATCTGGAGAGGTGAATATTATTCATTTACCTGTTTTCCAAATGGTTTATGCTTCCGTCCTAGGAAATTTATAAAGTTTTTAAAGCCACCTTTATCAATATTAAGAAAAGATGGTCACATATCTTCTGCTTATATTGACGACATTTTCCTCATGGGTACTATGATAAATGTTGTGATAATGTTAGGGGGGAGAGAGAGAGAAATGGGGTTTAACGTCCACTCGACACAAACTAGGTCATTTTGGGACTAACATATGGTTTTAATTTTATTTCAATAATTCGCTTGTGCATAGGGGTCTTTAGCAGTGGGAGGAAATCCACGAGGTTGCGAAGGCGCCCCTATCTCCATGCCACATACGCTCACACCAGGGATCGAAACCACAGCCGCAAGCCAGATGTGACCGGCCAGCTAGAGGTCGAAGCGCGGAACTCTAGACCACTTGGCCATCTCCCCACCCCAATGTTAGGAAAACAGCTACACTGTTTTCTGAATTAGGATTTGTTGTTCATCCAAACAAATCGTCTTTTACACCCAAACAAACAAACAAAACAAAAAAAAATGGGGGATTTGCATTAGATTCTGTATCAATGGCTATCTTTAACATATGAGAAAAAAGTAAAATTAGAACAGGAATGCAATAGGTTATAAAATTATGACCAGCCTAAAATTCGATTTGTGGCTCATATCATTGGTCTAATAGTTTCGACTTTACCAGGTGTAAGGTATGGTCCACTGTTTTATAGATGTCTCGAATTTGATAAGACTAATGCTTTAAAAAAGTCTAAGGGAAATGTTAATAGGAAAATGGAAATTTCACAACATGCAAAAGCTGAATTAAATTGGTGGATTTCCCATATTCAGAATTCTTATAATCTAATTACTCGAGACACATATACGATATTATAACATCTACTGACTCATCTCCCCATGGTTGGGAAGCTGTAATGGACGATTTGTCTATAGGAGGTGATTGGTCTTTAACAGAATCTTTACACCATATTAATTTTCTTGAAATGAAGGCTGTGTACTTAGCCATACAAAGTTTTAAGGATTATATATGTGGTCACCACATTAAAATCTTAGTAGATAATTCTACAGCTATGTCAGTAATAATTAAGACATATGGGCACAAGTCACTCAGTTGAATTAAATCAGCTAGCAAAAGATATTTGGCTCTGGTGCAAAGAAAACAACGTTTGGTTAACGATTGCGCATATTCCTGGCGTCACAAATATTCAAGCAGACATAATGTCCAGGAAATTGAGACGTAATCTATTCATTTGCATCAAGATTAAATTTCCAATTTGAACCTTATGTATCTTATCAATGTGATCCCTTTTGTTTTGCTGTTGATACATTTACAATATCTTGGAAATAATTTAATATTTATGCTTTCCCACCTTTTAGTTTAACATCAATGGTGCTACAAAAACTTCAACAGGATACAGCCACAGGAGTTTTAATAGTACCAAATTGGATCACACAGGCATGGTATCCAAACCTAACAGAAATGTTGATAAATGAGCCAATACTACTGCAGTCAAGCCACAAGTGACGTAACCATAGTGATGATAAAATTTAAAAATTAAACTTACTTACCTTAAGGAGGTGAAGTTTAATTATAATTCTACGAACTATGGTAAGGAACGGATTATTCATGTGCCCTCCCTTTTGTAAGCACAATCCTTTATGGGACCCTCCCATTACCATGACTCCGTTCCTTTTCTGGAATGAATATATACACTGTTGCTTGTTGAAAACTGACACTATCTGCGCATGTCTTCTCACATGAATACTCCGTTCCTTACCATAGTTCGTAGAATTATAATTAAACTTCACCTCCTTAAGGTAAGTAAGTTTAATTTTTATACGTCCACATTCATAATGTAAACGTATTATGTCATCGCCCCTGTCTGTGTGTGTCTGTGGGTCGCAATTCTTCATGGATTTTCTTCAAACTTATTTTTTTCTGGGGGTGCAATGTACCGCCTGAACCCCCGCTAGATACGGCCCTGGTAAGTCCTGATATGTCTTTAAATGACTTGGGGTTGGTGGTTTTGAAATCAGATAGTTGTGTAGAAGCGGCTGTTTGGCTAGGGTGACAATAAATGTACAATATACTGTTTATTATGCAACAATACCGTTCGTTCATTCATACATGTATAACAACATTAGGCCACAGTACACTAACTATAACTCTTCCCACAATATTCGTTGAGCTAATTCCTTCACAAGGCATAAAGAACAACACCTGGCAGTCATCTCCTCCGAAGCATGTATGAGGTTCGCCATGAAAATCTCAAATCAGTTAAAGTAGACTGGGGTCAATTCTTTACTTCCGGTTCAATGTGAGAAGTCTTTCACGCCCTTTTACCCATGTTATTCTTCCGCACAAATATCCTCTTTTTCCACCCAAACTGGCAAAATATTCAAAACCTTCCCAACAATTCCACATCTAAACAAAACCCCAAAAACGCCTGAAAGAGGGAAAAAAAATAATAAGGGAAAATTAGGCTATTTTTAGCTCAGAACTACAATAACCAATGTAGGAATTTTTTGGTGATCTGTGTCCTGTATAGGAATGAAGTTTGTTCTATTTACAAAACAACTTTTGTTCCCCAAATCAGATTATCGGTGAGTTGTAGGGTTTGCATGCTACTTGGCCATGAAAACTGACAAACATTTGGTGAAATTGTAGCCTATATTGTCTGGATTTTGTATTGCTCCAGGTGCTACAAAGTAATAGATATAGACCCAAATATTGGTATACACAGAGATTGCCAGTAGTACTACATAAGAAACGCATGAAAACGCACCAGTCTTGAATAGATTCCCAAAAAATTGACTGCGAATATGGTTTCAGACACAAATGTTCGAAAATTGTCTCATATTTTCGAGCCGATATAACCCGGTAGATGAGCACCTAAAAATCTGATTATAGTTTGTAAATATAGTTTGTGCTAAGGTCTTCGACATATGTGAAAGCCATTCTTGTCCCGGGCCATTTTGATATTTTTTCAATTTTTTGAAAATCGATGATTTGGGTCATTCCATGTCAATTATCACCCAACGGGGTAAACAGTACCCGCTTCGATTTTGCCGAATTTTATTTTACATGTCTTTTAGAGCTGAAAAAGCTGATATTTCAAATTTCAACTTTGTCCGACTAACAATTCCTAAGATACGGTCCACCAAAGTTTGGAGATTTTCGACTAAAATGGGTTTCATCGACATTATTCAAATGACCATAACCCAGTAACCAATACGTTAAAATTGCTGGAATAAGTATTTTTGGAATGGGAAAGGTAATGACGTGCTGTTTGAATCATAGATATCCACCTTTAGGAAAGTGCTGAAGGTTACTATGTATCCTCAGAGCTTATCCATGAAGACAATCCTGCTTTAAGGGTGAAGACACTGATTTTCAGTCTCACGTGTGAATATTTAACTTGCTTTTACATGCTTATAAAAGATATTATACCTCCATTTGTTTAACATAGTGTAGAAAACATGTTGAGCTGAACTTTTCATGCAAGTTCATCTCAAGGTCACATACTCCGCGCAGCGTTTCGTTTGATTATAGGTAATCTCACTACACACTGCTATTATGAGTGGATATTGTTGTGTTAAATTTTGATTGGTCAGTAGTCCGAGTACCAACCAATTACTACCTACCATACAAACGCTTTACATTTAAAACGAGTGCCAGTATTGGACCAAATATGTTTACATAACGTTACGTCATGGCTCACGCTTTTATTATGCCTAATCATAGAACTGTACTATATTATATACGATCTATGGCCTAATTAACCCGTGCATAGGAGAATACTGCAGTAAAACTAATTGTGTGACAAACGAGGCTATCAAGTCGAATGAAATGTAAACAATACTGTTTGGAAACGAACATACTTTCACCGTTTGAATACCTTAAATCACTGTCCAAAGTTTTAGGGAAGACTCAGATTAAACGAAGGACTGTCATGTTGCTGTACTTACGTGATAGCTTTCATTGAACGGGGAGAATAGACACACTCCCGCAAAAGTTCAAGAATCAGAAGTCAATCCAGCAATGGCCAGAGAGAGATTTCTCGGGCCATTGCTTCAGGAATATGGGTCTATAAGGTCAAATTCAAAAGGTCTTCGCTCTTTTAAAACAAACCCGGATGTCAAAAATAAGTGAAGATTTAGAATTCTTGTGGAATTCCCATCCCTGGAAGACATATTCCAGCAATTTTAACCAATCGGTTACTGGGTATGGTCATTTGAATAATGGTAGCCACGCCCACTTTGCCGAAATCCCCCAAATTTGGTGGACCGTATCTCAGGAACTGTTAGTCGGATCAAGCTAAAATTGGGAATATCAGCTTTTTCGGTCCAAATAAACATCTAAACCAAATTTTACTAATTGTCTGAAACCATAGTCGCGGTCAATTTTCTGGGAATCTATTCAAGACTGATGCGTTTTAACGCGTTTCTTATGTAGTACTGTTGGCAATCTCTGGATATACCAATATTTGGGTCTATATCTATTACTTTGTAGCACCTGGAGCAATACAAAATCCAGACAATATGCAATTGCACCAAATGTTTGTCAGTTTTCATGGCCAAGTAGCATGCAAACCCTACAACTCGCCGGTAATCTGATTGCAGATTCATAATCTACACAAAAAGTTCTCCAAGACTATCAAATATGAGCGGTATATCTTCACAATAAAGGTAAAATCAAGATATCTGAAACTCGAGTAAATTAGTGATACATATTTTATTTCGAAAACTTATTAGTAACTCATGAAACTTAAATGCCCGTATCTCAGTCAATTTTCATGCTACAGACCACATATTTTGCACACTTTCTAGATTTTAGATGTACAATAACATATATTTTTTCCAGATTTTTTCGAGGGGGTCAATTTCCCACCCCTGGTCCACTTGACATCATGGCAATATATTCATTTGTAGACAGATAATGGATTACTTCCTTATGTGTACATATTTCCACTATTTATGCCATTTAAAGTCAGCAGATTTGCAAATCTACAATTTTCATTCCTTTATAACTTGGCTGTTTATCAAAATAATTACGTTTAGTAAAATTATCTTAAGAATTGAATTCAAATCGAGCTTGATGAAAATAAAAAAATGTGTATTGTTCATTCAGAATTTTTTTTTTTGGTAGTCGTTTTTGTCAATATCAGTTGACAAAAGTCAAAATTCTGAAATTTCTAAATTGTTGAAACCAACATGGGTGATTCTTTCTGATACATATTCCAGTTGACTGCAACAACACAGGCCAATTAGTTTAAAATAATCTAATTACATAACAAGACAACATGTTTATGATCCCACCCCCCTTGGAATGAAATCCGATAGATGCTTAACCAACCATAATCCTCCCTTCCAAGCCACACCTTACAACTCTTACAGGCTGACAATGATATTTACAACTTCCCTGGCCAATATAGCAGCACACAAGCAAGCAAAAATATTTAGTTAGGGTTATTCTAAGAAATGAGAGGCTTGGGGAAACGAACACGCACCTTTTTTCTGCGGGGTCGTAAAATACCCGGAAAAGTTTCTAGAGTCGACAACAGGTACACAACCCGATTATGACATTCCATCTACATCTACAGCTGATCCTGGAAATATATCTGATAAAAATATTCTTCCTTCTTATTATGACATGGGCTCTGGTAGCAGGGGAGAATTGAGGTCCAACCCTAAAAAAACACAAGATGATGTCAGTAACAACATGGATACTATAGAGGGAAATAGAATCATCAACATTGAAAAAATACTTGACATGTGGAATTCAGTCATCAAGCTTCACTTCCAATTGGAGGAAGAAGCTTGCTTAATGTCCAATTTTGAAGTTGCAACCGAGGAGAAATGGGGAGCAGGGTGGAAATACTCGATGCGATGCACCAAATGCGGATTCACCTCTCCTGTTAACAAATTGTATGTGGAGGTAGATGCAGGTAGACAGGGACTGAAGGCTGCTGCTATTAATTTCACACTATTGGAAGCACCAAGGCCAGGCTTATGTTGGCTGGCTTAGACATTCTGCCACCATCTCGGACCAGTATGCAGAGATTATCAAAGACCCTCAGCGAAAAAACAGTTGAATTAAATGCCCGGTGCATGAAGGAAAAGGTTGACGAAGTTAAAGCCATCGATGCAAAAGGGGGAGCTAGGGAACCAAATATAGTAAATGTGGCTGTTGATGGCAGATACAACTGCATAACAATTGGGCATAGCAAAAAGCCAGGCCAGGGGGCTTCACAAACAATAGTTATCGCGTATGAAACAGGCACTAAAAATCAGTACATATTAGGGGCAGTCATGCAAAACAAACTCTGTTGGACTGGGGCCTGGTTGAAGGGGAAAGGGCTTTCTTTAGATTGTCCAGGGGGCCACAAAGGATGCACGGCCAACTTATTAGCAGAGTCGCCACTTTCTGAGCTGGACATGGGAAGATATTTAGGGAAAGAGTTTGCTCTGCAGGACGTCCTTGTCAAATGTGTGACAACGGACGGAGACGGAAGATCTGCAGAGGGAATAGAGGAGAGTCTAAAAACTTTACATCCCATGTGGAAAGTGGAGAGGCTAGCAGATCCCACACACCTGGCTGCCTCTCAGTTTAGGCAGTGCAGCAGAGCATTGTTTAGTGACGGCATGTTTTTGGGAAAAACAAGACTAGAAAAATTGCGAATTAAGAAAATCTTTAGTCAGGATGTCAAGGCAAGGTGTAGTCTCATTGTAAAAGAATTGTTTCACAACCACTGTGGAGACTTGAAAGAAATCAAGAAACGCCTACCAAAAATCCTAGAGGCAACTGTCATGTGCTATGATGGTGACTTTTTGAAATGTCGTAGCTGTTCAATTGTCTGTGGGGGTGGTTTTCACAATTCGTGTTGGCACCGCTCCATGTTCCTGGCTTCTAACAATATAACTGTTCTGCAAATGAATGAAAATGATAAATTAATATTAAATGAGATTAGCGACCGGCAGATATTTCGAAATTTTTTTTCTATAGAAGCTTGATATTTCCTGAGAGCTGTACATCTCATTATTGTAACAACACCAAGTTTATCACAATCGGTACAGAATTGGCTGAGTTACAGTCCGTTTAGTAACGCGAACTGGTACACCCCTTGTTTGCGAAATTGGCCATTTTGCTTTAATTTTCAACCCCACTCCATTTCTCAGAAACCAAAAGTCCTACAGACATAATTATTTCATCAAAATTAAGCTTATGTACTCACCAACACAAACATGCAAACAACTTACATATAGGTCTAGAAGTTTATTTTATAATGTTTGTAATAACGGTACAGAAGATTAAAAAATTACGTAAACTTTAAACAGATCAATTCAAAGTAAATAATGTAAATAAAAACAGATTTTTCTCCAAACCAGCACTCTCCTGAATACCAAAATATAGGTCTACCATACTAATAACTGAAAATATATAAGATTTAAAAAATTATATAATGAAAAAGATTATATAGTCAGCACAGCAATATTATTATTCATGTCATGATTTATCAATGTAAATGTTTTAACCTCACGACTCTTTGTCAATTTGTGCTCCTTTATTTTACTCTAAAACTATTTCTGAAACAAATAGATATATCTGACTAGAAGTACAACCACGGTTAGGTTGATTTTATAAAATATAAATCAATTATATGGCAATGCATATCACATAATGTATACAATCATCTTTAAATGAAACAATAAAGCTGTAGTGTAATCAGATTTTTTTAAAACCAACTGGATAATACGTCAGGCTTCCAAAACACTTCTGTGTATAGCATGCATGTACTTACTTCAGTTTCTGAACCAATGGTTAGATGAAAGCTATCATCTTCAGAATCTGATGAATTAGCATTCATTATGGAACTGTAATGCTCTCAATTAAAATGGACTGTATTAATTATACTTTCAAAAATAGCATCTGCATTTCAAATTACACTTATAAGTCTAATAAGTGACACAAGTCACCCGATGACATTTCTCTTGTCAAAGTCAGTCAAGCTATTAACAGTAGTCTGTACCCATAATTTCGATGGAGTTGCGTCCCTTTGGAATCTGACACGGTGCGAATTTCCGGGAATTGCCAATTTCCACGGGGTTTCCGTCTCCAGCAATATTTTTTTATCACTAATTTAATGTTTATATTCACGATTGTAAGCAACACTTTGAGCGCGTATGGAACAATTTAAAAATGAAAGAAAACTTCAACAATAAAATAAAAAGCAACTTACCGCATGTCTTCCGCAATAAACCATATTTCCAGGCGCGCTTGACCCTTGTCTAAAATAATCATGTGTTTTCCGACTCGGATTCCGATGCAAAAGTGTGTACCAGCTCCGCGAATTTATGGGCCAAAAACAGGTGCAATGGGGTTGAAAATCGGCCATAGCTGTGTACAGCACTGTCTGAGCCCTCTAGCGGAGGCGCCGGTCGCTAATGAGATCCTGAAAATGAGATTTAGCGAGGAAGTCATTTCAAAAACCCGATTTCAAACAAATACACGAAAATGTGAGGCCCTGAACCGATCTCTAAGTATATCCTTAACCAAAAATGTAAATTTTGTCCATACTGCTTACTATGTTTAGTTTACTTTCACTTTCACTTCCGAGAATTTAAGGGTGTTCGTTCGTTCATAGATTTAGTTTACTTTCACTTTCACTTCCAAGAATTTAAGACGAATTCTAAGAATAGCAGCGGTGAGTACATCAACAACACGGTCAGAGTTACGTTAATTGGTAAGTATTTTAGTCGATTTGCACGTGCTATAGAACTATAATCAATTGTAAGATACTAGTACGAAGCGTGGGGGATTTTAACGTCTGGTTTCTCCCGGTGTAAGGCGTGAAAAGGAAGAGTGTCCGTCCTGTCTGGTCATTCAAATGTTACGGGAAGTGTACACGTAAAAGAAGACCAGGTGTTGTGCATTAGCGCACGTCTACAACTTTATATATTTTGTACCATGTTATTAATAATAAAATCTTTGACATTTATTTGCGTATTTTGATACAATACAATAATATATATTAATGACAAACCATTTTCAATGCATTCACTGTTCATGTATTAAATATGCTTGATTACACATATCGCCGTGTTGGAATTCGAAATCATTGAATGTTAGGGGGAAGGGACGGGGCAACAAAGGAAATGCCGAGTTACACACGACAGAGTTAGTCGTCTGCGAGAGGCGAAGGTGCGGAGCTTGCCGTGTAGGAATCCCGCCCCCCATTAAGACAATTTGGAAAATTTGTCGACCCAAACAACAAATCAATCGTCGCGGTTTATGGTGGCCTCGTGCTCCCCGAGAAGTTGTGAAATCCCACTCTTTGCCCCCGACTCGTACGCCATGTAGATTGTGGTATGTAGTCATGTAATAATTCGACCATAACACGAACACTTTACTTTCATATTTGTTTTCAATATATGTTTTTATTTTTATGAAGAGCAGGTCTATATGTGACCCGTCATGGCATAATGAGTCGCAATGAGGAAATTTTGAAAATTGAGTTATTGTTATTTTCACATTCTCCAACTCAATACCTCCAATTTGATGTATGGTTTGATTGAATCGCGCAAAAATTGACTGAGCTGTGTCCGCTTGAAGCCACCCAAAACAAAATCTCATAGCAACCAAGCCATTTATTTGCTGTTTTGTCGTTGAATACTTATTCTAGAGGTTTTAAGGGATGCTGAAGACGAAAATTGTAGTAAACATTTCCAAAATGGGCGCGAAAATGACAAATGTTCGAGTTTTCACAAGTTATGTGTTTTTTAATGTTCGAGTTTTCACAAGTTATGTGTTTATTAATGTATGAGAGTCAATCCGATAATACCCGCCATTTTGTCTTTCAAAATCGTCGTAGTAAATTATCCGACAATATCGACCATTTTGTTTTAAATGAACCCGCGGTAACTATCGGTCTTGATGTTACCAGGGACGGACCGGGGGTCGAGTTTCCCTAAACCACGATGTACCCTGTAGTTCGGATAGAGAGTCTAAGCTATGATGTACCCTGTAGTTCGTATTGCGTATCTAAACTATGATGTATTCTGTAGTTCGTATTGAGTCTCTAAACTATGATGTACCCTGTAGTTCGTATAGAGTCTCTAAACCATGATGTATCCTGCAGCTCGGATAGAGTCTCTCTAAACAATCATGTACCCTGTAGTTCGGATAGAGTGTCTAAACCATGATTTACCCTGTACTTCGATGTACCCTGTAGTTCATATAGTCTCTAAATGGGGGGTTGGATGGCTGAATGGTTAGCACGTGCGTGCTGTATCATTATAATCACAATGTTACACAATAAATTATACCCCTTCCCCTACTGAGAATTGTAATTAAATAATGTAATGTTATCTTCGTTTATATTGTGTCTTTGAATCTACCCGAGAGGTATGTGTATCGGTATGACACCTTAAATACATTAATATGCGTATTTCTACAAAGATCTATTTATAGTCTTTAATTACACACTGTTAATCAGCCATTGGAGTTTTAATGACAATAAATCATTTAGTTTATTCAGCTCGACGTAAGACTTAAAAAATATATAGACGCAGTTGGTTTAACTTGAATGTAGATATTAATCATCTATAGTGCATATATATATCCCCTTTCAGTTGAATCATGTTATGTTCATATTGTGTTACGCAGGGCTCACGCTGGCTTTCAATTTTTTCCGCCAAAATGGATGATAATTTTTATATAAAGAAATGTTCATATTTTTTTCTGCCAACTTGAATATTCTATCTGCCAAAAATATGTGATAAAAAATACAATATCTAACAATTTTATGTCTCACCTATTCTTATTATAAAATAATTTCCGATATATACAATACAATATACATGTAAAACAACTTTTAAAATCTGTCTTTACATTATATATAAGCACAGTTTGGATTTAATAAGATCAGATTTTATTTTTGGTGAGTTTAATCTATTTGAACATCATACAACACTATATATTCAGTAGTTACACGTCAAATCTCGTCCAAGGAATGACAATTTTCTATAAATGTATGTGTTGCGTGTACAATAGACCTATTGTTATTTTCAAGTACCGTAAAGGTATCAGAATCTGAATCCCTTATAGAATGATATTACATCAATTATATTTGTAAGAGATGCTTACAACAATACCCGTCGTTCACCTTTAGACTATTTTGGCGACGGTAATATGATACAAATGGCGAACCGTTTTCTCGCTCAAGAATCGCCGATATTCAACTAGTTCTTACGTTTTCAACCAGTGTTGATAAGATAGTCAATCAACTAATCATTAATCGAAAACAACTGATTAGTATTACTCATTGACTCGATCCGGATTATCAGCCAGTTGATTAATTTATTATTATAGTGTTTAGCCACGTGATTGACACTCAATAATGATTAGAATTTTAAGATTTTTTTCCGCCAGTTCTCAAAAAGTATCACCAGTACCGCAAAACTTTATCGCCAAAATTATCGCCAAAATCAAATTTTAATCGCCACTTTCATATTTTTATCGCAAATTGCGATTTTGGTGTTACGTATTTGCCAACATCAAGGTAACAGTTTTCCAAGCGCAGTTACAATACAATTCGATAATGACGTCACAATGAGAACGACGTAATTCCATCAAAGTGACGTTACGACGTCATAAAAAGATCGTAGGTTAAAAATGTCGACATTTTTTAACTCCCGAGTATCGATTTCCTATAGGTCGTTAATACATTTATTTGCACTAAAGTCAACCGATTCGGAGATTTCAGCGATTTTCTCGTCCACTGGCGGCCATCTTGGATTTATGTTAATTATGCAAATTTCCCCAAGACCGATAATGGCCGCTTTTGTTATGGAAGTACTAGAGACCACACCTGAACAGTTCCCAAAGAAATGATTTCTGTTGCAGTTTGTTCTAGGTGTATTGTTATGTATACCCGCCTAATTCATTGTATGCACACAATGGGATTTTCTGATTAAACGCCATGAAACTTCGACCAGGAAGTCGCCACCATTTCAATTTACAGCTAATGCTTTGCACCCGTTGTCTGGGCCAATCAGCAAACGAGCCGTGTTGGCAGCATAGCAACAAGCAGAGTTTGTTTACATTTTTAGGGGTTTTAAAACCCTTTTGTATTCCTTCAAAATGAACTCAACGACAATACTGTGGTCATATGTATAATCTAGAGATTCTCCGCTTTACAACGATGCCAAGCATTTTGCAAAAGGATTGACCGGTCGTCCCGCTGTGAGCTGAGAAAAATATCTAATTTCGCTGAGAATATTCAGAAAGAGACAGATTTAAGAATACCGTACTCTTACAAAATGTCCAAATAAAGGTGTTTTAAAATGTTTTATTGCTATTTTGATCTTTTGGACCGATATATAGTATATTTATAGACTCATATTTGTGAAAATCTCAATTTCGATCAAAATCAATGTTTTCACTTATTTTGTCTTTATCTCATTATTGGATCGCGCGCATTCGGACTCATTTTGCCGTGGCCGGTCACATATAGGCTTCTACTCCCATCCAGTTCCTGTGAATAAATATTGGCAATAAATATAACAATTAAATAGTATAGTAACACAAATTAGATATAGCAACACAAATTAAATAGTATAGCAACACAAATTATTTAATAATTAGTAAAGCAACACAAATGAAAAACCACAGAAATGGAATTTTTGTTTTCTCCTCAATTGGAGTGAAGCCACCAACTGACTAGTGGGGGCTGTACCATAACAGGCCCGGGACTGTACAGCGCAGTGGACGCTTACGGCTGCCCCCGGATCCATTCTCTTGATTTGTTATTTGTGTATTTTGTGCAATGTCTATTTTCTGTCTTGTCCGCGGGTACATCTTGTAGATTTTTGTTTTGCGTGTATAGTGCGGTCCTCCTGCACTTACCATTTGAGATTTAATTGAAAATGGATGGCATCTCATTCTTTTTTTGTAACTCTTTTCTAGATGACAAAAAAAGTCATTTGGATGACAACCAAAGATGGCGTTCTACCAATATGGAGGAATAGACCCGTCGTCGATAGGTGCCGCTATTTGCCGAAAACTTCAGGTGACAAAACACGCATATTTTGTTATGAATTTATTGGACAAAACTGTTCTCCAGGTCACACAAGGATACGTGCACACCAGGCATCAAAACCAGAGGTGATCGGGCTAACTAGACCGCGAAGTGTGGATGTCTACCCCTCCCCCCCACTTAGGTTTAGCAGAAGGTGTACGTTAATCTTTAGCATAACCTTAAATTCGATCAGTATATAAATGGTCAACTCACAGATACAAATCCACAAATCAACAAGATTTTATTTTTGACTCAGATCAAACTAAATGGCGGGTCTTTAGATCTCGAGCGCAAATCTTAGACAATTCGACCCCCCCCCCCTTCCCCGACAGCCTGCCAACCCCCACCCCACCCCCACACAGTATTTCATCAGTACGTTTGTGGTAAACGAGATTCGTGGTGTCTCAGTCAGGATGACGCTGGCTTGCAAATCAGGAGGTCACAGGTTCGCTCCCGCGGTTGGCCGAAAGAGTCCCTCGGATTTTCCGCCGTGCTGCTCCCTTGTTAGTGATGCTGAACGAGGCGCCTGACAAGGGACACAATCTAGTCGTTCAAATGTGAAAAAACGAGGCCCTGCATAGAAGATCCCTTGGCAGTTCGAAATAGGAAATAAGAGTAAGTCAGAGCGCCGCTGTCCTGTCAATATTTATAGAGCATATGTCCGCCTTCGGTAGTGGACGCAGAACAGTAGGACGTTAAACTCCATTTCATTTCATTTCGCCAGGTAAACCGTCAAGAACAAGAAGAAATTGAACGAGCAACCAGGGGTCAGACATACAGTCCACGGTGGTTTAAAGAACGACAAGGGCGTATTACAGCCTCTAAAGCTTACAGGATATTACAAGGGGATTCCCCCCACGACATAGTACAGGACGTCATGGCAACAGATTATCCTAATAGAGATACGGCTTCTCTGCATGGGAACGAACAAGAACCACGCGCCATTAAAAAATATATAGACTACAAGAATCAGAAAGGGGACATATTCACTTTCACAGAATGTGGTTTAATGGTAGATTTACAGCATGGCCAACTAGCAGCAACCCCTGACGGTCTGGTCACAGAAAGGTATGGAGGAAAGGGGGTACTCGAAGTCAAATGCCCATTTGGGGTTAGAGATATGACCCCATTTGAAGCGATAATTACTAAGCAGGATAATCCCCATTTTGCTCTGGAGATGAGAGGAAATAGACCACATCTGAAAACAGACCATCGAGCCTACTATCAGGTACAGATGGAAATGGCGATAACCGGATGTCAGTGGTGCGACTTTGTCTTGTACACCAATCTACAGTCACCTGTGGTCGTCGTCAGGGTCAATTTTGATCAGTCATTTTGGAACCGATTAAAGGATATAGCCCTGGAATTTCACAACCGGTATGTTATTCCCGAACTTATTAAAAGAAGGTTTTAAAGGATCGCCACCCGGTACATATTTCAGAACAACTAGTTTTATTTCCATTCTCTGTATAAATATTGCTTTGTTGCTTTACTTGTCATTTATATTGTCTATATGTAGCATTCTTGTAAGGGTCCCAGCAACCGAACTTGCACCGGTTTGACAATGCATTCTCAGACTTTACATAGGAATTTTCTTAACTTTCAATCACTGTTTATGAGAAGTATCGTTGATCCCGAAACACAAGTTGCACATAGTTTCTTATTAATGTATTTGATAGATTTAAACAACTGATGTTTTCTAAAGCGAACAATTTTGGGGTATTTAATGTATTTAATACAATTATGAGAATGTTTTGTGAACTCCGGTCCGTTTATTATTAGTAAACATATTTGATTTGGCTCGGTGTTTCGTACGTTAGGGCTGCAACTGAGTAGGGGTATGGGGGATTAATGTTTTGACCCAAATTGGGGGCGGGGTGGGGGTGATGGTAACGTTACGACCTCAATTGGGTAGGGGGTGGGGGCAGTGCCGGATTAACCTTGTGGGGGCCCCATTGTTGTTTGTTCAAATTGTTCGTACTGACCGCGGATCGTACTAGTATGTACTCCGCCCCTTGAGTGCCTGGGCTGTTTTCCTCCAGGAATTTTTTGTAAAATTAGGATTAGTTTCAGTGCATCTGAGACAACTTAGGCTTCGATTTCATTGAAGTTTAGAATTCGTTGACAGTTTGAGTATTTTAAACAGCCTCTTTCTCTTATGATGTTTTCATTTACTTTATTTTAGTGAAATTATTTTAGGTGACCCAGAATTTGGGGGGGGGGCTAAATGTGTGTGTGTGTGTGGGGGGGGGGGGGGGGGTCCGGGACATTTGTCCCACTTTGCCCCCATTTGATCTGGTACTGGGTAGGAGGAGTTAATGTTACGACCCCAAGCTGGGAGGGGGAAAAACGTTACGACCTCAACTGTTTCTTTCTTAAAGAAAGACTGCATTTAAAATTAGTTTTTCTTAAAGGACAATATTGGCGTGATGGAACTGGTTAAACACGTTCCAAATATAATTTTAACACAGAGATCATTGCTACGATAGATGTGTAATGAATATTTCAAGAAACGGAAGTTAAAGGAAAACACGAGTATAACTGACTGAAGTGACGAGTAATAACAACAGATACATGGGCGAATTTCTGCTCACTAATACACTAATAGTTCTTTCGAAGATCAGAAATTGTTATTTGAGACTATGGGAGGAAATCTGACAATTCAAAAAATTAATTGTTTGTCACCAGATATGAGAAAAATAGAAAAAGTCCGTGCATTACCATATCTTTATTAAGTATAGAATGAATGAAGCCAAAGGGATGTACGAACAAATTTTTAGATAGCAGCTTAGTAGTTGCTTCCACGTTTCTCGAATGGAATCCCTTCACATACACACAACCTCCCCATCCCTTTTGCATAGCATTTGTTGTTCACTTTCTGGTGTGAATTTATATTTACTAACAGGTGTTCGTCAATATAGTCATTATTTTAACACTGGTACGAGAATTACTAGTTTGACTCCATAATCATCTATCCTAATAAAGGAGTTACTTCCCCTATCATACACAAATCTTTCACTTAAAAATATAACAGAGAGAACGGTTATCCCATTTTATAGCGAAATTGACACAATTATTTCATCCAACTTCGTGTTTGCGTCAAACATACTCGGGGAAGAGTTGTTTCAAACTGTTTGGTGGGCCAAGATTCAGTCAATTATTATCTCATTCAACTTCGTGTTTGCAACACATATACTAGTAGACCAGCATCTTCAAAAGAAGGCGCAGGGGGGGGGGGGGCGAATGGTTAGCCTGTCATTGAGTCATTAGCTGGCGTGGTTAAGAATCCCCGGTTGTACGTGACAAGGAGTAGGATCGCCTGTCCAGCCACGTGGGTTTTCCGCGGGTCTTCTGGTTTTCCCCCACTGCTAAACACCCCTATGCGCAAGCGAATTATTGAAATAAACAAAACACAAACCATATGTTAGTCCCTAGTTTAACCCCATTTCTCTCTCTATATATACATGTATATACTAGTAGGCTAGACCAGTGACTTTACATCAATATTAGGCCATACCCGACAAAAATTGCAACAGAATTTTGTAAGTGATATATATTAAGTACAATGTGTCCTGAATAAGTTGTTAATAATATATAAGTGTACCACGTTTGGAAATGTATTTTTTTCAAGGTTATTAAAGGTCATATACTGAAAATTATATATTCGATTCGCACATTGTGGCTTTCGAAATGCTAATAAATATTTTAGCATGTTGTTAATTATATGAAATTAAGAAACACCATATAAATCATGGAAAGAATATATTTAGATGATGTAGCTCATTGAAAGGAAATTTCATGGTCACAAATTGTCCACATTTACATGAATGTCTATTAGATTGATGTATCCTAAAGTCGAAAATAAACACCATATATAGCAAATTAATAGAGTTTTCTATTCCAGTTCATTTTCGTCATCCTCATTGTCGATTGGCGAGGAATTCGACCAGCTTACTCCATTGCATTCTGTGCAGGTCATAGTGTAATTCATACCATGTTTACGACAACTGCATCGTTTGGTGTCACAGGAACCTTTGCATAAACATCGGATAACCTTAAGTAAATACTCAGGTTGAGATGGTTTAACCGGAATCAATTGATCCATTAGATCCAAAAACCAATTGATGGAACCGCCGTGTCTCAGTCAGCAAGGAACGGGATCACTGGTCGAAAGATTTTCCCGGAATTATCTAACTTGGCTTCCCCTTGACAAGTGGGTGTAGGGCAGAGGGTCTAGCAAGAAGAGTATAACCAATCGTATACCTTGGCAGTTTGACTTCGAAATAAGAGTAGGCCGTAGCGCCGCTGTCCGAGATAACTTTCGCTCATAGCACACTGTATGGCATACGCCTTTACGAGCACACCAAAGTGTACAGGGGGACCTCGGCCGTTTGTCCTGCCCATCCGAACGGCCACACGTTGTCAATTTCTAGGCCCCCTGTCCTGTACCACTGACAAGTTTAACCACCTCTAAAAATCCTGATTAACTTTCTCGGCCAACCTAGGGATCGAACACGGGACCTCCAGGCTAGCGAGCCAAAGTCATTAAATCATAATAGGCCACGCCTAATGAACTGCCCTGGTAGGTAGGTCTTTGACGGTAGGACTTATTTCTGGATTTATTCATCTCTAGTATGTTTTGAGGTTACTTTTAAAAGGTGATTTACTTATTACCTATCCGCCCCGAAATAATACATATTTAGAAAAACCTGGTTTTAAATATCAGTTAAAGCCAGATTCGTGCTTAGTGGGAATGACCAAGAGACATGGTTCTCCATAAATAGATAGCAACAGTGTCGTATGGTACAGCTGTTCGTTGGGCTGTATCAAAATCTGATTATTGTATATTCAAATCACGCACAAAGCACAAACATAAGTAATTGATGAATTGTAAAGGATAATGTCTAAATTAGCACTACTCTTGTTTTTTTGTTTTAAACAACGAAATCGAAAGTAACTTGGTGACATTCTAGATGTACGTGACTGTCACAGAAGATACACCAGGTCCATTCTACATTTAGATTAGTCTAAGAAAATATGCTTCATTTGCTATGACACTGACCGGAAAGCATTTGTTCCGACAATTAGACTACTTCGTGTCAACACAGAACATTATCACAATCTGATTACAATACAGATCCTATTTCGTTTCGTTTTTTATATTCCAAAATTTTGTTTTACTTGTCTTTACAACACTAGGATCTGGAAGAGATATTATATAGCCAGCGTTCTGGATGATGTGATGGATTAGCCAATAAAACGGCCTGTTAAAGCGTGTTTTTTTGGGTAGCCCACCAGAAACATCACCGCTGATTGGTAGATCAAATGTCTGGCGTAAGAGGGTCAAAAGCCGCTCGAATGGCCCCTGACATGACCTTCAACTACAACTGACCAGATCTTCATTTTTGTAGACCATCAAAAGTATAAAAAAAACGAAACGAAATACAGATGTGTATTATAATCAGATTGAACTTCATCGTTGTCATATTTTATGAAATACACATTGTTCAAATCACATTGACCCTAGTCCGGAAAATGATGTGATTAAATTTAAGTGTGGTCAGTGAAAGATTTATCAGAATGGGCGGAAACCTTGGGGGGTCAAGATTAAGGGGTCTCCTGTTAATGTGTTTAATATTTCTGACAGTGGTTTAAGTCATTCTTGCATGCACCGTATTCTTCAACATCCGTCATCATCGACTTTGAATAGGTTTAAACATATTTTATTGCATCGACATATCATTGTACAATAGTAAAGGATTAAACAAAAGTTCTGACAACTTATAAACGTCTTCTCCTTAAAAAATATTAATTGATGAGAATATTTCAAATGATAGATACAAAGTTAAATTCATTTCATTGAACTAATCATTAATATATTTCATTTTATGGTATATAAATGCAATGTTTGGACAAATAACACTTCTTATTTTGTGAAATATGAAATAAGAAGTGTTATTTGTCCAAACATATTTTGAATATTGTGTTTAAAACACACTTCATCTTCTCCTGGGGGGGGAGGGAGGGGTCGATGGTCGAATAGTTAGCGCTTGAGCGCTATATCATAAGGTCTGTCAATGCGTCGCTTGTCCAGCCTCGTGGGTTCCCCGATGTCTGATACATTTGCAGCCCACGATCGTGCCAAAAACATTTCAGCTACAGTATATCTCTATGCGAAATGTGAAATTCCTTAATTAGGTGATATTGTGGTAAATATGTCATGGGTATAAGTTCTTTAAAATACGTGTTAACAAAGCTACACTATGGTAAGATCCTCTCCTCGATCCTTTAAAGTGAGTTTCCGTTACACACGAAAGGGTTAGCCTTAGAAGTTCTCGCGTCAATCAGAAGTGGAGATCTAAAAATGCAATCAATCAATTCATATGAACCCTAGAAATGGTCTTTGAACCTGCGAGAACACAACGAGTTTATTAGAATTAAGCCTAGTTGATGAGTCTGGCTAACACGTTAAAGATGCGACTGGATGAGTAAGATTGTTTTGCGTCGTTCTCGCATTGGTCATAGTAATTCGAACTCATATTTTCATCTTAAAGCATGAACCTCAACCAGTGCCAATGTATCTTAGATCTTCATACCATTAATGTGCTCATCTGGAACTATCTGTCATGACGTTGTAGTATGGCGCTTATGACTCTGCCATTGCAAGTAAGCTTGGCATGAAACCTGTAGGCCATAATGCTGCTGCCCTGGCAAAATTTCCCTCATAGCAAACTGTATGACGTATGCCTGTCTTCATTAGCCCAGTTTAAGAGCAGTACAGCAGAACGTTAAATTCCATTTCATTTCATTTTTTCTTGGGCAATCTCGTCTTCAATAGCCCAGTTGGCGCAGAACAGTGGAATGTTGAACTCCATTTCATTTCTTAGATGACTGTGATGATATCATGTTCGGTTCCTGTTCATCAGTGCGTTCGTGCTTTTTAATATAAATTTACACCCCCACCCCACCCCCACACAGTATTTCATCAGTACGTTTGTGGTAAACGAGATTCGTGGTGTCTCAGTCAGGATGACGCTGGCTTGCAAATCAGGAGGGCACAGGTTCGCTCCCGGGGTTGGCCGAAAGAGTCCCTCGGATTTTCCGCCGTGCTGCTCCCTTGTTAGTGATGCTGACAAGGGACACAATCTAGTCGTTCAAATGTGAAAAAACGAGGCCCTGCATAGAAGATCCCTTGGCAGTTCGAAATAGGAAATAAGAGTAAGTCAGAGCGCCGCTGTCCTGTCAATATTTATAGAGCATATGTCCGCCTTCGGTAGTGGACGCAGAACAGTAGGACGTTAAACTCCATTTCATTTCATTTCGCCAGGTAAACCGTCAAGAACAAGAAGAAATTGAACGAGCAACCAGGGGTCAGACATACAGTCCACGGTGGTTTAAAGAACGGCAAGGGCGTATTACAGCCTCTAAAGCTTACAGGATATTACAAGGGGATTCCCCCCACGACATAGTACAGGACGTCATGGCAACAGATTATCCTAATAGAGATACGGCTTCTCTGCATGGGAACGAACAAGAACCACGCGCCATTAAAAAATATATAGACTACAAGAATCAGAAAGGGGACATATTCACTTTCACAGAATGTGGTTTAATGGTAGATTTACAGCATGGCCAACTAGCAGCAACCCCTGACGGTCTGGTCACAGAAAGGTATGGAGGAAAGGGGGTACTCGAAGTCAAATGCCCATTTGGGGTAAGAGATATGACCCCATTTGAAGCGATAATTACTAAGCAGGATAATCCACATTTTGCTCTGGAGATGAGAGGAAATAGACCACATCTGAAAACAGACCATCGAGCCTACTATCAGGTACAGATGGAAATGGCGATAACCGGATGTCAGTGGTGCGACTTTGTCTTGTACACCAATCTACAGTCACCTGTGATCGTCGTCAGGGTCAATTTTGATCAGTCATTTTGGAACCGATTAAAGGATATAGCCCTGGAATTCCACAGCCGGTATGTTATTCCCGAACTTATTAAAAGGAAGTTTTAAAGGATCGCCATCCGGTACCTATTTCAGAACAACTAGTTTTATTTCCATTCTCTGTATAAATATTTTTCCTGCGATTTTTTGTTGCTTTACTTGTCATTTATATTGTCTATATGTAGCATTCTTGTAGATAACTTTCATATTTACCCGCAATGCGATTGGCCTAATAACTGATGCCTGTTTCATGTCCGTCCCAAAATCATGAATATTCAGCACAACTTGGCATAAAATGGACATTCAAACACTTTTTTTTCAACAAAATGTCATTTAAAACTAACCATGCAAAAGGCATTATTTTTCAGAAGCTTACATGGTTATTAGCCAGAACGGCAAGAGAACCTATAATAAATGGTTTACCATATTTCGAATGACGTGACAATTAAAGGCTATAAAATGCAAGTATACACGTAGGTTATTAAAAGATTAATTAATTGGTTCAATAAGTGCCGGGTCGGTGTGTGTGTGTGTGGAGGGGGGGGGGGTAACGTTAGGAGCTCAACTGAGTAGGGGGTATGGGGGATGAATGATATAACTCCAATTTCGAGTTGGGGAGGGTAACGTTACGACCTCAACTGGGTAGGGGGTGGGGGAATAAAGTTACGACCCCAAGTTAGGGGGTATTAAAGTTAAGACCCAATTGTTTCTTTCTTAAAGAAAGATTTCATTTAAAATTAGTTTTTCTTAAAGGACAATATTGGCGTGATAGGACTGGTTAAACACGTTCCAAATATAATTTTAACACAGAGATCATTGCTACGTTAGATGTGTAATAAAGATTTCAAGAAATGAAAGTGACGAAAATAAAAGAAAAGCACGAGTTATCCCTCAATATAACTGACTGTTTATTAGCTTTGTTTATTAGCTTCACGATTCTTGAGATGCCCGTGTATGGGGTGGGGGTCTATTTGTTATTTAAAGATAAATTATGGGAGATAAGATACTATAATAGTTAAAAACTAGATAGTGTAAAGGTAATTTCCTGAAAATTTCAGTCAAATTGATCCACTATGAGCCAAGAACGAAGCGGGTGAAATTTTCGCCTGGCCTCGGTTATCATAACTAAAATGATTAATATAAACAGCATAGTCTGGATAAGTTAATTAATGTCTAATTGATAATTTAGATAACATTTCAGGCCTGGAGAAAGATTAGTAATTTGCAGATTTAGCGGACTGTCTAAGTTGGAGGTACGGTGACTCAGTTAGTTAGACGTTGACTCGCTAATCCGGAGGTTCTGAGTTGGCCGAAAAGTTTCATTTGGACTTTCTGGTGATATTCCTCCTTGTCAGTAGTGCGGCACAGAGGGTCTGACAAGACACAAAATTATAGTGGTTCGGATGGAGAGAAAATCATTGGCGTGCACTTATAAAAAACCGCTGGAAGATCGGAGTTGATATGTGTTGTCATTAGCCCTGCAAAGTTTCAAGATGATACGTTAAGAAATGCAGACTGTAGACGACAGACAAACAAATACAAGAAATGGGCGTTGCTGTCCCAGGGGGTCGGGCATGCACCCAAAACAAAAGGGATCATCCTTAGGGTATAAGGAATAAGTATTTTAAGTTTCAAGATGATCGATTACGAATTGTGGCCTGTAGGCGACACACAAAAAGAAAATGGGCGTGGCTCTGCCCCATGGGGTTTGGGCATGCACCCCAAATAATAGGGATGTTCCTTAGGGTGCAAATAAGTATTCAACGTTTCAAGATACGTTAAGAAATGTGGCTTATAGACGACAAACAAATAAATACAAGGAATGTGCGTGGCTCTGTCCCTGGAGGTCGGGCATGCACCAAAAAACAATACGGATCATCCTTAGGGTGTAAAGAGTAAGTATACTAAGTTTTAATAAAATCCAGTTAGAATTGCGCCCTGTAGGCGACACAGACACACAAAAAGAAAATGGGCGTGGCCCTGCCCCTGTGGGGTTGGGCATGCACCCTAAACGATTGGGATCATCCTTAGGGTATAGAGAGTAAGTATACAAAGTTTGAAGAAAATCCAGTCAGAATTGCGCCCTGTAGGCGACACAAAGACACGAGAAAAGAAAACAAACGGGCGTGGCTCTGCCCCTGGGGGTTGGGCATGCACCCCAGACGACAGGGATGTTTCTTCGGGTACAAAAATTATGCATGCAAAGTTTCAAGATTATAAGTTAAGAAATGTGGCCTGTAGACGACAAACAAACAAATACTAGAAATTGGCGTGGCTCTGCCCCTGGGGGGGTGGGCATGCACCAAAAACAATAGGGATCTTCCTTAGGGTATAAGGAATAAGTATACAAAGTTTGAAGAAAATCCATGAAGAATTGCGCCCTGTAGGCGACCCCCCCCCCACACACACACACACAAAGACAGGGGCGACGGCATAATACGTCCACATTATGAATGTGGACGTATAAAAATGTCAATGTCTCGGTCGAGGTTCCTCTTAATTGAGAGTCCCTCGAAAGACCTACCAAAAGTGTCGCCATTTTTGATAACCAAGGGTATAGCTGGCTTAGCCGACAAACCCAAGGCTATCAAGAAACTACAGAACGGAACACTCTTAATAGACTGGGACAAAGAACAGCATGCTACCATGCTTCTTAAAGCCCCAATAACACTCGGCGACGTGAAGTTAGCCCGTTGTTCGTTGTTCGTTGTTCGGTATTCGCGAATAACGAACAACGAGCCAGTTTGTTGTTCGGTATTCGCGAATAACGAACAACGAGCTGGTTTGTTGTTCGGTATTCGCGAATAACGAACAACGAGCTGGTTTGTTGTTCGGTATTCACTAGATTTGGAATTAGTAATGTAATAAAAGATTTTTTGCAGGGAACACGCCGCGGGCGGGTTTTTATAAGCCTAACTGGATTATAAAGCTTCAAAATTCTGGGAAATAGATTCTCACAACTTCTCTTTCTTCTGACTTCTGGGAAATAGATTCTAACAACTTCTCTTTCTATCCGAAGAAAGAGCTGTTACATATTGGCGAATAACGAACAACGAGCCAGTTTGTTGTTCGGTATTGGCGAATAACGAACAACGAGCTGGTTTGTTGTTCGGTATTCACCGTATATGGAATTATAAAGGTACTTTTGTAGGGAACACGCCACAGGCGGGTTTTTATGAGCTTAAATAGACAATAAAACTTCAAACTTCTGGGAAATAGATTCCCGAATACCGAACAACGAGCTGGTTTGATGTTCGGTATTCACCGTATATGGAATAAGTAATATAATAAAGGTACTTTTGTAGGGAACACGCCACAGGCGGGTTTTAATGAGATTAAATAGACAATAAAACTTCAGGCTTCCGGGAAATAGATTTTATCAACTTCTCTTTCTATCCGAAGAAAGAGCAGTTTCATATTGGCGAATAACGAACAACGAGCCAGTTTGTTGTTCGGCATTGGCGAATAACGAACAACGAGCTGGTTTGTTGTTCGGTATTCGCGAATACCGAACAACGAGCTGGTTTGTTGTTCGGTATTCACCGTATATGGAATAAGTAATATAATAAAGGTACTTTTGTAGGGAACACGCCACAGGCGGGTTTTAATGAGCTTAAATAGACAATAAAACTTCAGGCTTCTGGGAAATAGATTTTAACAACTTCTCTTTCTATGCGAAGAAAGAGCTGTTACATATTGGCGAATAACGAACAACGAGCCAGTTTGTTGTTCGGTATTGGCGAATAACGAACAACGAGCTGGTTTGTTGTTCGGTATTCACCGTATATGGAATAAGTAATATGATAAAGGTACTTTTGTAGGGAACACGCCACAGGCGGGTTTTAATGAGCTTAAATAGACAATAAAACTTAAAACTTCTGGGAAATACATTTTAACAACTTCTCTTTCTATCCGAAGAAAGATCTGTTACATATTGGCGAATAACGAACAACGAGCCAGTTTGTTGTTCGGTATTCGCGAATAACGAACAACGAGCTGGTTTGTTGTTCGGTATTCACCGTATATGGAATAAGTAATATAATAAAGGTACTTTTGTAGGGAACACGCCATAGGCGGGTTTTAATGAGCTTAAATAGACAATAAAAATTAAAACTTCTGGGAATTACATTTTAACAACTTCTCTTTCTATCCGAAGAAAGATCTGTTACATATTGGCGAATAACGAACAACGAGCCAGTTTGTTGTTCGGTATTGGCGAATAACGAACAACGAGCTGGTTTGTTGTTCGGTATTCACCGTATATGGAATTAGTAATATAATAAAGGTACTTTTGTAGGGAACACGCAACAGGCGGGTTTTTATGAGCTTAAATAGACAATTAAACTTCAAACTTCTGGGAAATAGATTCTAACAACTTCTCTTTCTATCCGAAGAAATATCTGTTACACATTGGCGAATAACGAACAACGAGCCAGTTTGTTGTTCGGTATTCGCGAATAACGAACAACGAGCTGGTTTGTTGTTCGGTATTCACCGTATATGGAATTATTAATATAATAAAGGTACTTTTGTAAGGAACAAGCCACAGGCGGGTTTTTATGAGCTTAAATAGACGATAAAACTTCAAACTTCTGAGAAATAGATTCTAACAACTTCTCTTTCTATCCGAAGAAAGAGCTGTTACACATTGGCGAATAACGAACAACGAGCCAGTTTGTTGTTCGGTAGTGGCGAATAACGAACAACGAGCTGGTTTGTTGTTCGGTATTCACCGTATATGGAATT
This sequence comes from Patella ulyssiponensis, assembly GCA_963678685.1. Classification (NCBI taxonomy): domain Eukaryota; kingdom Metazoa; phylum Mollusca; class Gastropoda; family Patellidae; genus Patella; species Patella ulyssiponensis. The sequence goes on from OY783230.1 coordinate 1,665,653, forward strand.
AGTAATATAATAAAGGTACTTTTGTAGGGAACACGCCACAGGCGGGTTTTATGAGCTTAACTAAACACTAAAACTTCAAACTTCTGGGAAATAGATTCTAACAACTTCTCTTTCTATCCAAAGAAAGAGCTGTTACATATTGGCGAATAACGAACAACGAGCCAGTTTGTTGTTCGGTATTGGCGAATAACGAACAACGAGCTGGTTTGTTGTTCGGTATTCACCGTATATGGAATAAGTAATATAATAAAGGTACTTTTGTAGGGAACACGCCACAGGCGGGTTTTAATGAGCTTAAATAGACAATAAAACTTCAGGCTTCCGGGAAATAGATTTTAACAACTTTTCTTTCTATCCGAAGAAAGAGCTGTTACATATTGGCGAATACCGAACAACGAGCCAGTTTGTTGTTCGGTATTCGCGAATACCGAACAACGAGCTGGTTTGTTGTTCGGTATTCACCGCATATGGAATAAGTAATATAATAAAGGTACTTTTGTAGGGAACACGCCACAGGCGGGTTTTAATGAGCTTAAATAGACAATAAAACTTAAAACTTCTGGGAAATACATTTTAACTACTTCTCTTTCTATCCGAAGAAAGATCTGTTACATATTGGCGAATGACGAACAACGAGCCAGTTTGTTGTTCGGTATTCGCGAATAACGAACAACGAGCTGGTTTGTTGTTCGGTATTCACCGTATATGGAATTATTAATATAATAAAGGTACTTTTGTAAGGAACACGCCACAGGCGGGTTTTCGTGAGCTTAAATAGACGATAAAACTTCAGACTTCTGGGAAATAGATTCTAACAACTTCTCTTTCTATCCGAAGAAAGGGCTGTTACACATTGGCGAATAACGAACAACGAGCCAGTTTGTTGTTCGGTATTGGCGAATAACGAACAACGAGCTGGTTTGTTGTTCGTTATTCATCGTATATGGAATTAGTAATATAATAAAGGTACTTTTGTAGGGAACACGCCACAGGCGGGTTTTAACGAGCTTAAATAGACAATAAAACTTAAAACTTCTGGGAAATACATTTTAACTACTTCTCTTTCTATCCGAAGAAAGAGCTGTTACATATTGGCGAATAACGAACAACGAGCCAGTTTGTTGTTCGGTATTGGCGAATAACGAACAACGAGCTGGTTTGTTGTTCGGTATTCGCGAATACCGAACAACGAGCTGGTTTGTTGTTCGGTATTCACCGTATATGGAATAAGTAATATAATAAAGGTACTTTTGTAGGGAACACGCCACAGGCGGGTTTTAATGAGCTTAAATAGACAATAAAACTTCAGGCTTCTGGGAAATAGATTTTAACAACTTCTCTTTCTATCCGAAGAAAGAGCTGTTACACATAGGCGAATAACGAACAACGAGCCAGTTTGTTGTTCGGTATTGGCGAATAACGAAAAACGAGCTGGTTTGTTGTTCGTTATTCATCGTATATGGAATTAGTAATATAATAAAAGTACTTTTGTAGGGAACACGCCACAGGCGGGGTTTTATGAGCTTAAATAGACAATAACACTTCAAACTTCTTGGAAATAGATTCTAACAACTTCTCTTTCTATCCAAAGAAAGAGCTGTTACATATTGGCGAATAACGAACAACGAGCCAGTTTGTTGTTCGGTATTGGCGAATAACGAACAACGAGCTGGTTTGTTGTTCGGTATTCGCGAATACCGAACAACGAGCTGGTTTGTTGTTCGGTATTCACCGTATATGGAATAAGTAATATAATAAAGGTACTTTTGTAGGGAACACGTCACAGGCGGGTTTTAATGAGCTTAAATACACGATAAAACTTCAGGCTTCCGGGAAATAGATTTTAACAACTTCTCTTTCTATCCGAAGAAAGAGCTGTTACATATTGGCGAATACCGAACAACGAGCCAGTTTGTTGTTCGGTATTCGCGAATACCGAACAACGAGCTGGTTTGTTGTTCGGTATTCACCGCATATGGAATAAGTAATATAATAAAGGTACTTTTGTAGGGAACACGCCACAGGCGGGTTTTAATGAGCTTAAATAGACAATAAAACTTAAAACTTTTGGGAAATACATTTTAACTACTTCTCTTTCTATCCGAAGAAAGATCTGTTACATATTGGCGAATAACGAACAACGAGCCAGTTTGTTGTTCGGTATTCGCGAATAACGAACAACGAGCTGGTTTGTTGTTCGGTATTCACGAATACCGAACAACGAGCTGGTTTGTTGTTCGGTATTCACCGTATATGGAATTATTAATATAATAAAGGTACTTTTGTAAGGAACACGCCACAGGCGGGTTTTCGTGAGCTTAAATAGACGATAAAACTTCAGACTTCTGGGAAATAGATTCTAACAACTTCTCTTTCTATCCGAAGAAAGAGCTGTTACACATTGGCGAATAACGAACAACGAGCCAGTTTGTTGTTCGGTATTGGCGAATAACGAACAACGAGCTGGTTTGTTGTTCGTTATTCATCGTATATGGAATTAGTAATATAATAAAGGTACTTTTGTAGGGAACACGCCACAGGCGGGTTTTAATGAGCTTAAATAGACAATAAAACTTAAAACTTCTGGGAAATACATTTTAACTACTTCTCTTTCTATCCGAAGAAAGAGCTGTTACATATTGGCGAATAACGAACAACGAGCCAGTTTGATGTTCGGTATTGGCGAATAACGAACAACGAGCTGGTTTGTTGTTCGGTATTCGCGAATACCGAACAACGAGCTGGTTTGTTGTTCGGTATTCACCGTATATGGAATAAGTAATATAATAAAGGTACTTTTGTAGGGAACACGCCACAGGCGGGTTTTAATGAGCTTAAATAGACAATAAAACTTCAGGCTTCTGGGAAATAGATTTTAACAACTTCTCTTTCTATCCGAAGAAAGAGCTGTTACACATTGGCGAATAACGAACAACGAGCCAGTTTGTTGTTCGGTATTGGCGAATAACGAACAACGAGCTGGTTTGTTGTTCGTTATTCATCGTATATGGAATTAGTAATATAATAAAAGTACTTTTGTAGGGAACACGCCACAGGCGGGGTTTTATGAGCTTAAATAGACAATAAAACTTCAAACTTCTGGGAAATAGATTCTAACAACTTCTCTTTCTATCCGAAGAAAGAGCTGATAAATATTGGCGAATAACGAACAACGAGCCAGTTTGTTGTTCGGTATTGGCGAATAACGAACAACGAGCTGGTTTGTTGTTCGGTATTCGCGAATACCGAACAACGAGCTGGTTTGTTGTTCGGTATTCACCGTATATGGAATTATTAATATAATAAAGGTACTTTTGTAAGGAACACGCCACAGGCGGGTTTTCATGAGCTTAAATAGACGATAAAACTTCAAACTTCTGGGAAATAGATTCTAACAACTTCTCTTTTTATCCGAAGAAAGAGCTGTTACACATTGGCGAATAACGAACAACGAGCCAGTTTGTTGTTCGGTATTGGCGAATAACGAACAACGAGCTGGTTTGTTGTTCGGTATTCATCGTATATGGAATTAGTAATATAATAAAAGTACTTTTGTAGGGAACACGCCACAGGCGGGGTTTTATGAGTTTAAATAGACAATAAAACTTCAAACTTCTGGGAAATAGATTCTAACAACTTCTCTTTCTATCCGAAGAAAGAGCTGTTACACATTGGCGAATAACGAACAACGAGCCAGTTTGTTGTTCGGTATTGGCGAATAACGAACAACGAGCTGGTTTGTTGTTCGGTATTCATCGTATATGGAATTAGTAATATAATAAAACTACTTTTGTAGGGAACACGCCACAGGCGGGGTTTTATGAGTTTAAATAGACAATAAAACTTCAAACTTCTGGGAAATAGATTCTAACAACTTCTCTTTCTATCCGAAGAAAGAGCTGTTACATATTGGCGAATAACGAACAACGAGCCAGTTTGTTGTTCGGTATTGGCGAATAACGAACAACGAGCTGGTTTGTTGTTCGGTATTCACCGTATATGGAATAAGTAATATAATAAAGGTACTTTTGTAGGGAACACGCCACAGGCGGGTTTTAATGAGCTTAAATAGACAAAAAAACTCCAGGCTTCTGGGAAATAGATTTTAACAACTTCTCTTTCTATCCGAAGAAAGAGCTGTTACATATTGGCGAATACCGAACAACGAGCCAGTTTGTTGTTCGGTATTCGCGAATACCGAACAACGAGCTGGTTTGTTGTTCGGTATTCATCGTATATGGAATAAGTAATATAATAAAGGTACTTTTGTAGGGAACACGCCACAGGCGGGTTTTAATGAGCTTAAACATACATTATGGGAGAGCAAAAACAGACTTTTTTCGGTCTTCCTTTGGGCCTCAGAAGTCATAGAAATTATAAATTAGATCTTTATTTAAACAACAAGCCTAAAATGAACTCTGTAGACCCACGGATGGCTTGGATTGGGCTCGGATTAAAACAGGATTTCGTTGACTGATTTAATCACTATGGCGTCGTGGGCGGGGCTTCTCCGTGACGTTGACGTCATCATACTTCCGGACTGTTTTCTATTCGTCTGCTTAGGGTGTCGCTTAGGCCTACCTGAAGTACAAAAGAGTACACGCAGGCAACGCCTCGTTGATCTGGCCCATTCCTTTCAAACTTTAATATCCTATCGCAGACTTTCTCTTCTTATCTATATGTTAAAAGTCTTAATTCTAATTTATGGTAAAAAATAAATGTATACGAATTGAATTGCAGTCCTGTCTCAAACCGAATACGCTATCGGTACTAGTCATTGTAAACATTACTTGATAATCGAGACTATATAGGTGGAGTTAACGCCTGTCAATCAACAATCGGCCATAATGGGAAAACGGTGTCGATGAATTTTAACTACCATTTCTAGTAAAAAATTATAGTGGTAACAACTTTGTTCAGGATAAAGTAATTTGACTGAAATTTTCAATATATTCTTGTTTCAGCATCTATTTTTGAACAGTTATAGCAAGAATGGCCAACTCCTTGTAAAAATCTCCCATAATGTATCTTTAAATAGACAATAAAACTTAAAACTTCTGGGAAATACATTTTAACAACTTCTCTTTCTATCCGAAGAAAGATCTGTTACATATTGGCGAATAACGAACAACGAGCCAGTTTGTTGTTCGGTATTGGCGAATAACGAACAACGAGCTGGTTTGTTGTTCGGTATTCGCGAATACCGAACAACGAGCTGGTTTGTTGTTCGGTATTCACCGTATATGGAATAAGTAATATAATAAAGGTACTTTTGTAGGGAACACGCCACAAGCGGGTTTTAATGAGCTTAAATAGACAATAAAACTTAAAACTTCTGGGAAATACATTTTAACAACTTCTCGTTCTATCCGAAGAAAGATCTGTTACATATTGGCGAATAACGAACAACGAGCCAGTTTGTTGTTCGGTATTCGCGAATAACGAACAACGAGCTAGTTTGTTGTTCGGTATTCACGAATACCGAACAACGAGCTGGTTTGTTGTTCGGTATTCACCGTATATGGAATTATTAATATAATAAAGGTACTTTTGTAAGGAACACGCCACAGGCGGGTTTTCATGAGCTTAAATAGACGATAAAACTTCAAACTTCTGGGAAATAGATTCTATCCGAAGAAAGAGCTGTTACACATTGGCGAATAACGAACAACGAGCCAGTTTGTTGTTCGGTATTGGCGAATAACGAACAACGAGCTGGTTTGTTGTTCGGTATTCACCGTATATGGAATAAGTAATATAATAAAGGTACTTTTGTAGGGAACACGCCACAGGCGGGTTTTAATGAGCTTAAATAGACAATAAAACTTCAGGCTTCTGGGAAATAGATTTTAACAACTTCTCTTTCTATCCGAAGAAAGAGCTGTTACATATTGGCGAATAACGAACAACGAGCCAGTTTGTTGTTCGGTATTGGCGAATAACGAACAACGAGCTGGTTTGTTGTTCGGTATTCACCGTATATGGAATAAGTAATATAATAAAGGTACTTTTGTAGGGAACACGCCACAAGCGGGTTTTAATGACCTTAAATAGACAATAAAACTTAAAACTTCTGGGAAATACATTTTAACAACTTCTCTTTCTATCCGAAGAAAGATCTGTTACATATTGGCGAATAACGAACAACGAGCCAGTTTGTTGTTCGGTATTCGCGAATAACGAACAACGAGCTGGTTTGTTGTTCGGTATTCACGAATACCGAACAACGAGCTGGTTTGTTGTTCGGTATTCACCGTATATGGAATTATTAATATAATAAAGGTACTTTTGTAAGGAACACGCCACAGGCGAGTTTTCATGAGCTTAAATAGACGACAAAACTTCAAACTTCTGGGAAATAGATTCGAACAACTTCTCTTTCTATCCGAAGAAAGAGCTGTTACACATTGGCGAATAACGAACAACGAGTCAGTTTGTTGTTCGGTATTGGCGAATAACGAACAACGAGCTGGTTTGTTGTTCGGTATTGACGAATACTGAACAACGAGCTGGTTTGTTGTTCGGTATTCACCGTATATGGAATAAGTAATCTAATAAAGGTACTTTTGTAGGGAACACGCCACAGGCGGGTTTTAATGAGCTTAAATAGACAATAAAACTTCAAACTTCTGGGAAATAGATTCTAACAACTTCTCTTTCTATCCGAAGAAAGAGCTGTTACATATTGGCGAATACCGAACAACGAGCCAGTTTGTTGTTCGGTATTGGCGAATACCGAACAACGAGCTGGTTTGTTGTTCGGTATTCACCGTATATGGAATAAGTAATATAATAAAGGTACTTTTGTAGGGAACACGCCACAGGCGGGTTTTAATGAGCTTAAATAGACAATAAAACTTAAAACTTCTGGGAAATACATTTTAACAACTTCTCTTTCTATCCGAAGAAAGATCTGTTACATATTGGCGAATAACGAACAACGAGCCAGTTTGTTGTTCGGTATTGGCGAATAACGAACAACGAGCTGGTTTGTTGTTCGGTATTCACCGTATATGGAATTAGTAATATAATAAAGGTACTTTTGTAGGGAACACGCCACAGGCGGGTTTTATGAGCTTAAATAAACACTAAAACTTCAAACTTCTGGGAAATAAATTCCAACAACTTCTCTTTCTATCCAAAGAAAGAGCTGTTACATATTGGCGAATAACGAACAACGAGCCAGTTTGTTGTTCGGTATTGGCGAATAACGAACAACGAGCTGGTTTGTTGTTCGGTATTCACCGTATATGGAATAAGTAATATAATAAAGGTACTTTTATAGGGAACACGCCACAGGCGGGTTGTAATGAGCTTAAATAGACAATAAAACTTCAGGCTTCTGGGAAATAGATTTTAACAACTTCTCTTTCTATCCGAAGAAAGAGCTGTTACATATTGGCGAATAACGAACAACGAGCCAGTTTGTTGTTCGGTATTGGCGAATAACGAACAACGAGCTGGTTTGTTGTTCGGTATTCATCGTATATGGAATTAGTAATATAATAAAAGTACTTTTGTAGGGAACACGCCACAGGCGGGTTTTTATGAGCTTAAATAGACAATAAAACTTCAAACTTCTGGGAAATAGATTCTAACAACTTCTCTTTCTATCCGAAGAAAGAGCTGTTACATATTGGCGAATAACGAACAACGAGCCAGTTTGTTGTTCGGTAGATTCTAACAATTTCTCTTTCTATCCGAAGAAAGAGCTGTTACATATTGGCGAATAACGAACAACGAGCCAGTTTGTTGTTCGGTATTGGCGAATAACGAACAACGAGCTGGTTTGTTGTTCGGTATTCACCGTATATGGAATAAGTAATATAACAAAGGTACTTTTGTAGGGAACACGCCACACGCGGGTTTTAATGAGCTTAAATAGACAATAAAACTTCAGGCTTCTGGGAAATAAATTTTAACAACTTCTCTTTCTATCTGAAGAAAGAGCTGTTACATATTGGCGAATAACGAACAACGAGCCAGTTTGTTGTTCGGTATTCGCGAATAACGAACAACGAGCTGGTTTGTTGTTCGGTATTCACCGTATATGGAATTAGTAATATAATAAAGGTACTTTTCTAGGGGACAGGCCACAGGCGAGTTTTTATGAGCTTAAATAGACAATAAAACTTCAAACTTCTCGGAAATAGATTCTAACAACTTCTCTTTCTATCCGAAGAAAGAGCTGTTACATATTGGCGAATAACGAACAACGAGCCAGTTTGTTGTTCGGTATTGGCGAATAACGAACAACGAGCTGGTTTGTTGTTCGGTATTCACCGTATATGGAATTATTAATATAATAAAGGTACTTTTGTAGGGGACAGGCCACAGGCGAGTTTTTATGAGCTTAAATAGACAATTAAACTTCAAACTTCTGGGAAATAGATTCTAACAACTTCTCTTTCTATCCGAAGAAAGAGCTGTTACATATTGGCGAATAACGAACAACGAGCCAGTTTGTTGTTCGGTATTGGCGAATAACGAACAACGAGCTGGTTTGTTGTTCGGTATTGGCGAATACCGAACAACGAGCTGGTTTGTTGTTCGGTATTCACCGTACATGGAATTAGTAATATAATAAAGGTACTTTTGTAGGGAACACGCGGAGCTTAAATAGACAATAAAACTTCAAACTTCTGGGAAATAGATTCTAACAATTTCTCTTTCTATCCGAAGAAAGAGCAGTTTCACATTGGCGAATAACGAACAAAAGTTACTTTATTAGATTACTAATTCCATATCTGGTGAATACCGAACAACAAACCAGCTCGTTGTTCGGTATTCGCGAATACCGAACAACAAACTGGCTCGTTGTTCGGTATTCGCGAATACCGAACAACGAACAACGAACAACAAGCTAGCTTCACGCCGCTATAACACTCTTGTTGTAATTGAATAATATGTCCCAATCTTTATTCTGGTCAACAAATTGTATTATTTTACAATATTCAAATTAATTGATGATACAAATTTCATCTTAAAACACCTAATTTAAAAAATTGGAAAACTTCAACTACACGATTTGAAAAGGTTAAAGCGGAAATTTCATATTTTCTAAGAAAGTCAAAACATAATTATTTCTATGTCTTTTGCTCAAAAGGTTGTCAACTCACTATTATACGATCATGGGCAAAATTTTTGGGGCATTAAAATGTGTGACACAGGTTGATTGAGGAAATAGTTACTCAATTACCTCCCTTGTTTTCCTCAATCAACCTGTGTCACACATTTTAATGCCCCAAAAATTTTGCCCATGATCGTATAATAGTGAGTTGACAACCTTTTGAGCAAAAGACATAGAAATAATTATGTTTTGACTTTCTTAGAAAATATGAAATTTCCGCTTTAACCTTTTCAAATCGTGTAGTTGAAGTTTTCCAATTTTTTAAATTAGGTGTTTTAAGATGAAATTTGTATCATCAATTAATTTGAATATTGTAAAATAATACAATTTGTTGACCAGAATAAAGATTGGGACATATTATTCAATTACAACAAGAGTGTTATAGCGGCGTGAAGCTAGCTTGTTGTTCGTTGTTCGTTGTTCGGTATTCGCGAATACCGAACAACGAGCCAGTTTGTTGTTCGGTATTCGCGAATACCGAACAACGAGCTGGTTTGTTGTTCGGTATTCACCAGATATGGAATTAGTAATCTAATAAAGTAACTTTTGTTCGTTATTCGCCAATGTGAAACTGCTCTTTCTTCGGATAGAAAGAGAAATTGTTAGAATCTATTTCCCAGAAGTTTGAAGTTTTATTGTCTATTTAAGCTCCGCGTGTTCCCTACAAAAGTACCTTTATTATATTACTAATTCCATGTACGGTGAATACCGAACAACAAACCAGCTCGTTGTTCGGTATTCGCCAATACCGAACAACAAACCAGCTCGTTGTTCGTTATTCGCCAATACCGAACAACAAACTGGCTCGTTGTTCGTTATTCGCCAATATGTAACAGCTCTTTCTTCGGATAGAAAGAGAAGTTGTTAGAATCTATTTCCCAGAAGTTTGAAGTTTAATTGTCTATTTAAGCTCATAAAAACTCGCCTGTGGCCTGTCCCCTACAAAAGTACCTTTATTATATTAATAATTCCATATACGGTGAATACCGAACAACAAACCAGCTCGTTGTTCGTTATTCGCCAATACCGAACAACAAACTGGCTCGTTGTTCGTTATTCGCCAATATGTAACAGCTCTTTCTTCGGATAGAAAGAGAAGTTGTTAGAATCTATTTCCGAGAAGTTTGAAGTTTTATTGTCTATTTAAGCTCATAAAAACTCGCCTGTGGCCTGTCCCCTAGAAAAGTACCTTTATTATATTACTAATTCCATATACGGTGAATACCGAACAACAAACCAGCTCGTTGTTCGTTATTCGCGAATACCGAACAACAAACTGGCTCGTTGTTCGTTATTCGCCAATATGTAACAGCTCTTTCTTCAGATAGAAAGAGAAGTTGTTAAAATTTATTTCCCAGAAGCCTGAAGTTTTATTGTCTATTTAAGCTCATTAAAACCCGCGTGTGGCGTGTTCCCTACAAAAGTACCTTTGTTATATTACTTATTCCATATACGGTGAATACCGAACAACAAACCAGCTCGTTGTTCGTTATTCGCCAATACCGAACAACAAACTGGCTCGTTGTTCGTTATTCGCCAATATGTAACAGCTCTTTCTTCGGATAGAAAGAGAAATTGTTAGAATCTACCGAACAACAAACTGGCTCGTTGTTCGTTATTCGCCAATATGTAACAGCTCTTTCTTCGGATAGAAAGAGAAGTTGTTAGAATCTATTTCCCAGAAGTTTGAAGTTTTATTGTCTATTTAAGCTCATAAAAACCCGCCTGTGGCGTGTTCCCTACAAAAGTACTTTTATTATATTACTAATTCCATATACGATGAATACCGAACAACAAACCAGCTCGTTGTTCGTTATTCGCCAATACCGAACAACAAACTGGCTCGTTGTTCGTTATTCGCCAATATGTAACAGCTCTTTCTTCGGATAGAAAGAGAAGTTGTTAAAATCTATTTCCCAGAAGCCTGAAGTTTTATTGTCTATTTAAGCTCATTACAACCCGCCTGTGGCGTGTTCCCTATAAAAGTACCTTTATTATATTACTTATTCCATATACGGTGAATACCGAACAACAAACCAGCTCGTTGTTCGTTATTCGCCAATACCGAACAACAAACTGGCTCGTTGTTCGTTATTCGCCAATATGTAACAGCTCTTTCTTTGGATAGAAAGAGAAGTTGTTGGAATTTATTTCCCAGAAGTTTGAAGTTTTAGTGTTTATTTAAGCTCATAAAACCCGCCTGTGGCGTGTTCCCTACAAAAGTACCTTTATTATATTACTAATTCCATATACGGTGAATACCGAACAACAAACCAGCTCGTTGTTCGTTATTCGCCAATACCGAACAACAAACTGGCTCGTTGTTCGTTATTCGCCAATATGTAACAGATCTTTCTTCGGATAGAAAGAGAAGTTGTTAAAATGTATTTCCCAGAAGTTTTAAGTTTTATTGTCTATTTAAGCTCATTAAAACCCGCCTGTGGCGTGTTCCCTACAAAAGTACCTTTATTATATTACTTATTCCATATACGGTGAATACCGAACAACAAACCAGCTCGTTGTTCGGTATTCGCCAATACCGAACAACAAACTGGCTCGTTGTTCGGTATTCGCCAATATGTAACAGCTCTTTCTTCGGATAGAAAGAGAAGTTGTTAGAATCTATTTCCCAGAAGTTTGAAGTTTTATTGTCTATTTAAGCTCATTAAAACCCGCCTGTGGCGTGTTCCCTACAAAAGTACCTTTATTAGATTACTTATTCCATATACGGTGAATACCGAACAACAAACCAGCTCGTTGTTCAGTATTCGTCAATACCGAACAACAAACCAGCTCGTTGTTCGTTATTCGCCAATACCGAACAACAAACTGACTCGTTGTTCGTTATTCGCCAATGTGTAACAGCTCTTTCTTCGGATAGAAAGAGAAGTTGTTCGAATCTATTTCCCAGAAGTTTGAAGTTTTGTCGTCTATTTAAGCTCATGAAAACTCGCCTGTGGCGTGTTCCTTACAAAAGTACCTTTATTATATTAATAATTCCATATACGGTGAATACCGAACAACAAACCAGCTCGTTGTTCGGTATTCGTGAATACCGAACAACAAACCAGCTCGTTGTTCGTTATTCGCGAATACCGAACAACAAACTGGCTCGTTGTTCGTTATTCGCCAATATGTAACAGATCTTTCTTCGGATAGAAAGAGAAGTTGTTAAAATGTATTTCCCAGAAGTTTTAAGTTTTATTGTCTATTTAAGGTCATTAAAACCCGCTTGTGGCGTGTTCCCTACAAAAGTACCTTTATTATATTACTTATTCCATATACGGTGAATACCGAACAACAAACCAGCTCGTTGTTCGTTATTCGCCAATACCGAACAACAAACTGGCTCGTTGTTCGTTATTCGCCAATATGTAACAGCTCTTTCTTCGGATAGAAAGAGAAGTTGTTAAAATCTATTTCCCAGAAGCCTGAAGTTTTATTGTCTATTTAAGCTCATTAAAACCCGCCTGTGGCGTGTTCCCTACAAAAGTACCTTTATTATATTACTTATTCCATATACGGTGAATACCGAACAACAAACCAGCTCGTTGTTCGTTATTCGCCAATACCGAACAACAAACTGGCTCGTTGTTCGTTATTCGCCAATGTGTAACAGCTCTTTCTTCGGATAGAATCTATTTCCCAGAAGTTTGAAGTTTTATCGTCTATTTAAGCTCATGAAAACCCGCCTGTGGCGTGTTCCTTACAAAAGTACCTTTATTATATTAATAATTCCATATACGGTGAATACCGAACAACAAACCAGCTCGTTGTTCGGTATTCGTGAATACCGAACAACAAACTAGCTCGTTGTTCGTTATTCGCGAATACCGAACAACAAACTGGCTCGTTGTTCGTTATTCGCCAATATGTAACAGATCTTTCTTCGGATAGAACGAGAAGTTGTTAAAATGTATTTCCCAGAAGTTTTAAGTTTTATTGTCTATTTAAGCTCATTAAAACCCGCTTGTGGCGTGTTCCCTACAAAAGTACCTTTATTATATTACTTATTCCATATACGGTGAATACCGAACAACAAACCAGCTCGTTGTTCGGTATTCGCGAATACCGAACAACAAACCAGCTCGTTGTTCGTTATTCGCCAATACCGAACAACAAACTGGCTCGTTGTTCGTTATTCGCCAATATGTAACAGATCTTTCTTCGGATAGAAAGAGAAGTTGTTAAAATGTATTTCCCAGAAGTTTTAAGTTTTATTGTCTATTTAAAGATACATTATGGGAGATTTTTACAAGGAGTTGGCCATTCTTGCTATAACTGTTCAAAAATAGATGCTGAAACAAGAATATATTGAAAATTTCAGTCAAATTACTTTATCCTGAACAAAGTTGTTACCACTATAATTTTTTACTAGAAATGGTAGTTAAAATTCATCGACACCGTTTTCCCATTATGGCCGATTGTTGATTGACAGGCGTTAACTCCACCTATATAGTCTCGATTATCAAGTAATGTTTACAATGACTAGTACCGATAGCGTATTCGGTTTGAGACAGGACTGCAATTCAATTCGTATACATTTATTTTTTACCATAAATTAGAATTAAGACTTTTAACATATAGATAAGAAGAGAAAGTCTGCGATAGGATATTAAAGTTTGAAAGGAATGGGCCAAATCAACGAGGCGTTGCCTGCGTGTACTCTTTTGTACTTCAGGTAGGCCTAAGCGACACCCTAAGCAGACGAATAGAAAACAGTCCGGAAGTATGATGACGTCAACGTCACGGAGAAGCCCCGCCCACGACGCCATAGTGATTAAATCAGTCAACGAAATCCTGTTTTAATCCGAGCCCAATCCAAGCCATCCGTGGGTCTACAGAGTTCATTTTAGGCTTGTTGTTTAAATAAAGATCTAATTTATAATTTCTATGACTTCTGAGGCCCAAAGGAAGACCGAAAAAAGTCTGTTTTTGCTCTCCCATAATGTATGTTTAAGCTCATTAAAACCCGCCTGTGGCGTGTTCCCTACAAAAGTACCTTTATTATATTACTTATTCCATATACGATGAATACCGAACAACAAACCAGCTCGTTGTTCGGTATTCGCGAATACCGAACAACAAACTGGCTCGTTGTTCGGTATTCGCCAATATGTAACAGCTCTTTCTTCGGATAGAAAGAGAAGTTGTTAAAATCTATTTCCCAGAAGCCTGGAGTTTTTTTGTCTATTTAAGCTCATTAAAACCCGCCTGTGGCGTGTTCCCTACAAAAGTACCTTTATTATATTACTTATTCCATATACGGTGAATACCGAACAACAAACCAGCTCGTTGTTCGTTATTCGCCAATACCGAACAACAAACTGGCTCGTTGTTCGTTATTCGCCAATATGTAACAGCTCTTTCTTCGGATAGAAAGAGAAGTTGTTAGAATCTATTTCCCAGAAGTTTGAAGTTTTATTGTCTATTTAAACTCATAAAACCCCGCCTGTGGCGTGTTCCCTACAAAAGTAGTTTTATTATATTAAAACCCGCCTGTGGCGTGTTCCCTACAAAAGTACCTTTATTATATTACTTATTCCATATACGGTGAATACCGAACAACAAACCAGCTCGTTGTTCGTTATTCGCCAATACCGAACAACAAACTGGCTCGTTGTTCGTTATTCGCCAATGTGTAACAGCTCTTTCTTCGGATAGAATCTATTTCCCAGAAGTTTGAAGTTTTATCGTCTATTTAAGCTCATGAAAACCCGCCTGTGGCGTGTTCCTTACAAAAGTACCTTTATTATATTAATAATTCCATATACGGTGAATACCGAACAACAAACCAGCTCGTTGTTCGGTATTCGTGAATACCGAACAACAAACTAGCTCGTTGTTCGTTATTCGCGAATACCGAACAACAAACTGGCTCGTTGTTCGTTATTCGCCAATATGTAACAGATCTTTCTTCGGATAGAACGAGAAGTTGTTAAAATGTATTTCCCAGAAGTTTTAAGTTTTATTGTCTATTTAAGCTCATTAAAACCCGCTTGTGGCGTGTTCCCTACAAAAGTACCTTTATTATATTACTTATTCCATATACGGTGAATACCGAACAACAAACCAGCTCGTTGTTCGGTATTCGCGAATACCGAACAACAAACCAGCTCGTTGTTCGTTATTCGCCAATACCGAACAACAAACTGGCTCGTTGTTCGTTATTCGCCAATATGTAACAGATCTTTCTTCGGATAGAAAGAGAAGTTGTTAAAATGTATTTCCCAGAAGTTTTAAGTTTTATTGTCTATTTAAAGATACATTATGGGAGATTTTTACAAGGAGTTGGCCATTCTTGCTATAACTGTTCAAAAATAGATGCTGAAACAAGAATATATTGAAAATTTCAGTCAAATTACTTTATCCTGAACAAAGTTGTTACCACTATAATTTTTTACTAGAAATGGTAGTTAAAATTCATCGACACCGTTTTCCCATTATGGCCGATTGTTGATTGACAGGTATAATTCTAGTGGATTTGTGTGCTGCTGAATTTTGCCAAAATGGTGGATCTTGTGTACCAGAGGCTGATGGAGTGACCTGTAAATGTGCGGAGGGATTTACGGGGGACAATTGTGAGGGTAAGTTAGATATTTTGAATACTTCTTAGATGTATTAACAGATGATTTCCAAAAACGTGTACAGTATAGCCAATTGCATGCCTGTAATTTCGGTTTATTTGGAACATTTAATTGGAGTTTAAAAATAATATTAATCAAAACGTTTAATGTCTAAGATAAATAAGCAATTTGAATACTCGGTGCTTTGCTAAAAGATAAATCTGCAATCAATATATATGTGTCATCTATGTATATGAGCTTGAGGGGGGGGGAGACACAAGCTTCACTGTTGACCTGTCTAACATAAAAATAAAAATAAACGTACCAAACCCTCGTTGCTGTATAGTATGGTGTATATAAAATTGTGTTGTAGATTATTTCTATGTAAATCTTCTATAATTCTAGTTGATCTATGTGCTGCTAAACTTTGTCAAAATAATGGAACTTGTGTACCAGAGGCTGATGGAGTTTCCTGTAAATGTGCCGACGGATTTACCGGTGACAACTGTGAAGGTGAGATAATATATCCTAATCTATTCTAATACTATATTTAAATTTCAACACGACAAAAACTAGGTCACCTGGGGACGAAGACATGGTCCAATCTTATTTCAATAATGGGCTTGCACGTTGTGGATTTTAACTGTAGAAAGAAACTTATGACCCGGGTAAAGCTCAGGTCCTACAGCAAGTATTCATCTGAGTTTGTCAAATGTGACAGAGATAACTGTACTGAGCGAATTTTTTTATACGCCGACATTTTCATGTGGACATATATTGTCGTCGCTCGACTCGCCCCAGTCCGCCCGTCCACAATTGTTTGTGAACAGTCGTTCCTTTCGATATTAGCATTTATCAGATTGTAACTTCATGGGTTATGGCCCCTGATTGTACGAAAAATCACGTTTTTTAGCTTGTGAACAGTGTAGGTCTCAATTTTAAACCGATGTTGAAATGCGTGTTTATAAGCCAAAGATCTCGGTTCCTTTCGATATTTTCGTATATCAGATCGTAACTTCTTGAATTATGGCCCCTGATTGTACAAAAAATCATCTAGAGGTCATAATTATTATTTGATTTATACAACCGTCTGATTATATCACCGTTACACTGTAATGAAGGTTGAGTTCGAATTTCGCTTTTTCGCGAATAGTGGAAAAATATGGTATATTTTGATCAGATTTTGATGAAACTTTAAAAGCATGTATATAATTCAAAGATCATGGATCCTTTCGATAGTTGCGCATATCGGATTGTAACTTTCTGAATTGTGGCCCCTGATTGTACGAAAAATCGATTTTATTAACTTGTAGCCCCCCTGGAGGTCACAATTATTACCCGATCAAAAGAAAACGTTTGATTATATCACCATTACAGGTTAATCTAGGTTGAGTTGGAATTTCGTGAAAATCGGACAAAAATTGACAAACAAAATGGCCGTCGTTTGTACGCGAATAGTGTAAAAATATGGTGTATCAAGGTTGTGGACCCAATAGAGGTCACAATTGTAATTCGATTTTGATGAAACTTGAAATATAAGTTTATAACCTAAAGATCTTGGTTCCTTGCGATATTTGTGCATATCGGACTGTAACGTCCTGAATTATGGCCTCTGATTGTAAGAAAAATCGCCATTATTATCTTGTGGTCCGTCTGGAGGTCACAATTCTTACCTGATTTACAACAACGTTTAATTATATCACCTTTACACTGTAATGAATGTTCGGTTCGAATTTCATGAACATCGAACCAAAATTGCTGAACAAAATGGCCGCCACTTTTACGAGAATGGTGTCAAAATATGGTATATCAAGGTTGTGGACCCTGTAGAGGACACAATTTTAATCCGATTTTGATGAAATTTGAAATGTAAGTTTATTACCCAAAGATGGCGGTTCCGTTCGATATTCGGGCAAAATGGACGCCGCTTGTACGCGAATGGTGTAAAGATATGGTATATCAAGGTTGTGGACCCTGTGGAGTCACAATTTTAATCCGATTTTGATGAAACTTGAAATGCATGTTTTAAATCCAAAGATCATGGTTCCTTTCGATATTTGCGCATATCGGATTGTAACTTCCTGAATTATAGCCCCTGATTGTATGCAAAATCGAATTTTTTAACTTGTGGTTCCTCTAGAGGCCTCAATTATTATCCGATTTTAAACAACGTTTGATTATATCGCCGTTACACTGTAATGAGAGTTGGGGTCGAATTTCGTAACAATCGGACCAAAACTGCCGGACAAAATGGCTGCCGCTAATACGCAAATAGTGTAAAAAATATGATATATCAAGGTTGTGGAACCTGTAGAGGGTTGATCTAATTTTAATGAAATTTGAAATGTAAGTTTATAACTGAACGATGTCGGTTCCTGTCGATATTCGGACACATTGGGCCATAACTTCCAGAATTGTGGCCCCTGATTGTACGAAAAATCATGTTTTTTACCTTGTGGATCCTATGGAGGTCACGATTTTATTCCGAATTAAAAAACGTTTGACTATATCCCCGTTATACATTAATGATGGTTGAGTTTGAATTTCTTGAAAATCGAAAATTGAACAGCTGAATCCATAATATTAAATGTTTCGTATACTAAACGTTAGCATGGGGCAGAACTTTATAAAAACCAATCAAATTGTAATGATTTTTTGATAATTACTTAATATGCGACAACTCTTGTTGACTGCTCGGACGATTTAGCTGCCGTGGGCGTATGTTTCGTTGCCTGGCAGCCTATTTTGTTACTATATATACTTGAAGGATGTAGATTACTTTTATGAGAATTATTTTGATATAATTCTAGTGGATCGTTGTGCTGCTAAACTTTGTCAAAATGGTGGAACTTGTGTACCAGAGGCTGGTGAAGTGACCTGTAAATGTGCCAACGGATTTACCGGTGACAACTGTGAAGGTGAGATAATATATCCTAATCTATTCTAATACTATATTTAAATTTGAGCATGACAAAAACTAGGTCACTTGGGGACGAAGACATGGTCCAATCTTATTTCAATAATGTGCTTGCACGTTGTGGATTTTAACTCTAGAAAGAAACTTATGACTCGGGGAAAGCTTAGGTCCTACCGCTCATAACTATCTTGAAAAAACCACGTTTAGTAAACGAGGCATTTTACCAAGCCTCGTTCTGAACAAAATACCTCGTTCCAAAAACAGGGCAATTTAAAAAACCTCGTTTCAGAACTCCAGACAAATGGGGCATTTTTTTTACCTCGTTTGGACAGAAATGCCGAACGAGGCATTCCGAGGTTTATAGTGATATTTGTATATTATGTTATTTTGATTGGGATTAATTTGATATAAGATTAGTTGATGTGTTTGCTTCTTGTCAATATGATGAAACTTGTGTACACGAGGCTGTTTGAGTATCCTGTAAATTAGTGGCTATGATATTTTTGCGGGATTGGGAATACAAGGAGGGATTCACAACCAAACACACGCCAATCCTTGAAAAACTAAAGATTTTTTAGTGTTTTTAATTTTTTGTATGTATTTATTTACCATAAACGTAGAAGAAGTTGTATTTTATCTACTGTAATCTTTATATTTTATTCATAGAAGATGAATGTGAACCGAACCCCTGTCAGAATTGTGGAACTTGTTCACGTATGGAAGGGGGATTCAGTTGTTCCTGCCTGCAAAGAATAGGGGGATCAACGTGCGAAGGTGAGTAGATCAGTTTATACAACACTATAAATATAGAATCAATCTAGTCACAGACATGAGTTTATATTTATTACATCCAACCCTTCTGAACAAATACTTTATCATGGTACAACCAATGTTAATACCAACCACTCCTTCAGCACCCGGGTGTTGGGATGGCCTAGTGGTCTAGAGTGCCTAACTTCGACCGCTAGCTGGCCGGTCACCTCTGGCTTGCGGCTGTGGTTTCGATCCCCAGTGTAAGCCTTCTCAACCTCGTGGGTTTCCTCCGGGCACTCCGGTTTCCTCCCACTGCTAATAACCCCTACGCGCAAGCGAATTATTGAAATAAAATTAAAAACAATATGTTAGTCCCGAAATGACCTAGTTTGTGTCGTGTAGAGGTTAAACCCCACCGCCCCCTCTCTCTCCCTTCAGCGCCCATCTTTATTTGCCCAGTCGGTACAATTTCACTCAATTTGCACTTCGGTACAAATAAATCCTCAATTTAATTCCACTGATTATGATGTTACTGAGTCAATCGTATGAAACGAACAATAGTAATCTCCATCTTCTTTTGCTTCAGTTATAGACAATATTATAATGTCACCTAACTACCCAGATAATTACCCAACAAACAGTTTGCTTTTAGTCCAAATTCCAGAATGTCCTGGTAAACAGATCCGTATCGTATTTGATGATGATTTTGTAATACAGACAACGGATACACCAAAGTGTGAGAAAGGCTCGAGTTTCGTCGAGTTCGTGTTTGATGCTTCTATAGTAAACTGTGGAGATGTCTTAAGAATAGAGTGTCAGGTTTTTGAGTGAGTAATTTGACCATTATATAATGATGCTGATGCTTTTAGATGTCGTGTTTATGTGTAAGAAAGAGTGGGTGGGTGGCCGAATGGTTAGTGCGTGCGCGCTGCATTATAAGGTCTGTCATTGTGTCAACTGGCGTGGTTTCGATTCTGCGGTTTTACATGACAAAGGGGGGTCACGTGGCTTAGTGGGCAAAGCGCTGGCCCACTAGCCCGGAGGTCGGTCCCTGCATCGGTCGAGAAAGTTCAACTCGATTTTCGGACGTGGTTTCCCCTTGTCAGTGATGCAGAATGGAGGACCTGACAAGGACAGCTGTCTATTCGTTCGGGTGGTAAGGTTAGGTGCAGAAGAGTGGGACGTTAAACCCCATTTCATTCCATTACATGACAAAGAGTGATGTCGCTTGCCCAACCTCATGGGTTTTCTCAGGGTCCCCTAGTTTCCTTCCACTGCTAAAGACCCCCACGAGCGAATCATTAAAATGAAATTGTACCATGTGTTTGTCCCGAAATGACCTAAGTTTATGACGAGTGAACTTTAACCCCTCCCCCCCTCTCTCTCAAGTACTATCTCTACTGTTTGTATTATCTGGTATTACAGTAAGACTTTTTGTGGCGGGACTCCTCCAAAACCCATTATAACACCAGGAACTGTTACAATAGGTTTCCAAGCATATGGTGATGGTGTCGAGTGTATGGGGTTCAATTTATCTTATAGTTATGTTGGTAGGTACACATTTGATTTACCATACATACATCTGTATATTTGCAATGGTTTATATCAAACGCGTATTATCGTAGTAACCCAAGTTATCCTTTCGCCCCCGAAAATTGGTGTGTGGGGTGGGGGTGGCCGAATGGTTAGCACGCGCGTGCTTTATCATACGGCCTGTAATTGAGACAACTGGGGTGGGGGTCGATTCCCCGGTTGTACGTGACAAGGAGTAGGGTCGCCTGTCCAACCTCGTGGGTTTTCTCCGGGGCCTCCGGTTTCCTCCCACTGCTAAAGACACCTACGTGCAAGCTAATTATTAAAAAATAAAATGTGTTAGTAGTCCCGAAATGACCAAGTTTGTGTCGAGTGGACGCTAATCCCCATTTCTCTCTCTCTCTTTCCCTCTCTTTCCCCCAACAATTGAAGAAAAGAATCAGGTACAGGTGGAATTTGACGGACCTGCCGCTATCTGGGCAAAGTGTCCCCTATAGAACACTCTGATGTTAAACATCACCGTATTAAACGTACATTATGCAAGAGCAAAATCTGCCTGTTGCGAGTCTTTCTTAAGGCCTGAAATGTTATCTAAATAATCAGTTAGACATTAATTAACTTATCCAGACCATAATAATCTGGATGTCAAGGCTATCCTTCGATGTTAGATTCCTGGATTAGATTCCTATATGCTGCTGAACGCTAGGCGGAATTTCACCCGCTTCGTTCTGGGCTCATAGTGGATCAATTTGACTGAAATGTTCAGCAAATTAACTTTACATTAGCTAGTGTTTAACTATTATAGTGAGGACTGCCATCTCTTTATCTTATCTCCCATAATGTATCGTTAATTCAGAACCTTTAATAACTCTATACGACTAGTCTAATTATAGTAACCTTTATACCGGCCAGTCTAATTATAGTAACTATGATACCTTTACATCACAAGACAGTTCAATTCAATACTTTATTCCATTTCAAATCCACTTTTTTTTAATACATTTTAGCATAGAATGTACAAGTTATCATTTAAGCTTTTCCTTTAATCATTTCCCATTCACTTACAAACATTTTCCTATAAAATATATATTTTAAATAATTCTAAAATTAATTTTTGCAAGCCTACTGAGTGGGAGACAGCATCCCCGTTCTTGATGACCGTGTAATGCCCTTCGTGAAGGCGCCGCTTTTCAGTTACCAGTCTATCTTCCAACTCCCGCTACTTCCTTTTTCTGGGCTTCATAGAGGCACTAGCCGTGTTTCCATATATTGTATCCTCTGAAAAGACCTCATCATGATAAAGATAGTTCACATGCTATATGCTAAATGATAAATTTACTGAACACAGTTCTCTACACCATGAAACTGACCAACTTAATTAAGGTGTTAATTATAATCCGATAATCATTAACTGTTCGGGGATTAAAAACTGGCATAGTGGGGGACCCCTCACAAACCAGCCTTTAATGATGTATAAAAAAGTCTATCATGTATACATATAACAATGATTTTTTTTAGATGCATAGATTTAAATAGGACAGTACCGGATATGACGATGACTTGAGGGGATTTCATATAAACAGCTCAACCACAGAATAATAAAATATTCAACATTTGTTTTGTTTGAAGTGTGGGTGTTTTCTTTTTCATCTGTATTCTCTTCTTTATTCTTATTGGGTTAACTGTAATGGGATGGGTAAATTATATAAATTGATTTGTTGAATTTATCTCACATATATATATGTAAATTATTAGACTAGCTTTTATTGGATTTATCTGTTTTATTTCACATTGACGACCTTCCAATTACTGAATAGATTTTGTAAAATTAATGGCGACTGTTTATTATTTATCATTCATTTAACAAAAACTACCTTAAGTTGTCCTAGATAGTAAGAAAACTACTACAATAATAAAAACTATCATAATTTTAAAAAAAAATATACCTTGATTAATAAAAAGAACTATCTTAATAAAAAAAAATCATTTTAATTTAAATAAAACTATATTAATTGCTATAAAAAAATTATTATGATTAATGAACAAATTAATCTTAATTAATGAAAAAATATCTGAATTGATAAGTATAATCTGATAATCAAAACACAAAACTCAATGTGCAATTTCTGCCAAATCGATGAACTACATAAGTCATAACATGGTTGACACACGAGGGAATCCTCTAATGCAAACTGGTACCAGGTGTTCAAGTCATCAGATCCTGTCTCGCGCACCACGTCCAACACTTCCGTTGTGTTAGATAAAAAGTCGCTTATGAAAAATTGTTACCTGCATAATTATCGAATTTATATTATTTTATTTTATATAGATGTGTAAAGTATTTCATTGGTTTCTTTTCTTTGAGGGTTTCATTCAGTTTTTTGAATAAATGATCTGCAATTTTTCTGTTGTTTGTCCCGAATAGTAGAAATTGTTAATCACAGGTGTCTGTTTGCAGCAGGAATACTCACAATAATTATAGACAACCGCACCTCCGCGCAAAAATTAACAACACATGGGTCTTAAGGAATGGACGGCAATATTAATATCCAGTGCCCTGACCCTATGTACATCTCGCGAATTAGGCGAAATCTGAAGTCTGTCCAACCGGATGCAAAATTTATTTTGAAAAAAATGACTGTAAATGAAATAAAATGAAATTCAGTTTATTGCCCTACTACTGGTCACCCGCAACTGGGCTAATGAAGACGTGGTTAAGCCAAAGAGTGAAATTAAATTCAGTAGCCATAGGGGTGGGGGGGCTGCCCCACCACCCTCAGCCCCAGTGACATAGTTGATTTTCATTTTCGTTTGCTTTGCAACTGTTGTGGTTCACAGATCTGCTCTTTAATAGATGATTTAAACATGATTTTCGCATTGTCTCCGCCCAAGCAATCCAAGGTATTACCCTTTGCTCGAACGTGTGCCCCCCCCCCTGAAAATCTTTATTGATATACATTACAAGCAAAATATCCATAAGTGAAACAATCGTCATTGTGGATACTACATAGTATTGTTTTAATTTTACCCGTGGCTATTCAAAATTCGTTTTTATGGCCGTAGTTCAGCACCCCCAAACATCTTACAAAGGTCATACTACAAGCAATCGTCAACAGAATGATAAAAAAGGCGATGAATTTAAGATCTCATTGTGGTGGCCAATGTGTATATCTGCCCCCTTGAATTCTCGAAATTCATTTTTGAGATGAGGATTGAACACAACGTCACCAGAATCTGTAAAAACATTTTCCGACACGGTTTCTACTTGGCATTGGAGGAGGGCCTGACAAGGACAGCTGTCTAGTCGTTCGGATGGGCAGAAAAACCTAGATCCCCTGTATACATTGGCGTGCACGTAAAACATCCCTTGGCAGATGGAATTCTATATAAGAGTAAGTCCGGGTTAAAATTGAGGAAGGTGCCACTTAGAGAGGTAAAAATTCTATGTGGTTTTTCTGGACCAGATTTTTATTCTGAACAAGAATATATTATGAGGTAAACAGGCCATATCCTGAACCTTTTTCCGTTAGGGCGCTTTTTCCTGATCCATATATATAGTGACTATTATGGGCTAAGTAAGTAATGATGCATGGTTGACCGGACCACCATTTGCATTAGTTATTATTAGAGTTATTCCTGAACAAGCTGTGATTGTATTCCAGACTCTTGAAAATGATAAAAATTGAGGGCGCTCTTCACATGGCCGCCAAAAAACATAGATAAACTGTATATATTTTAATGGGCATTTATTAGGCCACGCAATGGTCACATTTTGCATAAGTTGTGATCAGAGTTATTCACAATACATCTTCATTATTATGTACCACACATTTTATGAAGATATAAAATGATGAGGGCGCTCTTCAAAATGGCCACAAACAGCTCAGAGAAAAGGATATGGGCCTGTGTACGTTAAGAAAATATTATTGTGGCGCATTTTGCACTAATAAGTTATATATTGAATGAGGGATAAAGAAATACTTCCCGGTAATGCATTATACGATAATCCTTATTTCGCCTTTCACCCCCTTATCTGTTCAATGTATGTAAATGTGATTGTGCCAGAAAGGGAAATAAAAATACTTTCCAGTAGTAAATGAAAAACATTAGGAATATTTTACCCTTACCCCCACTAACTTAACAGTATTTAGCGTCATCCAACTTTAATACCATTTTCAGGTTATCTAAATTTAAATGTGGCAGAATATGATTTACATTTTTGAAAAGGGACATAAATTGCTTCTCAGCGGTGTTCAGTGTGATATCTGGAATTTCGTAGTATGGCCCGTATCTTGACATTAATACCCCCAACCTCTACATCACTTAA
Source organism: Patella ulyssiponensis (assembly GCA_963678685.1). Classification (NCBI taxonomy): domain Eukaryota; kingdom Metazoa; phylum Mollusca; class Gastropoda; family Patellidae; genus Patella; species Patella ulyssiponensis. Next base: position 1,690,879 of record OY783230.1, read on the forward strand.
TTTCGAAAAATGTTTTTGGCGATATTTTTTGAAAGATTTTGTATTTGGAGATTTGCAATTGGAATTTTTTTCTTCAAGATTTGTTTTTCCTGGGTTTTTTTCTAAAATGAAATGTATCTTTATATCAAAATTAAGGCCCCCTTTGGATTAAGAACTAATAACTTAAAATTAAGACTTTTGGATTATGAACTAAGAATAAGGAATATTGAATAAAGAGCTGTTTGGTCTTCCATACAAAGTTAGTTGACCGACATTTTAAGTCCAACATCTACGATTTTAGTCAAAAAAGTATACCTATGTCGTCAATTTGCGAAGTATATATTCTGCCTTCATGTAATAAAAACGAAAATATATTTAATTGGTCGGTTGGGGGATGACAGACTTGAACTGAAACAGTATCCGAATCACCTTGACTCATCCACGACCACTATTTCTTTTTACGTGTTGTGCGCCTTAAAAAGAAGAAAGGTATTCTACCATTCCATCCTCATTGCTGCCTTCAAGGTCCCGGCCTCGTATTACACCTCTACTAGAATTTAAAGACCTATGGGGAGACACTTTATAGGAATGTC